>VNJN01002344.1:0-65373 GCA_008042485.1 Drosophila mayri | reverse complement strand
TATGTATTTCTTGAAATAAATATAAATAAAAACCGTGCCAAGTGTAATGCGAGGCGTTGATTTTTCCGGGGGACTTGGGAGGGAGCATGTCAGACGATTTTCAATTATAAAATGAATAAATACAGCATTTTCTGTGCTTAAATAGCTGAAAATCTAAGAGTGAGTATAGAGTGTATTTCTTGTAAGGCAAAATTTAATTGAAAAAATAATGGAAATAACGTAGAGGTTAAAATAAGAGCAACCATGAATGTAAATATTTTAATTTTGGTAACAAGAAAATTAGTTTTCATATTAATTTCTTATTATTTATAATTATTTTGAGTTATAAAATTATTCTTAGATTGTCTGAATGATTATTTTCATTCTTAAATTCACCCCCTTCGCAGGCGCTGAAAAGTAGGCAATTATTTGGAAAGTTGGACTTTCCCCTTTTAATACTTCATTTCACTTTTATTTGGGTCCTAATGAGCTTTGCAATCAAACGGAAATTTTAAGAAAATATTTACTGTCCGTTGATTTCGACTAGCCGCCGGCAGTGCTTGGCCTGAAGAACTCAAATAAATTAGAATTTCACTCATTCGAAAGTAGAAAGCGCTGCAAATCAAAATATCGAAGCATTTAAAAATTAATGAGAAAATAATTGAAACATTTTCCGGTAGAACGGCAGCATGGCTTGGAGTGCAGCGGCAAAACTTTGTTAATTCGCTTAGAGCCAATATTTTGAAGTAATTAAGAGCTACTTGGGCTGCCTCCGGCAAAGTTTGCACTGGCGGCTGGCCAAGTACGTCACTATTGCGATAAGCGGCATTGCAATCGATGTGTTAGCCAGCTATCTTTGCGGGCTACATGCTGCCAGTACATTTTAATATGAGAAATTCTCGTATCTAAATATAAATTACTCCCTCGAAGCAGGGCATAAATCGGGGAATAATAATCGCTACTTTATCGGGCCATTCCCCCAAACGCCCAGTCAAAGCCAGATAACTCGCCAGCGGATTAGATAGGACGCTATTGACCAACTTGATTCTCGTTGTTTATATTCGCATTTGGCTTGCGAGCTGCTTTGGCTTTATTTGTGCTGGTGAAGGCAAGTGATTTTACCATCTAATTGAATCAATAAAATGGGCTCATTGTGTGGCCAATGAACTTTTCTAGGTTCTTGTTAATATGTGACTTAATCGGTTAATCTCTGAATCGATTAACTAACTACTTTGCTAATATTAAATACATATTGTATTTATTTATTATGCCATTTTGATTATATTCAAAGACAAACTATTTAAATCTCTCATAAATTAACATCCAGAAATATCAACTTAAAAATTCCTGTCGCGGTAAATGTTCACAGCTTAACAGGCACTTGAGAAAATATAATATAAATAAGCACACTTAGCCATAAACGAGTGTATAACACGACTATTCGTACATGGCTTTGCGTGACACATAAAATGCCGCAAAGTGGCCATCAAAAAATTGACAGAAAATCGAGGAAGGACGATGCGGGTGCTCGCCATGCCCCCGGCAAGCGTGGATATTAAAATTGAAAATTGAGGAAACACATTTTTCGCATTCTGCACCATTGGGCCGCCATTACCATTGGCCTCTACATTATAATATTTTACTGTGCATTAAATGTCATTTCGAATTTATGGTTTGCGGCGTATAAATACGGTGTAACAGGTCATATTGAACGAGTGAAAGCATTTGGGAATTCCCAATGCCAACCGAAGAGCTCATTTTGCAATTGCAAGTGACATATGGGAATTAAAACTGGCGTTGGACAACCGAAATAGATGTAATATGTCACAAAATAAGCAAGATATTAATGTTCTATTAATATTCATTGGGAAGGAGGCTTCGTCACCTATTTGAAATGACGTTGGCTTTGTAAGTGCATAGTGTGGTTAATGAAATATTTCCCTTTGAACATGTAGAAAGCCACTCATTAAACACATCCGCGGCCAAACCACTTCCACATTTTCCTGGTAAAAACTAAAGACAACAAAATCTATATCAAATTTTATATATAAAATATTAATAAATTGAAATTAATTCCAATACAATTTTTGTTTTATTTTTCTTTAAAATTATGATTTGTTTAGCTTTAATTAAACTTCAAGGAGACACCTCAAATCAAGTCATTGTTTCCAGTGCATTCCAAGCAACCGGCCTACGCCATCGGTGTTAATAGAACAACACACATATGGTTACTGCACATCTGTTTATACATCTGTATGCCGCAGCCTTCATATTGCATTGCAAATACATTAGCAAAACCACAAAATGAGACAGCGGCAAAGGCTGGCCGAGAAGGATATGTAGTGGTCTCAGCTCGAAATTGCTCTTTAAGCCGCCAACACAACACAACACAACACAACTCAATTCAAAATCGATATATCTTTGGCGAACCGATTTGACTTGGTTATGGGTCCGACCTCATTTTCTATTTATCAATGCCTCCACTGGACATAGGTCCACAGACCTGCAATTGATTGACGACCCCTAACGGTTTGCTATCGCATGAATTCTTTATGAGCTCAAGTGCCACGTAGCTATCAAGGGGATACTTAGCGTAGGTCAAATCAGCCCCAGGATAATTACCACAAAAGGTTAATCCAAGGCAGGAAGTATTATTATCTTAATAGAAAATGATAATGCGATAAACGGAAGCTATTTTATTTTAATTGGAATCTAAAGTTCATGGAGAGCTCTTTTAAGGTTTCTAAAATGAGTTTGAACTTTGATTTTAAGGATTTACATTTTGAAAATCTAAATCTTACACTAATGATTGAATAAATCTTTTTAGGGAACGTTTTTTAAACTAATTTAAGTGTAGATTTGCTCGAACTTCCTTTGGTTTTTAAAGATTATCTCATTCTTTTAGTAAGTATTCTTAACCCTGCCATTTTAAATTCTAAATTAATATGCTGCAGGCAAGTCCATCTCTGCCAAAGGCAAAAGTAAACCCTATCCACTCTTCGCCAAGCTTTTCAATATGCAACAGCTATGCCTCTTTAAGTTGCATGCGGCGTAGAATCTTCCACAGCCTGGTTCTTTTTCGGCATTCCCCGCTAATGGATGCCCCCTTTTTTTCTGGTGGAGAAAAAGAAAAAAGCCTTTAAGCAAAAACCATTGCATAAGCGCCAGCAATTTAGCACTGCAAAAGTTGTGTGTCCAACACAGAGTCAGTCAACCCGCCCACAACAGACAGGCAGGGAATGAGTGGCATATGGATTTCAGTCGGCTTCCTTGCTAATTGGCTGTCGGATTCGGGATGCAAGTTATGTTGTCCTCCCAGAAACTTGATATGTTCGAGCATGCATTTCATATAATGACAACGCCTCTGCACTTTCATGCAGAATTTGATTTAATAGGATTGCAATAAGCTGCCACTTTGTGTCACAATGGGCCTGAAACCCAGTTAAGGACAAAGCGCTTCCAGCTCTCTCTCTCTCTCATTACATGTCATATTAACGAAGGCCTAATTAAATTCTGGTAATAGGACTCTGTCCGAACTAATTAAAATTGCATCGTCTCCATTGATCGATTCGAAATGCTGCCGGCAAATGAAACCTGAAACCTTAAATATTCGGTTTGCTTATTATTTGTGTCATGTAAAATTGCCCGCGGGAATTTCAAGAGTTTTCGCCGCGTTTTCATCTCCCTGGCAATGCACTCGAGCCGCGACAAAAGCTGAATGTTTTTTTGGGTCAACCCGCTTTTCTTTACTTTTCCTTTCCCTTTCCCTTTCGCTTTCCCAGTTCCTTTCTCTTGTTCCCTGTTTTTCCTCGTGACAGTTTTCACGCTCTTATTGTGTGCTGCTCATTTGGGAGTGGGTGGCTTTTAATGGGCATATTAGCACTTGCCGGAGACTTGAGCAGCTCTCCAGCTGACAAACAGATTGTTCTGCTTGGCGGAAGTCAAAAACTGAGCGGAAGCGGAAGAAATAAAACACAGAACTTTAGAAAAGAAATGTTCTAAGGAAGACAAAAGCGGAACTAAGAAATTAATATAAGGAACTAGCTAAAAAAAAAACGATGTAAAGTTCTTCTTTTTATATTTAAGTTATAGCAATGTTCTCTTTAATTTAAGGGCCAACTTTAGTTACCTTCTTTGTTTTTATTTGGCAAATAAAATTAAATGCGTAATGTTACAGATAATTTAAAGTTCTTATTTACAGTCTTAAACTATTTCATTAAACAATTAAGAAAGCTGTACTAGAGTTTGCTCGACTGTGTGATAGCCGGTAATCAAAACGCAATTGGCTTTAAGCGCCTTTAAGGTTCTTGGGACGATTACTCCTTTTGGCTTTAAAAATAAAAATAACGTAAAAAGAATATTAAAAGGTTTAATTTTGTGTCGCTCCTTTTTAAGTCCATAGGGCAAAACTTGAATAAACATTGAAGGTGCGTGGCGGATGATATGGAGTTAGATTATTACATATTTTATAGCCTTGCAACCTTTATGTTTATTCTCAGACTGTGTCTGCACAAATTAAATAAAAAATTTAAAATTTTGATTTAATTTATTTGAAAATAAGTATGTATTTCTTACAGGTATCCAATATAAGAATCCATCCTTATCTATGATAGTCTCAGAGATCGGTTTTCTCATATGGGAAAACAAATAGAAAGAAACACAGACACCCATGGAAAAAATATATAACTCTTTTATTTTTTATATCTCTCTGTAGCTCCTCTATATATTTCTATGAACCCACTTTAAATGCTATCTTTCATAATGTAATATTTTTCATGTTCATCCATTGTTTGACCAAAACTCCTTACAATCTTGGCTAAAATTTATTATTACTCCTTGTTGGCTCCTTGGAATAATATCCAAGAATAAGTTTATGCTGAAATAAGGACCTTCATCGTCCTATGTGTGGGCGAAACATTCATAACACAAAACAGGAAGCTCGTCGCGCGCATGTATAATCTTTCAGCTAGCTGTGCTCATCCATCTGCCAGCTGTATTACCTGGTCTACAGTGTCGGGCCAAGACAATTGCCATTGTTCACATGTTGCGCCGGAAAATACGCGCTAGAAGGTGGGGAAGGTGAGCTGGGACATTTTATTATTATGACGAGTGCGAAGCGTGTCAACAAACATGCAACAGTGAACACACTGTCACTTTGTACACACGCACAGGTAGGGTTGCTTGGTCAGCGTGTTTTTCTCTGTGAAAACTAAATGGGGAAGTAGGATCATTAAATACATATAAAATATACAAGATTTGTCTTTAAATTATGTATTTTTATGTTTGAAATTTATATGTAAATACGAAGGAAGGTTGGAGACTTTAAATTGAGCTCAAATTCACAATCAATCCCTTATACATATATCCAGAAACTAACAGTTGTTTAAAACAATGATAAGCCTGTGAACCCTTAAGCTCCTTTGAGGTTTATATAAGCATTCTTAATGTTTATTTCCCGTCAGAAAAACTACCAACACCTAAAAGGACCTCCCACACTGTACAGCCAATTTGCTCTCAGAAGCAAATACTCGTACGGCTTAGCTCATACATAACTATAATTCACTCGCATCACCAACAGCTGCTACAGTCCTGGGTGGCAGGGATAAAAGGAGGTAAATAAGGCACTCATAGGTAGAAGATGGAAGGCGGGTGGTGGGCGGTGGCAGGTCGCTTGGGTCAGGCAAATGTGTCAGCAGTTTTAACTAACTGCATGTGTAATTTTAGCTGCATCCAATGGCCTGTCATCAGTTCAAGTCAAGCGTGGCGCATGTGTAATTTGCTAGTGATAAGCCAGTTCAGCAGGAGCTTGCCTGCCACTTAATGACCTTGCACCGCCCCTCCTTCAGCCACAAAACTCGAAGAAAAGTTAATCATAGGTGACACTAATTTATAGGCTTGGCAACCCAAGATACTTGTTGCATACCATTATCAGGAGGCGAAATTGGAAAGGAAACTCTAATCAAAAAGGATGGCTGCCGTTGCTGGGACTTTTTAGCAATTTAAAGGATATATTTTTAGCTTTAACTGCCGAAACAGGCCTGGCAAGAGAGTGTAGTAAGTATGTGCTGCTGTTAACGACTTTAAGGCACGTTTAAATGAGCAAATATTGACCAGGACATGGCCAATGCAACAGGATAAGGGACCGGCAGAAGGTAGGTGCTGAGCCACATTTTGACTAATTGACCTGGGGCCACCGGATGATGGCAGTGATAATCCCGCCAGAGTGCGAGTAGTTCCATGAGGACGTACGAACCCCAAGGCAACCTATTAATAAAGCCAGAGAAACTCTCACGCTTAATTAAGCTATCGATTTGTAGCTGAAAAAATCAAAGAAGAAAATAAACGAATTGAAGTTTGCAGGAGATTTGAAAGAGGGAGAGATACTAATCGATAGTGATTTGTAAGTGAAAATGATGCTTTGGCAACTCAAAGTTTCAGTTTATTAACTTTTAATGTGCCAACTGCAAGATTGTCTTTTGGGGCAATGCTTGTCTGTTAATGTTAGCTTAAAAACAGATATTTTCTGATTGCTAAATTTTGATTAAGAGGAAACCTTTAAAAAAAATAGTTCTATAACCAATGAGTTATTAAACATTTTACAGAGTTAAATGAAAGTTTTGTCTGTTTGATAATATGAATAAATGTATTTTAAAGACGTTCTAAGATAATTGTTTCCATATAAGTAAATTGAGGTTTAGTCAGCTTGATTAAGTTCACATAATTAGAGTCTTTACCACAACTTTAGTATTACGAAAAGTTCAGTCAAATATGTATCTTTTGATTCCAAATGAAATGATTAAAGAACCAATCATACGAACTCTGGTTTCTAGTGCTAGTTCTTAACAATTTACCAAACTCAAGTCGCTATGCATTAAGCCACTTGAAGAAGCTTACCAAAAATAATGCTAGCAGATATTTGAATAATTTTCGCCCACCGAAAGTGACAATTGAATGGACACAAATGCATTTTCACTCTTGTCTAGACGCTTGAGTGTGTCCCATTTACCCGTTCGGCACATGGCACTGCCACCCGCCCTGCTTGATCCACTTGGGTTGGCTTTTGTTTGCTATAGGAAATGGGTATCCAACTAATAGAATTCAGCTGCTTGGGGTTTAGGTTTGTTATCCCACCTGCCGAACTTTAGAATAGTTTTCCATCCACCCGCTTGGCATCGCTTATTCAGTTGACCCTCAATGAATACGAACAAATGTGGCCAAGTGAACCGTATTGCAGATGCCAATGACATTCAGGCAAGCTAAGTTTAGCTACTTTTGTGTGTGACAAAACTTTCGAATGTTCGTTAAGAGAACTCTGGACATGAGCTTATGTAAATGCCATTCAAGCGATGCCTGGAACACCCCTTTGCGCAATACCAGAACGACCTGGCGTGCACTTCTTCAAATGCAAACTGCTTATACAATTTATGGCAGACAGTCAAAGACAGTGTCATTTTCATTCAATACACTCAACTCACGTTGAGTTGAGTGCTCTCTGCAATTTGTTAATGAAACGTCTTTGGCGTATCCCTCGCCCAGGTTGCGTTTCAGACAGGATCATTAATTACAAATATTGAAAGCGGGGAGAGTGAGCCGCAATCGATCAAAATTAATTTGATGAATGCGCCGCGGTGTCGGCAGCTTTTGGCTTTGGCACAGGTGGATTTAATTGGGGCTCTTAGAAGTCAAGAAGCCCTGTATGCGGTCTAGAAATAAATACAAGGAAATGCCACCTGTTAAGGGCACTTAATATACCTAATCTGATGACCCTCAAGGACGCCCTTAGGACATTTAATAAATTGTTCAAGCTGAGAGTTACTTTATGTAGATTGCCAATGAGGAATATAAATAAAATAGGCATCTATTCAAAAATAAGTTAATTTAAAGCAAAGGTGATATTAAATATTGATTTATTGATACTGAAACATAAAATATTATAGTAAAAACACATCCTTTCTGCCTCTTAGAGTAGAAGTACAGCTAAGATGACTTTTTTTAAATGATTCAGGGAAACATACAAACCCAGTTTAGGCCTCCTTTCATTCCTTCTACTCTTTAGCTGCACTTCAACTGCAACAAGAAAAGTTTCAGTTGCTAAGCAGGTGAAAATGAAGCTTACAAGGCATTGCTAAACTGGCCAACGAGAAAACAACACTCTCAGCTTACAGTTAACAGAAGCAAACAGTGTCAAAGACAGAAAAGTGCCCTGCTACCAAGAGCTTAGTGTGAAATTTGCTCAAATGAAAAGGGGTGACGAGCAATGGAAAGCCATTCACCTCCAATGACCAACTGCATGTCACATCAGTGCTGTCAGTAAGTGACAGTAATGAACAAGAAGTTAAAGATAAATAAATATTCCATCAAATACAACTTTAGATCTGTACAAGAAAATTTTAAATAAAGTTTTTATGAAAATTTGTAGATTTTGTAGACTAAAACTCTGTTTAAATTTGGCAGCACTGTGGCACATTACAGTTCACAATTCAACCAACTGACGCTACCAATCGACCTGACCGCAATCCAAGGCCCCGCTACCCCCTCCGCTGGCCGGGGCTCCTCCGGCCGGGGCTCCTCCTCTGGGGGCTAGACATCTGAGTGGCTCGAAATCCCCAGCAATTTGTCGCAACAACTCGCATTACATTACAAAACGATGTGCAAATAGAAACGGCTACGAGGGCGGCAAACTAAAGGGATTTGCCATAATGGTTGCCCCAAAGTATCCTTGGGGTTTTTGGTCTGGGTTTTTGCTTTTTGCTATTTTCCCCACTTGCCACGGCATCCGGGCCGATTCTACTATTAAATAACGGCGCCAAACCAGCGACGGACAAAGGAGAAAAGTGTCGAGAATCAGGCTTAGTTTGGGTTTACTCAGTTTTTCCCAGCGCATTCATATTTGGTGGAGCATTAAGTTTTATTTCGTAATTGCAGTTGCTTCCTGTCCTGTGAGCAGTTCTATTGACCAATCTGTGACATATCCTTCCGCTGTGTCCTTTCGCTCACTTTCCATTGTTCGAAACGTGTTTTTGGACAAAGTCTTTGTGTTTTTACAACGACTGCCCTTGTAATTGTATTTTAATTAATGAGAACATGAGAAGACCATGTCTGGATATGCTGCATCCCAACTCAATTTAGTTTTTTGGGGGGCTATAAAAACAAGGTTTACTTGATATAAAAAGCCAATTGATTGGGTTTTTGTTGGCATTTGTAAATGACTTCGCTTGGCTGTGAATGTAGTTTTTAGTAAGAAAAATGTTTGCATTATTTAAATCGAAATTACAGATAGTTGTCTGATGATGTAAATTTATTTTTACCAGGAAATTGTGTTGTAATTCAAACTTTCTTAACAAAAACCTCTTTGGTATTAAAGACTTTGCAATAACTATAACTATTTCTTGTGAACTTTACGTGGTTTATGTTTGGCTTTTTCTTTGTAAATTTATGTAATGCTTTAAGTCCTTATTTTAATATTTCCTAAACAATAAACATGCAAGACAATCAATATTTGTGGATGCTTTTTACGATGTCAACATGTGTCGTAGTTTGGTTTTCAATGTCAAGCAAAATTTTGGTCGTATTGGGTTTCATTACTCTTCAAGTAAATGGCTAAAGTGGCTTTGTTGAGACATACTTAGACCAAAAAAAAAACGATAGCCAAGCATATTCTTAAAAATGTTGTCCCACGAAATCAAAACTTATGTTCCCTTGGGTCCGAGAGGAAATAAAAGACTTTGAATTCTGCACATGTGCAATACCATTATGGTATCCCTGTAAAAGCCCATCAAGAATTATTAAAATGATCTTAAACCTTTAACCTGTTTCCATAATTAAATTATTTTTGTAACTTTTGTTTCTGTGCATCATAAAACGAGTGCTAAGGAGCCCATTAGCATCATTACTGGGACAGCCGCAAATCATAGAGCAAGAACCGAATTCACAGACACCTCACGGCTCTTTTGGGACCAGAAAGCGACGCAAAGTGTACCAACCGTACCGTACCGCATGTTTGTCAACATAAAAAATACATTTGTGTCTGCGAAATGCTGAAATTGTGTATATGGCGGACAGTGTTCTTTCTATTTTGTATTTTTGCACGTTCCACACGAAACATCTCATATCTTCGGTGTCCTCAGGGAGCCGTTCCATTTCTACCGGGCTTTTCGCGCTTCAATCTGGAAACGAAAAAAATCCAAGGATTTCCCTTTCATAATTCATAAACTCGATTTAAAGCTAAAGCAGGCAAGTGGAAAAACGGAAATCGTTCGCCGGCAACAGCTGGTTCCCCCGACATCTTCATCTCGTGTCGCCCAATCACTAAATTATTTATGATTGTCCGGATATGAAATGAATGGAAAGAGTTCAGGCTAATTAACTTGCCAAGGAAAAGTTGCGTGCGAATTGAACAACAATTTTAATTGCATTCTACAGGTCCCAAAGAATGGGCTCTCTCGAGTCAATCATGAAAATCGATTCAGATAATAGCGAGTTCCGACGGGAAACTAATTTAAACTGAAGGCTCAGGATAAAAGATGACAGAAAATGTCGGCATGTGGATGCTCTATAGAAAGTATATAAATTAATATTAAAAAAGTGCTAAAGTAGATATTTTTTCGAATATTTTTAAGCAATTTCCGAATGTGCCTTTCGATTCCTCTGGTAAAAAGGATTTATAATAAGGCTGTAAAACAACATAAATATAATCGAAATAAGAAGACAACTAAAAAACACATTTTGGAAATTTTATCAATAATGTTTCGATTATATCGCATTTCAATATATTTACAATATTTTTCATAGGTTGTTGATGGTGATATATTAAAAGTAAACATTCCACTTAAAATAATTCTTTATTTGCATCACAATTTAGGTTTAAAGCAAACATTTTCAAGGGATATTTTTGGCTTAAAAGATGTTGCTATAAATATGTGCTTTGTGCGTCGAGGAAATCTCGTTCTTCAATTTTAATTTGCTGACCAGCAGCACGTTCACTGTCTCGCCCAAAAGTTTTGCTTGCTCTTCAACTCACTGGCGCTATGATAAAAAAAGTTTTGATTTGCTGCCGTTTTATTGTTTGTTGCCCCATGCAAATTGTTGGCGACACTTAATTTTGTTTGCAAATACTTTTGCATATTTTGTAGGGTTGACTCAACAGCAGAAACAAAACCAAACTGTTCAAATTGTTGAACAAGTTTGGCCATTATTCAATGAAAATAAATCTAATACATTTTTTGCCAAACTGGATGTCGAATACAAAATGTTTTAGCACTAGAAAAAAATTAAGTTTAGTTTTGCAATAATTTTTTATTATGTATATTTGGAATTTGCTTTAAAATAAATATGTATTTCTGATATAAATATTAGTTTTTCGTTAAGTAAATAATTAAAACTAAAACACCCAAATAACACACATTAAAATCTTTAACATAAAACCTGTGAACAAATAATTAAACTTCTGTGTAAAAAAAACAATGGCCCATTGATTATATTTTTGGCAACGATTTCGCACCACTCAGTGTTCATCCTTGAATATTCTACCCCGGCCATAATTCGCCTTATCGTTTTCCAGCACTCACCGAGTCCTTTGCCAGGGGTCTTCACTGGAGAATTATTTAATTAATTAACACAAACTGTCGCTTGTTTCACGCTTCAGCGTGCCAACGATGTTAATGGGCTTTCAATTATGTGGGGAACCCCCGCCCTGGGGGTGGCGCCTCAGAGTATGCAGAGCCAAACAAACTACGAAATAACAGTGGTCTTCGCTTGTCGCGAGAGTAGATGGGCAAGAGAGTACCAAGGATGTCCTCGAATGTCAGTCAGCAGGCAAGAAATAAAAGCAACTTTTCACAAACTGTCACAGGGATTTTGTCCATTTGATTGCGTGTGTAATTACAGCGGCACGCCCACTTGTCCGTCCTTTCCTCCTCTCAGTTCAATTTCAAGTTTTTGTCCAGCCGTAAAACGAACAAAAAAAAAGGTCAAAGGCGAGCCGGGACAAAAAGCAGGAAGGAAGGTACCACCGGCATTAAGCTGCTCCGACAAAGTGATTTGGAGTTTCACATGGAATTGGAATTGAAACAGCGAATTTGGACATTGACAAGTCTGAGGCTTCAAGGACCCCACAAATGTCTTCAAAAGGACGCCTTTAGCTATTATTTCCTTCAATCGCTGGCCAGTTTTGTGAGGAAAAAGAAAATTTATGTTGCATTTATGTTGCCTTGTAAATGTATATAGCAGAAATAAGAAATCATTCACTAAGAAATTAATTTCTTTTATTAAGAAAATCATTTCACCGAAAGCGCCTGTCTGCAAACAAGTCTGAGCCCCTCTTCCCCTTGCGGCAAGTGCTCAAAAATGTATAAAAGCCCAACTCTCATTAGCTAAGCCTGAAAATTCAAGCCACTAAGCTGCTGCTTAAAATAATACAGAGAAAAAACACTTGACTTGAGTCGCGCATTAGCGTCACAAGCCGCTTACACAATAATGAAAGCCTACTGCTTGAGCATTCATTTGTAATTAGAGCATAAATTTCAATTTCACGCTTGCCACCACAGAATAGCGAACAGTTTTCCAGGAAAGCCTCCAGCATCCAGCATCCAGCCTCCTGCCTGCTGTCCATTGTTAGGCAACATTTAAAATTTTATACTGGGAGCGGAGCACGTGCCCAGACATTATGTTAATGCCAAATGAACAAACAACAGAGGCGGCACACAAAAACAAAGGGGGGAGGAAGAGGGCAGCTGGATGCTGTTTTATCTACGCTTTTCAATAAGTTGTCAACGGCGATTTATGACCATATTTTATGGCAACTTTGCAGCAGGAATAATGTGCTGATGGTAGATACGTGCAGGTGCAACAAATTACAATTCGCGAACTCATGTTTCATGTAATAATCAGAGGGTATCGGGAAAACCATAACTGTTTTACATATTTTAACAATTTATATACCTTAAAAAGCAGACAATACTAGGCTTCAAACTAAAAGATACATTTCCCTAAACAGAAAACTAAGGGACGAACTTAATTCACTGTTCTCGTTCTGCTAATTATTCTATTAACTACTTAAAGCAACTTTATTTGAGGGGGCAGTTTTAATACCCTGAAACCACTTTTTATTAGTCCGAGTGATAATAGATACCCAGACAGATAGTAATTCCAATGTTTATATATAAACTCATCATTGCCATTATGGCCATCATCAGTCAATACGCTCCGAGTCCTTGAGCAAGGCTAACTAAGCTAGCCTTGGCAAGTTTTGTCCTTGTGGAGCCAAGTTTCATTGCCATTATTGGCGCTTTGGCTGCACTTTGTCGAGGCGAAGGACTCGAACAACCTGTGGCAGTCATTTAACAGGAACTTTATTTTGATTATGATGGATGGCCAGCTAAGATAAAGAGCCAACATTTGTTATTAAATTATTCAGGAAAAAACAATTAAAAATACAGAAAAAGACAATACAACTTTGGTTAACTTTTTTAAGGCAAACAGGAAATTAGTTAAAAAGTTAAAGTATTTTTAAATTACTCAAAAATTGTCTAATTCATGAAAATAAAATATTTTAGCTAGTAAATTATATTATTATATTTCAACCCGATTTTTAATTCAAAGCCTAACTTACTTAACCTTTAGTGGAAATCCTTTTTAGACAAAAGCAAAGCATAAAAATTATTTCTGGAATTTCTAGAGCCTTTCAAAAAATATTTAAAATTCAAGAATAAAGTTAATTCGAATTATCTATTTAAAAATCCACAAAATTTAAACAAACTCCTTGTGTTTGCATTATAAATAACCAATTTCAAACCTCGACTAGAACCTGTTCCCAAATCAAAGCATAATTTTCTCCGCAACTTATGCTGACTGCCAAAAAGTTAGAGTCTTCATGGGATATCAACTGAAAAATATATGGAGTTGGGTGTGTGTGTGGCAATAAGTTCACAATTTTTACGCTTTGATAATGACAAAAAAGAAACGGAAAAGGGACGGAAGTCCCATAACACAGAGTTAAGCTGATATTATCTACCCGCCCACACGCATATATGGCAGCCTTGATTTCTTTTTTAAAGCTTTAAAACGTTTTCCGGCCAAACAAAAACGGTTATTAGACAGCGGCCCCAAAAAAGACATCAATTGCTGTGTAATCTTAGACATTCCTTGACGGGAAACAGGCGAAAAATGAATCTATATATACGTTTAATATATTGTTCCGCAGCCTGCCTGCCGTCCTGGTCATATATTTCGGCCTCTCTGGGCAGACATTTTGAAGTGGATATTGATGAATTTATATTGGATTTGGGTTGGCTTGAGTTTAAGTTGCTTTCGCTTGTTCTTTTGCTGCCGACTTTATATTTGAGCTTAAGTGCTTATTTGTTGTTATTTGTAATTTGAGGTTTCTGTTGTCTTTGTTTTTTTTTTAGGGACCTCCAGAAATTGATGACCCATGTGGTCTGTCGACTTTAGCTTCGGTCACGGCTATTAATTTTTGGCCAAAGGTCCCTACTCATCTACTGACTTTAGAAAGCACGGCTTAAAGCCTTACTTGACACGTGGCGGGCTACGATTGCCTTCGAGATTATGTAAAACGTATTAAATCAGTAGAAAACCTACAAGTTAAACGCATCAAGTATAAATGCTGCCAAATTTGTCAGAAGACCCTTTTTCGGGGTTCGCACTAAAAGCTGATAAAGCTGCTTATGTAAATGATTTCAAATAAACAGGCCAACAAAGGACCGAAGGCTTTTACTGAAGTTTTTGGCTTTTAGTCAGACGAGTTTGCCAAAAAAAAGGTGTCCTGGAAATTTGAATTCCTTTATTTTCAATGGCAAAACTAAGATAAATATTAGTGGTTTTAAAAGATGGAAAATATTAAAAGATTTTTGAATGAAATACATTATTTGAATGCATAAACTTGTCTTTGAAAGAAACAACTTTTATTTTTAATTTATTTGACAAATAATTTTAATGGGTAACTTCTGTTTGTTACTCAGATTAAACTCATTTATTTGATTTGCGTGCCACAAAAAAATGCTGTTGATGCTGCTGCCCTGACCCAGACGCATACGAATTGTGGAAATAATCCACCGACCCTCCTTTTTTTTTGACAACAATAATATGAACTTCCAACACCAAAGTTTAACTCCGGCGGGAGCTACTCTTTGTACATTTTTTTGTTGTCACCCTGCTGGCCTTGTTCGCATTCCTTTGTAATACCCAGGGTCCTGGTCCCAACCTCCTTGGGATAGGCAGACGGCAGCCAATCAATCAATGTAAAATCTTTACAAATTTCTTAAAGACCCATGTTGTTGTTCTTTTTTTCTAATATATATTTTAAAGTCATGTCTCGTGACATAAAAGCCAATTGAAAGTGCTAGGTAAACGACAAGACACCCCCCAGGAGCAAGGTGAAACGATTTGGGACAAGTGCAAAAACATAAACAAAGGAAGCCAAGACAACAATCGGCTACAACCATTTCCATGCTAAACAACGAACCGAAAATTACATTTCCTTCCTGCTTCCGGCATCACGTAGCCGCATTGTGGTCGCCAAGGCCAAATCGCCCGCAGCTGTGTGGATAAATGTCTAGCGAAGTTGGGTCAAGATGCCAACTTCCGGTGGGAAGTCTAAAGACAAGGATGCTTTTATATTTGAAGGGGAAACATTAATACGGCTCATTATCTCGTATTATAGTTTATTTTAAGGGCTCATAATTCAAATTTGTTTACCTTTATTTAAGACCCTGATAGATAAGATTATTTCCACAATTTCCTGCAACAGAACTCCCAGAATCTCAGTCTCAGAATCTTTACCGAACATATTTGTTTTTATGTAAAAAGTTTCGCCACAAATAAAAACATGAGTCAACTAAATTCATAAATTCGAACACAGACACCCAACAAATACACAAGTTAATTCTCATGACAAAATGCGATAATGCCGGTGCAAATTGTTTGCTCTAGAGGACGCACCTAAGTTTATCTCAACTTTTGCTCCTCGTCATGCAAGTTTTGGTCCTCGAAAGGACGCCCACAATGGAGTGAATGAATGCCTTACTTGCCGAGTGGCAAATCAGTAGATAGAAAAACGGGCGGAAAAAAAATTTAATCAACATGACTTTGTCGCTTTGGTGTTTTGCTGGTTCGATACTCTGACCATTCGGCGAAAACAGGACAAGCCGGTGTCATGCACATAAAATAGCAAAAATAACCCATGGACGTGGGAAGTGAATTCCTGCGAGGCGTATCCAAAGGCGGCAGCTGCGCCCGTATTCAGTATTCAGTTTAATTGGGTTTCAGCGTAAACAAATTCTGATTCACATGGAGAGATATGTATAGTCACATACCGTTTTTTCCCCTGGTTAGAAGGAAGGCTTTTTTAAAGTCAAAGAAGAGAATTTTTTAGAGGTAACCATTTTATTATTACATATATATCTTAGATGACCTACAAAAGGTTCTAATTTTACAAATGGCCTTATTTGGCTTTCTTTTGGTTCTAAACAAGAGATGAGGATATATTTTGTGCAAAAACAATGTCACTTAAATGACATTATTACCTTTACTGCTTTATCTATTGTAAAAAGGTATAATTTATATAAAATATTTATATTTGTATAAGATTTTTAAGGCTTTCCTTAGTGGTAACTTTGCTACCAAGTTTTTAACAGCTTTTTAGTGTAGTTTTAAAAAACCCAAATGATTTCTGTAGCAATAATGTATTTAAAAATGAATTAAAAAATCTACCAACAGCCAAAAAAATCTTGTTAAATTTAAACCAAGTAGCATTTAAAAAATCTTTAAATAAATCTTTAACAAAATTAATAATCAAATATTTTTAAACATAATAAATAAATCTGTTACCAAAATTTAAAGCAAATAATTTCAAACATAACTCCATTTAGCCACTTTCGAAAGCCAAAAACATAAGCAATTCTGTCTAACGTTGTCCAATTTAATTTCATTAGTTACAAATATTTAGCCCGCAAAAAACTAACCACATGACATAAACAAAAAAAAAAAGAACTAGAGAAACGGCTGCCAACAGGACGTATGATTAACGCCCAAAAGCCACAAAGTAGGCAGCACAAAACCCACAAAATGTCAGGGCGGTAACAACAGCAGCCAAGTCTCATCAAATATGTTGATAAAACACAAAAGATTACATCCAACCAGGGCCTGGGCAAAAAGGGTCGCCGGAGCTGGAGGCCAGCCAGACCACGGCCGGGGCCAGGATCAAGGCATCTAATGTGTTTGTCAAAACGTTTTAATGCGCCTGCCGGGAGCTGGGGTCCCATAAAGCCAGCTAGATAGCCCCGACTGAATAACCTTTTTGGGCTCTACGCAGATGCGGGGGGTGAAAGGGAAAGGCTGACCAACCATAGATGACCTTTTTCGCACAACGAAATAAAAATTGTTAAATAAAAGGCGAATAAAATTTGTGTGTCACACAAATAAGAGTGAAAAAGGAGCCTCATCAAAGTCTCGACATGGGCACAAAAACAACCTGTTGTGTGTGTGTGTGTTCGTGTGGGTGTGTGCGTGTGTTTGGAAGTATGTGAAAATTGGTTTGTGTGCGAGTTTGTCTGCCAGTTTGGGGGCGTTAAATGTATTAGTTGGGCTATGCCCTAAAGGCTATTTAAACGTCGTCAATGTGTTTTTCACGCATCGCTTCAGAAGCGGTCTGACGATGAATTACACTAGGCAACAAAAGAATAAAATATACAATCCATGGAATGTGAACAAATAGATATATATTTATATATCAAGAAATAAAATAATTCGGTTTTTTTTTTTTTGATTTTTCTATAGGCAAAAGACTTTTCTACTAAAGTTACCAATTTGATATGAAAATTTAATTGCAAATTTATTCCCGGATGTGTAAAATTTTAATAAATTTCATAAGATTTAAAATAAATATCGAAAGTAAAATTCCAATACTATGTTAAATAAATATTATTCTAATTTGAATAAAGAAATATGCTAGGAAAATGTTAACAAAGTGTTTATTTAATTTATTTACTTTACATTTATGGACTTTTGAGGTTTCATATTAGATGTTGATTCCGACATGTCATTCTGTATCAATTTATTGTTTATAAGTATATAGAAACCTTAAAATAAAGATTTCTACAAAGTAACCCTCTTAAAAAATCAATATCTTAATAATGTATTAACTTCTTATTTAACAATTTGTTTTGCGAATAGATTTCAATGAAATATTTCTTTTGATTTGAAGTTCTCATAAGAATTCCTATTCTTATTTAGTAAAAATTTATAAGCTTTAAACAGATAAACCATTTTAAGGATTATAATTTTCCCTATGACAAAAACCAAATTCTATGCCACACAGTGTCCTTAGATGAATCGCTCGATGAGGCTTTTATCAGCCACTCGATGCTCAACACCGTGTTAATGGGATTGCTTATTATGTGTCAATCAAGAATTTGGCCCAAACTCCCTTTGAGAATATTCGCGGCGTCACGTACAAATTATTGCTTTGACACATTGTTTTTTAAAGCCTATTTAAGTGCGATCTGCTGGCAATAGGCAATAGGCGCAGACAAAGGCACATTCGTACATAAATAGCATCATTATCTGGGAAATATCGCACAACTCATTCGTCATTCGTCAAAAGCCAACAAGAAGAAGGCGACGTCGGAGAACGATGATAAATCACTTTCAATTTTGACAAACGTCCCAAATGTCGCGCAGTCTAGGGGCACATTTCATCGCTCAAACACCCACTCTCAGTCACACACACACACAGAGCCAGGGATACTGATACCAAATTTCCATATTGAGTGCTTGGGCCAGGACTGGACTCCGCCAGGCAATTGGCCAACGCTTCCGCCAGCAAATCACTCTGGACCGACATTTCCGAGATATCATTGACCAAAACGAGCGACAGGAAAAAAGAAGAAAGCGAAAGTCAATTCGATTAAGGTTTGGACAGACATCAGGGAAGATGAATAGATGAGAGCTGAAAAAATGGTAAATCATAAAATGATGGCCTGGGTATTTATGCCGTAAAGTGAATAACTATTTGGAAACAAATAGAAAATCTATGGCATCATAAATAATTCCTAAAAGGTTTAAAAAATATAAATAACAGTATAAGTCTTTGAAGATTTAATCAACAAAAAAGAAAACCTGAATCTAGTATTTAACAAAAATAATATCACACTTGATATACTTCCTTTTTGCCAGCAAAGATTTATATATGAATTATTCAAACATGAAAAAGGTTTCTTTAAAATATCAAAAAATATAGTTTCTTTTAATAATTAAAAACTCATTGCTCTGGGGCCTCAAGTATTTATTTAAAATTATTAATTGAAGACCTAAAATAATTGACTTCGAAGGCTTTTGCTATTACTTCTCATGGCGGCGGCATCATTTCGTAGAACGTGTCTCTGCTTTAACTACAATTCAATTTCCGGCTGCGGCTCCTGCTGACATCACGTATACGCAGGCTATCACGTATACAGCCGAGTTGCATCGCCACCCAGCCAGATCCTAACAAAATATTTCGCCAGCACTTAACGCCCCAAGGATGAAGCTGAAGCTCGATGCTGTTGCAAAGGCTTAACTTTCAACTTCCGCTTGCAGCGGCAGCAAGAATGCCAAACAAAAGTTGAAATTTCAACCCCTTTTGGGGGTAAGTGTCTGCTTCTGCTCTGCATAATATACACTGTTCTCATTTCTGGCCATTGTTCGGGCCCTACTTGTCATAAGAACTCCACTCGAAGGGTTCCTCACTTTGTCTTCGGTGCACCGCCCCGAAGGTAAGCAATCCATCAGCAACCGGCTAGTTCATCCAGACGAGCTCTTCCCCTTACCTGTAACCAGTCTTATTTTTTTCCTTTCGTCCCTGTGTGCTTTCTTATAAATAATTCAATTGCCATACTTGTTGTAAAATGAACATATGACTTGCGAAATGAATTCCAATGAACACCCTCACAGGATATGCAATGCATGAGTTTGTTTTTTACACCGCCAACTCCATTGTCTAGTCCAAGTCTATGTTGTGGGGGACATGCAAATTGTGTTTCTATTGATTACCTGATGCCCCAACAATTTAATTTTTAATAATAATGGGAAATCCTTTGCCACCGGCCATTAGGCGAGCCATTAGGCCATGACATCATTTTGTGAAATATATAAATTTGTATAAAAACGGTTGCAACTAATGGTGGCAGTGCCGCAGCTGTTCGGTTTTCTGCTCTCTAACCTTTCGATGGCTTTAACAATTTTGCAAAAATATGGCAAAAAATAAATGCATTAAAAGAGTTCGAATATGCGACACCATTCAGGTGCAGTCATGAATAATTTTCTTTCAGGGAAATGCTTTCCAGTGGACAAAATATGGTTACCAAAATAAATATCAGAACTAGTGATGACAGACAAAAAATATATACAGTAGATACTGTATTGATATTTGGAGGTAAAATAAATTAAAAGTAAATATTTTACTATTTAAATTTGCTTGATAATTCGGATAAATATTATCGAACGTTTTATTTAATTTGAATATTCTATATTTTTTGCTTAACATTAATTAAAGATTAATCAACGTTACCTTTATTTTCGATATTGAAATGTGTGCAGAGTTTTACTCTACTTTCTATGAGTGAGTTTTCAAGAAACCATAATTTCAGGTATTAAAAATTGTCCTTCTTTTTCTCCGAAAGCAATTTCTCCTAGCGTATATCTTACGATTTTTAATTTATTATTGATTTTCCCTATTTTTTCAGTTTGTCATCAACGCAAAGGGTAAAAGGAAAATAAGAGAAAATGTTTTATTTGAAGCCCCGACTTAGTCAAGGCTGCGCCTTAGTTCTCGTCTGCTTGGCGACCCTCCTGATGTACCATCCCACCCAGGCCGAGACGCCTCCAGCTCAAGGTGACCACCTCCCCTCTGAAGGGAAGCATCCGGGTGACAACTAACCAATAACGACATCTTTGCAGGCACTCCTCTGAGCAATCTGTATGACAATCTGCTGCAGCGCGAGTACGCTGGACCCGTCGTCTTCCCCAACCATCAGGTGGAACGGAAGGCTCAGCGGTCTCCCTCGCTGCGCCTTCGCTTTGGACGCAGCGATCCGGAAATGCTGAACAACATTGTGGAGAAACGCTGGTTCGGAGATGTCAACCAGAAGCCCATAAGATCTCCCTCACTGCGGTTGAGGTTCGGCAGGCGGGATCCCAGTTTGCCGCAAATGCGAAGGACCGCCTACGATGATCTGTTGGAGCGAGAGCTCACCCTTAATAGCCAGCAGCAGCAACTGGGCTCCGACGGAGATCTGGACCTGGCCGATGACTATGACAGTGCTTTTGAACGAGTGGTGCGTAAGCCACAGCGTCTTCGCTGGGGCCGCAGTGTTCCTCAATTCGAGGCAGCCAATGAAGACAACGACCAGGTGAGGAGCAAACATTTAAGACTCTTTACTCATCTTAATTATCCATCCACATTTTTATCCAGATGGAACGCTCCCAATTGTACAATTCCCTGTTGAACTCCGAAAGGATGCGTCGCATGCTTCTCTCCATGCAGCAGCAGCAGTACGAGGCCCCAGGACATGTGGCCAGATATGCCAACGAAGATGATAACGATGCGGATCTGAAGGAGGACACCTCTGAGTTCCAGCGAGAGGCAAGGAAACCGATGCGTTTGCGGTGGGGACGGAGCACTGGCAAAGCCCCAGTCGATCCGAAGAAAACTTCAGAGGAACCTTCATCGGTGACTCCCAAGACGCAGGACTAAATTTCATCAATGATGGCCAGGGCAACTCCAGAGAAATGCCAAACAAAATGAAGTGAATCGGAAGCAAGCTACACGGTCAATGTCCCATGCCAAAATATGATACGGATAACCTTTGAACCCCAAGTTATAAACAGTTTTTGAGAGCATTTTGAGGTACGCAGGGAGGCATGGGCTGAGGAATAAATACATATAAACTTATATCTTATATATACACACATACGATTAACCACAACTGTGCAAATTTTTGGTTTTTGAGGCCAAAGCCGACATACTCACTTGTCTGTAAACTTTAACAATGCGCAGGTAAACAAGGTAAGCCCGCTATATAGACTAGGAGTCTGTGAATTAAGGGGAAAAAGTATCTGTTTTCGATCTGTAAATGAGTTACACAGTTTAAAGAATTTTCTATTTCCCCCGTTTTTAAAAATATGTTTTCTGAAATACAAAAATATGGAATTTATCCAATCCTAACGTGCTCAATTATAGAAATTTCGAAATATTCAATTACCCCAAAACTTTTAGCCGGTATGTATATAAAAAAGAATATATATTAAACATTTTGAACATAGCGAAAATCTGTTTAAAACGCTAGAAACCTATAGAAATATTATTCTAAAAAAAAGATGAACTTTTGATTTCTAAACTTTTAAGTAAATTTCGATTTAATGTTACGACGGAAGTGTTTGAAAAACATGTTGAAGCCCCCGGAAGCTGTATTACTGTAACACTTGTTATATTATGTGTGCTACAAATTATATATGTATATCAACTCTTATATATATTATACGACTATATATATATATATATATACAAAATACGATGAACATTGTCTATTACAATTTTATTGATGTATTTTAATAACTGAAGAAGTCAAACCAAAGCAAAGCATTATGCTGAATATTGTTAGAAAACTTTTGTATATTTAATTTACACCATCATTGAAACTTTTGTTTACCGATCCCTTCTACACACAGGATGATATATGGCGCTGTTCTTCAAAGGACACCATATCCCGCTGAGCGCAACTTTCGAGTAAAAATTGTCAAAGCTGTTTTCTAGGTGTATATCATTATGTACGCGTATATACCTTTTAATGAATGTAATATCATGAATGTAAATAAAAGAACAGGAATATTAAAAAGCAAACATTTTACTCGATTTATGCAACAATTAAATAACTCAGATGGAGTCAAACTACAACTCTCTTTTCTCGAACTTCATTAAGAATGGAAAATGTCTTAAACTTATAGAGGTTTGTACTAGTTTTCTATACTTTTGTTTTAATATTATTTATTTTATGATTTCATTTACTTAATTGTGGTACTTGTGTACACTAAAGTTGTCTTCTATTGTCTCCATTAAAGCCAACACAGTTAAGGTATTTATTTTAATTCAAAAACTTTTCCTAATCTCTGGCAAATATAGGTTGCATTGCCAGTTACAGCTTTTCCTACATGCTTTTGCCCCACACAGCTCACCTCTACTCACTAAAAGTGCCAACAATTATCAAACTTAAACTCCCACGGCGCCGGCAAGCTGTTGTACGTAATGGGATTAAGCAACAAATGTCAGAAAATTAAACCGAGACCAAACAAGATACAAAAACACCGATGAGTATGGCACCTGGAATGGGATGGAATGGGCACGGGAATTATCCCGGGCAAGGACAAACAATCTGCAGGGCGGAGACAAGGACATTTTTGCCATCCCAACCTGTTTTGGCCTGGTTTCGACTGCGATGACAGCCATTAACTTTAGCACCACATCCTGCAGCCCGTTTGTTGTTGTTTGTTTTGATAATTAACTTTTTAACTCCTAATGTTGGGAAATGTGTGTTGACTGAAATTGTTGTGCTCCCCACACATATGAAGCTCATTATTCTCGATTAATTGCATGCAACATTGAGGATTCAACACGGAAATGCACTTTGGGATAACACCATTTTTTGGCTGGTTGCCTTAATTTGCTATAAAAAGTAATGTTCTGTTCATATTTGACACCATCAGTTTATGCAACAATTTTAAATCCAACAAATAGAAATTTAAATAAAGTTGAAAAGCACCAGCAATAAATAGTTTAATGGTTTAATTTAATTTTAAATACAACATTTTATTAAGCTGTTACTCTGTTTGTCGAGGTCCTGTCCTGAAATATTATTTATTTTATTTTCCCTAATTCCAGGTAATTAAATTCCTTATTTCTCGAATTTTGTTTACTTCAAACTTTAGTTCTCAAACTAATATCAAAATTCTCTACTCATCAGTCATTAACTACGCCTGTGTCTTTGATAGTTTAGTCCTATATTCGATTTCTTCGGCTTTCTTTTTATGTTGTTATTATGTAAGTGCAAAAAACGTAATCAGTGTAAGGCCAAAACATTACTTAGTACTTGATAAATATTTATGCAAATAATATGCAATTACACAAACATATACAAAGGCACAAGCAAGCTGCGCCTAAAAGCGCTCTGTAAACACCGAACTTTTTGAACAGCCACAAATGTGTCATGCCCACAAGGAGTTGCTGAGGAAACCCCTCTTCAGGCAGAAACAGAAACCATTTGCGAGTAAAAACGGCAACAAATCGTCTTGCGAATTTCTACCCCACACTGGGAATATTTTTTTGTATATATTGATTATCTATTAAAAATACATTTCGTTCTATTTTGAGTTTTGGAAATTGGCTATGAAATATGAAAATTTATGTATGACGACCGGAAGATAGTATTCAGTACTCAAAATGCCACAAATATGTGGTTATTTCTACATCTTAAAGCCACTCACTTAAACGAATTTACCTGATATTCAAATAGTTGATTTAATTTTTTTGACAATTGTAATATATCACTATATACGAATAGCATACTTTGCCCAGTGTGCTATCTTCGTATGAGTATGCAAATGAAAGAGCAACAGCCATTGCAAACAATGTTAACAAATGCTTCCGTTTTAGTCTGGGCCTCCAGCACAACTTCCACAGTTAAAACTAATGTGAAAGTTTTAATTTACTCGCGCCTTAAACAAACCTCATGTATGTATGCACAGATGAGAATATAAAGGGATTTTCCCCTGAACATTTAAAGATTTTTTTTAAAAAGAAATAGCTATTTAAAACTATTTCGATTTATATAAGAATATTTTTCTAATAGAGATAATATTAATCTGTATTTTTCATTACTAAAGGTATTTAACAAAGGTACACAAAAATAGAGAAAAATATTATTATATCAATCGAAACGGTTTTAAATTAAATTATATAAAAGAATACCTATTATATGTATATCTATCTATTTTTTTGGAGCTTCCCACGGAAAAAATAATGTAAAACCCATTTGACAAGATGCTGGAATATCCTTTAAGGTTAAGAATTTAATATTCAGTAAAAAACTTGAATGAAAGCGGGATTCGATTTTGATGAGGGGTTGTGTTTTGGGAATACTGGTACGGGTGAGTGAGTTTGGGATAAACATTTAAGAGAGACACCACACTGGGAGCTTGACATTTGTAAAAAGATAATTAAAACTACTACATTAAGCTCATATAAACGTAGCTATACAAGTAAATTAGTCCAAGACTTGTCGTAGTTGAAAGTCCTCCAAGTTTTTCTGTGGAATTAGACGCAGCTTCATGTCGTTGGCCAAATGCAGAACCGCATAAAAGGCAACTGATGTGGACAGCGAATCTGCCATTTTGGTGGTCAGCAGGTTGGGCAGCTTGCAGTACATTTCATTGAAACTAGCCATACCTTTGGAGTAGTGCTCATTCTTTGGCACTGGATGCGAGGGTATCGTCTCTTCGGCCACGTCGTTTAGAAGTTGTTTCTGAATCAGCGAATTGCAGCTCTTTTTTAGATTCTTCATGTCAATTACCTTGGCACGCTTGGCAAATGGAACAATAACTTTGGTGACCTGAAAAAAAAAACAATATTATATTAAAACCTGTATCATTTGAACAAAATTATAATGATTAATCTTACCTGAGTCGGTGCCCCTTCAAATTCTGTGCCAATCTCAAACACAGTGTTATTGCAGGCGTCCCTTATGCTGGCATTTATCTGGCTAGGATCTGTATCCATCAAACCTCCGCCGAGGCTAGCCTCGTCTCCCATAGCAGGCATAATGCTCACATTGGCGGGAACTGCAGCGGTGAAGTGCTCGTTGCCCAATAAATCGGGATCATTGTCCCCATCGCCATGATGAGGGCCCTCATCATCCATATCCATGCCCAGATCTTCACCCTCGTCTGAGTCCGGCTTGCCGCAATGTCGAGACAACTTTATACTCGGCGCCGACTCATATTTGAAGAAGTAGTCCGGTTCAATGTTGAACTTTGTGGGTAGCATCAATTTGCGGGCATCCCACTTCTTCTGGAAGTTAACCTTTCGCAGCTTTATAGTCGCATCCATAGTCTGAAATAAGTTCTCAGTAAACATTCCATAAGCCACTGCCTTGGCCCTTCGCTTTGCAGCCAACTGAGCCGATTTTTTCGGCCGCTGAGTAGCCGGGACTGACTGCGAGTCCACCGGGCCATTGCTCTGAAAAAGGGTGCTACGATGTCGCGTGCGTTTAAACTTCCAATGTGAGGGTCCTGCCCAGAACTGGGAGATCTGCTCGGCCATCGGACGATATGAATACTCTAGCTTGGAGGAGCCATCAACAGGCCGCAAATCCTCGATAAACTCTGCCTGCTTGCGCAAACGACGACAATTGTTGATCACCACTTGCTCTTCCGTGGTGAGCTCATCCAGCTCATTGCAGTCCACCTCAAGAACCAATGGTGGTTGCCCGTCCAAGTCCGGCATGGGTTCACACTCACCATTGATGTCAAAGGCCATCGAGAGCTCATTGGGATTGGGGCACAGATCGTCGGCGCCATCATTGCCAAAGTCGTCGTTATCATCATCATCCACAACTGGATTTGCTGGTTTATCGGTAGGAGCCCGAGGATTAGGATCACTTGAGATGATATAACCAGTGTGGAGAGGTCGCAGAACCAATTCATCGACGCCGGGCAGCAGATCTTGCACCCAATCCGCGGTTATCAGCGACTCACTTGGCCACTGCCCGGCTTCAACATTTGCATTTGCTGTGGTGTGGTCTTTTACCTCGTCCGCTGGCTCTTCTTCGCCATCCCAGAACATATAGGTAGTGCGCAGCCTTAGCTCTGAGTCCAAACTGGGCAAGATGTTGTGCATCAAGCGATTGGATGCGTTAATAGAACCAACAGTGGAATTCAGCTTGCCAAACACAGGATCCTGCAGTGGCGCTGTGTCTAATCGAGCGTTGAGCGTATCCTTGTTCTTGGTCACCGTGGACACGTTCTTCTTCTGCTTCTTAGGTTTAGGAGCCGCCTCCTTTTGGGTCCTACTAGCGCCTTCACCTTCACCGCCAGCAGATTGCCCAGCATCCGGGCCCTCATTATCCTCGGCATCCTCCATTTGCTTATCCGTGAGCGTACGGGCACTCAAACCGGCCGAAATGCGCATAGCATCCATGTAGATGGAGTCCACACGGAGGCCGTAGACTTTTGAAGACGCCTCCAGCGAGGACCCGGCCATCTAAGGGACAAACGAGAGGGTTAATATCGCGTTCAGCTTAATTTTTAGGTCCACTTACCTTGAAGTTGCTCATCCGTTTGTGATGGTGGTCGAGCAGATTGGCCAACGAGTCGATGAGCGTCAGGCTCCAGGCGTTGTCTTTGCTCAGTTTGTTGCCGTTGTAGATTTCCAGGCAGGAGCGGATGGTCTCGTTGTCCTCGATGGACTCCAGTGTGCTCTGACGCTTCTGCTGCTGCTGAATCAGTGTGCGCCTTCGGGCCTCCTGTCGCTCGGCTTCGTCATCATTGACCATGGTCACCTCCCGGGCCATACTCTCACGGTAGCTGCCCACCGCGGAGCGACGCAGTGGCGTCTCCGAGCGCGGCAGTGTCATGGCTAGCGGGCGTCAAAATCAGCTAGCAACGGGAAACGCGAGGGCGTCAAGCACTGACCGAAACAAGGACTTGTATGGTCAAAAGGCGATCGCTGCGTTTGTTTTATTTCCTTTCCTATTGCGTTATGTGCGTTGCGTTTATTGATTGTGCTGGTATTAGTAATAGTTTACAGTTTCTTTCAAACGACGCCGCAATTTAGGGCTACACAACGACTAGATGTTCCCGTGTTGGAAAACGTAGCAAAATGTTGACATGGCTAGTAAATCGCTAGAAATTCAGTGACACAATCTCGGCAATCATCAAATAAAATCGGAAAATTCAAATAATAATAATAATAATTATCATAAATATCATAAGAATACAAAAAATATATTTTCCAAACTCTCTATCGTTTACTTAGAAGTAAAATAAAAAATAATAATAACACCCGTTCATAGTAATGACGCTTCGATAGTAGTAATAGTATTATCGAAGAATTATCAGCTCTAGAACCCTAAGATAGCCGCGCAGATCGCGTTTGTGTCCGTTTGTGTTAAAGTTTTGTTATTAACGTTAATCTTTTTCCAGTTGTTTGAATTTAACTAAATTTAAACAGAAATTGCCTGGATTATCAATATACTTACCAAATAGCGAAAACTTTGCCTGGGCCAAGTCTCACTCTTGCAATCCTGCGACGGTCGGCAGCTTGCGCCTGTGTGGGTGAGCCTGTGTTAGTGGCCCAAATAACTGGACTTCCGAATTTGCGCAGTTTCCCCCGAAACTGTTAAAGAAGCGCTTAAATTGCGGAAAATCAACATGGCACGCGACACTCAAGGAACTCAGGGAACCCAGAGCCAGGCATCCAGCATCTGGACCTTGGTGGAAAGTCAGCCCATGGAGAAGATTGTCTGGGGCCGGTTGTACGGCAAGAACATCAAAATCAAATCGCTGGGTACGAGCTCAAAATATCGTATAATTTATACGCCTTCGTCTTTTTCTGTTGGTAACCAAAATTTGTCTGTGTTTATGTGCTCGATTCCGACATAGTTCCTACAATATTAATAATGCTGTTTGAATATAACGTTTTTCAGATCTGAACAATGACGAGTTCTCCGCAGGACGTGGCGAGGCGAACGATTTGATCCTAACGCTCAACGATTTGTCTGAGAAAATCCTGACGCGGATTTCCAAAGTTCACTTTACTATAAAGCGAGCGAACTGTGACCTAACCAGTCCAGTTTACATTCAGGTAAATCTGAATTTCTAAAAATATAAAAAAAAGATAAATTAAAATCAGTATAGCAACTCCCAACTCTCACTTGTCGCCTTTTGTTTGTAATATAATATCCTTTGCTTGCATTACCCGATTCCTAGGATCTCTCCCGGAACGGGACCTTTGTGAACAATGAAAAAATTGGGATGAACAAAATGCGCATTTTAAAGAACGACGACGTTATTTCCCTATCACATCCCACCCACAAAGGTAAGCTGTCTGCAAAAATAGGTTAGGTAAGCACCTGAACACCAAAAATAATAATGCAACGTGTTGCACCTTCCCTGCAGCCTTTGTGTTCAAGGATCTCAGTCCAAACGAGTCTATGGGTCTGCCTGAGGAGATAAACAATACGTATTATATAAATCGCAAACTGGGCTCCGGTGCCTACGGATTGGTGCGACTTGTCTATGATACTCGCACCTGCCAGCAGTTCGCAATGAAGATTGTGAAGAAGAATATGC
Source organism: Drosophila mayri (assembly GCA_008042485.1). Classification (NCBI taxonomy): domain Eukaryota; kingdom Metazoa; phylum Arthropoda; class Insecta; order Diptera; family Drosophilidae; genus Drosophila; species Drosophila mayri. The sequence goes on along the minus strand of VNJN01002344.1, from coordinate 36,003 downwards.
TGTCGGGCGGCTCACGACCCAGCACCAATTTGAGTGATCCCGAGCGAGTGCTAAATGAGGCAAAGATAATGAAGAATCTAACCCATCCGTGCGTGGTTCGAATGCACGACATTGTTGACAAGCCAGATGCCGTTTATATGGTGCTAGAATTTATGCGCGGCGGCGATCTGCTCAATCGGATCATAAGTAAGAAGCTGCTGAATGAGGAGACTTCAAAGCTATACTTTTACCAAATGTGCCATGCCGTTAAGTACCTTCATGATCGCGGTAAGCCTAAATGTCTATGATTTCAGCATTTCATACGAATCTAAACAAACAAATCCCCTAAGGTATCACCCACCGTGATCTTAAGCCAGACAATGTGTTGCTAGAAACCAACGACGAGGACACCCTCCTCAAGGTGTCCGATTTTGGTCTAAGTAAGTTTGTCCAGAAGGATTCTGTGATGCGAACGCTATGTGGAACTCCGCTCTACGTGGCCCCAGAGGTTCTAATAACCGGCGGTAGAGAGGCATACACCAAGAAAGTGGACATCTGGAGCTTGGGAGTGGTGCTCTTCACCTGGTAGGACATATTCATATTAAATTTATCGTGGGCATTACATTTTAATGCCGATTTTAACTTTCAGTCTCAGCGGCACTCTTCCCTTCTCTGACGAATACGGCTCTTCGGCGGCCGAACAAATAAAGAAGGGAAAGTTTGCATATAGACATCCGGCATGGAAGGGTGTCTCGCAGCGCGCCAAGCTACTGATTAACCAAATGCTCATTGTGGATCCCGCAAAGCGACCCTCAATTGATGACGTTCTGCAGTGTAGCTGGCTGCGAGATGCGGCAATGCTCCAGAAGGCCAAACAGCTAATGAAGCTCGAAAGCATGGATATCGAGGAAGAAAATAACTTTCTTGAGCCGCCCACCAAGCGATCGCGGCGCTAGTATTATAATAAGCATTCCATTTTCCCACGGTTAGGTTAAGGCGCGAAAAAGTTTTAATTTTCTGGAAAAATTAATCAAAAACATTTTTCTTTGAGTGCCCCGCCGCTGCATCGTATCATTCCGTTTGATGTTCCAGTATTTTTGCGGTTGTTTATTTTTACGTGTTGTTTAATATAAGTTTTTCATTTGATTCCCCTCTTTGGCTATTTTATATTCATTTAGAGCCAGTCGGATATGCCGTTAATCTACTTAACCATTGTTTAGAAACTAAACGAAATTGTTATACGGATGAATTTAATTTGACTTTTCAGCGAATACAAACTGAGCTTTTTGAAATAAAGCATTTGCATTTAAATAAGTAAGCCGTGTGTGTTTTGGTTTTTTAAAGTAAAGGCTCTCTCATGTATATTATCGTATTTACAGTGTCAAATACAGTAATTGTTACCAGGTTCATCAAAATATATATTCTACTGATACGTCTATGCATTGCTACAAAAAATACATAAGCATATGTAAGTCATAATTCGGTCAGTTCAAGCTCGCGGCCCAGGTAAAAAACTAAGAAGAAACACGACACACTATCGAAATGTTTCAAATGCAAGCAAATTATTATGCTGATCACAGGATCCCAACATTGGCAGTAGAATTACTTAAGGGAATGCGTCACCATCTTTCGTCCATGTCCAATGGTAACGAGAGTGCTATCATCTTTCCATGCAGCGTCCATGAGTCGGGAATGAGTGTCCTGGTGCTTGTAGACAATATCAAGTTCTTCCTTCTGCAAATTGGCGACCTTTACTGCGGCTGGCAAATTGCTCATCGCTGCCAAATGAGGGCTGTAAAACACAACACGGTGTTATGGTAATTTGAAGCTTTCTGGGTTTCCTATTTACTTACCCATTAATTAGAAGCTTGGAGACATATCCGTGGTCAAAGTATTCCGCAGATCCAACCAGTTTCGAAGGTACACGGATATCTAGTGTATGAACTTTTCCATCATAGTCGCCGAGATACACGTAATTGGAAGCCCCAAAGGCGGCGCAAGTAAAACTCATCAAATGGTCGACGTCTTCATAGAGGCACAATGAAGATGGTGCCGCTGCTCGGGCATCCCAGAGACGGGCACATCCACCACGATCGCAGGTAACAAATTGGTCAGACGAGGCAGAGGGTGTGGCCAAGCCGGTCAGTTTGTCGGTGTGGGAGGAGCGCGAGTGATAGGAGCTCTCCAAATCAGCTCCGGAAAGATCCCACACCTGAAATAGGAAATTGAAAACTGTTAAACCTTTTTTTTTTAATTTACATTATGTTTTAAACTTACGTTAATTGTGCCATCGGTTGAAGCTGAGACGGCCTTTTGTGGATTTGCATTAAAAACGCTTAGCTGGCTAATGGGCGTGGGATGCGCCCAGGATTCGCCAACGAGAAACAGGCAGTACGGCGAGTCTGGATTGCGAACTTTCGAGTAGGTGGACCAGGCCTGCAGGCGTGTATCGCCCAGAGCCACCAGCAGCACGTTGTTGTCCGCATAACGCACAATGTTAACCGTGTGTTCTGATTGGAGCTTGAAGTCAGCACTGTCCACTGTCATGCTGTTTGCCTCCTCGCGGCCATAGCCAAAGAACATGCCCCACCATTGATGGCCTTCGCGTCGGTTGGTGGCCAGCGCCAAGTGCTGGTGCTCGTTGATGGATATGCTGTCCCAGCAGTCATGCAGCCGCGGCGACAGATTCTCAAGGCGGGCATTGAGATCTGCAATGTTGAGATTGGGATATTCCAGGTTCGTAGCCAGCTCCAGAGCCGGTGGCGGGTTGTGGCTGGCCGGCGTCTGGTAGAGCTCCGAATTGCGTTGCGGAAACATCTTGCATACAGCGAAAATATTCCAGAAAAAGGACGAAAAATCAAACTCTGATTCAACGGAAGGAATCCAGCGTGCCCGGCAGAGCTGCGAAAAATAAAATGTTACAATCGATAGATTGATTGGCTATCGATATACACTTTGCTAAAAACTTGTAATTAATAAATATATCAACATAAAATAAAATAAAACCAAATGTTTGACTGCAGCTTTAAGAAATTACGGACTCATTAAAAATTTTAAATTAGAATAAAATATATTTTGCTTTTCAGACTAATTTTCTACCTGCCGATATGATTTTGACCAACTAACATTATATAATATAATTAAGCCATTTATGTTTATTTCAACTGTAACCTATTTTTGGGCAGTTTCCTAACTATATTTTCTTAATTTCCCTTTCATTTTGATATCCACAAGTCAAGTAACGGATAAATAGTGTTGGGAAACTGTGTAAGCAAAATCAGCTGCTTTGTGTTTATTAGATAATAAATCGATAGGCTACTGCGACCTATCGCTCAACAGCTGTGCCACGACACTAAACAAAATCAGCTTTATTGTTGTTGTGCCCGACTCTGCAACGGACGTTACGCGCTAGACTTTTATTTAAATTCTGCCTTCAGTTTGCATCTCCGCAGTAGCATAAATTCTCTAGAATTTGTGTTTCGTTAAAGAAGAACCTATGCTATTTCTTACATAATAACTGAAACAAAGTTTTAAACTGCCCACTGACGGCAGGCAGCCAATTAACAAAGACACGCAAGTGGCCTGCATTCTGCGCTATTATGCAAAGTGCAGGAAAAGCAAACACTGCAGCAAGAACAACAACATCGTGGCTGGCCTCTGGTTGTGTGTAAAAACAAGCGAAATGCAAAAGTGCCTTCTTAGCCTTAGAATTGAGCTTGCATTGAAATAAAAAGCGGAGGAACCAGGCACCAGAATCAACTCAATTTGGAAACTCTTTGTTCGGTTTTCCATCAGAATAAAGCTGGTACCGAGTGGTGCATGATGAGCGGGGTAAGAGGCGGCGGCAGTGGACTGCTGGATATTTACGCCATGGCCTGGGAGCATCTGAGACCCGGAAGCTCGCCCGTCGATTGGTGCGAGGGCAATTACTTAATTTCATCGAATATAGCTGAGTTTGTGAACACGGTGCGTATGTGCAATTTATTTTAATATATAGAAAACGTCTCTTTGCTTTGCTCTAGTTAGTGAGTGAGTGAGTGGGTCGTCGTCACCTCGTTGTAGTAGTTGTAGCGTAGCAGCTGCAAATTCTCTTCACAAACACACGGAAAGAGTGACTGTGGCTGGGCCTTGACCTTTTTGTTTTTGCGGCCTACAGAGCGAGAGCCACCAACACGACCCAAAGTAAACAAAGGTGGCTGTTAGCTACGCTATGGAAGGGAAGATGGAGATGAAGATGCCGATGAAGAGGAACTAGGAAGAGAGAAATAGCAAAATGGGAATGTAGATAGTTTCCAATCGAAGCATCTCTAGTCCAAGTATTACTTGAAGTATTGTTTTTGGCCAACAGAAGTAGAAGAAAACAGACCTTTTGTGACTAATAGTTATACTTCTTATCAATTAGATTTAAAATTGATTCATGGTATTAATATCCAAACAGTTGTTTAACAGGCACAGCCATCAATACATAGCCAGATTTATTATTTGTTAAATATGATTTTTAATGTTGAAACCCATTTCTTTTCAATAAACAATGAGCTCTGTTTAGAAATAAATTCCAAAGGTTATCATCTGCTAAAAACACTATTAATTCAACTATCAATTAAACATTTTAACTCAATTGTAAAATCACAATCGTATTAAGTATCAAGTGGAACGCATTATCATCAACTTAGTCATAAAATATACAAAACAAATCTTGAACAATTAAATGACATAGAAACCTAAGGACGATAATACACTGAGGAATGATTTCAACATCAAAAAAATAAATACTTTTTAATGGATTTTGTGTTGAAATGAGTAATGATCAAGCGAGGCAATTGGAGTTGCTGTTGAATTGTTTAAAACGCATTTTGGCTTTGTTATGGAGTGAATGAACTTCGCTCTTGACACTCGGCTGTGGAATAAGGGAGCGGATACGATCAAAGCGGGTCTTGTAGTAAATGTATATATAAAAAGATATATGCTGAGGCCTAGCCCCATTTCATTATCTATTGCCCCAATAGAACATGCATATGTATGTAAATAATAATCCAACACCCTTTGAGTGTGAGAAATGCTCCACTTCTCGCTTTGTTTTGCCACACAAAGTAATTAATTGCTGTTAATTCAATTTGTTTAGCAATTTACGTGACAAAGTGCCAATTGTTGAGGTGACACGAGCAAAATAAATAGAATAAACCAATTATTATGAATTGCCAGGGAGGTTTTTGATTCAGGAAGTATTATTTTTCACAAAGTTTAACTCTTTGGTTATATCAATAAATAATAAAAGTAATATATATTTCCTTTAATCTTACAGTTTAGTAATTTCTTGTTTATCCTACTCCCGCCTGTGCTGATAATGCTGTTCAAGGAGTATGGACGCTTTGTTACCCCTGGAATCCATGTGATTTGGGTGCTACTCATTGTGGTTGGCCTGAGCTCCATGTATTTCCATGCCACTCTCAGCCTCATTGGCCAACTGCTCGATGAGCTGGCCATCTTGTGGGTATTCATGGCAGCCTTCTCCCTATTCTATCCGAAGCGCTATTATCCTAAGTTTGTAAAAAATGATCGGTAAGTCAGTGTGTTGAACACCTTTTTCCTATCTAAATCCACTGACTTTCGGTTTCCTTTGTTTCCAGCAAAACCTTCAGTTGGCTCATGCTACTGTCTGCGATTGCCGCAACAGGCCTGTCATGGTGGAAGCCCATTGTTAATGCCTTTGTTCTTATGTTTATGAGCGTGCCGACCATGGTAATGCTCTACACGGAGCTGCAGAGGTAAGTAACGAATCTATTCAGAGAGCGGGGTTGTTGCCGATAAGCAAAGTTAGGTCTAATTTCCCCGCCTGGCGACCCAAACTGAACTAAGACCATAAATCATACATATTTATATGTGTTTATCATCACTCATCCATATCAGGAGTTTTATCTTGTGTGTGCTTTTGTTTTAGAACAAGTGTACTTTGGGGAGGCGGTCGCCTGTTTGCCGCTTTTACATATATTATGAAATTTAACCATATCGCTATGTGTAATCAATTTTAGTTTTAGCATACGGTTTCAAAGATCAACCTTTGATAGTTAAATATATATCGGGGAAAACTCTGGCAGCGGGTTATATCAATCAATCAAGTCAATGGGCTCACTTGGGTTTGAGTGTGTCGTTTAGATAAGCCTCAAGTAACCACACTTCTAATGTGCATTACTCAAGGGCTTACAACAAATGTTGGGGTAGGAAGCCATTGTAAGCTATACTGTGTCAGTTGGGAGATCCCTTTGGGATTTAAGAAATGTCCAAAATGTATGTCATGATATATCAGTCGTTACAATTTTGCTAATGAATAATTTTATTTTGGCAAAAGGCTTAATTTTGATTTGATATTTCTGGATTTTTATTAAATCGAAATTATTTTACTTTAATACATCATGTCAAGCCACAATTATATGTACCTTTTAAGCATTTTAAAGAAAATGTGTTTTCACATTAAACCTTGTTATGTTTAACTAAATAGAGATATTTTCTGGACTCTTAAAAACCTATAAACAGACAAACAAAAGCAAAGACGTTATTCTTTTGAAAATATCGGGGTTTATTGAATATCTTTTGAATGGAATAATGAAATATGATGATATTTTTCAACGCGTTTTGAAGATATAATACAACATTATAACAATTTTTTATTGGCAATTTAAAATCCCTCCCTTTTGCTTGTAGTATGCAGTTTCAATGGACTTTAAAAAACATTTTGATTAAGATATTGGTTCTAATCAGTTGAGGATCTACGGCTCTATATAGAAGTATCCTTGCTTAGCTAACTCAAGGTGCTTATCATCACCGTTTACTTTTTAATGCTATCTTTGCAAATGCAGTATGATTTAGCTTTCTTTATATTAATGCATTGGGCATCATCATTATACGAATTCAGTCTGCTCAGATCATCAACGTCCATTTCCAGTAGTTTATTGGTGCGATTGTTCCACCGAACAGTGGCCTCAAATAGGGGCTTCTTTGGCCACGTAGAGAATTCAACAATGTAAACATGTTCGTCTTTATCGACGGGCTCAAGACCCGTGGCTAGGAATATTTTACGGTCCACTTTCTTAATTTCTGTTAGACTGAAATTGTGACAGAGCCCGTTTAGTTGGTGTTCCACCAGATGATCATTCAGGCGCTGTACAATGGCCAGACCTATGGTGTGCACATACGGGTCTCGGATGGTTTCCGTGGGTTGGCAGCAGCACCATTTCTCCTTGATTCCGGCCATTTGGCAGGTGCGAGTAAAGGGCACCTCAAAAAAGAGCGACTGGCAGGTGGGGCATTGCTTTGCCCTTAGCGAGTCGGGAAAATCATCCATGGATTTGCTATTCAACTGAAGCAGATGTTGCAGGGTCATGTGAACATCATAGTTGGAGGTCAAGCGATTTCTGTTCTTCTTAAGGTTCTCCACCATAACAGGATATTTGCGGCGGAACCATGGCGGTATATAGATAAACATCATGGGCATGCGCTCCTCGAAATAACCGGAGGCGACTTCCCTCAGCAAATTATAACGATGGCCGTGATCACTCATCAAGATCACAATTGAGCGCTCGAATAGATGGGCCTCTTCAAAGGCTCTGAGATACTTTCGAAAGAGCTTGTCCAAGGCCGTGGCCCCCTCATAGTAGTCGTGGGTGAAGCTGTTGCTCCACAGGAAGCCAAATATCGGCGATCTGCCCAGGAACCGATCGACGAACTGTTTACCAAAGTTCCAAACATAACTAAAGCTGTGCTGGCGACCTACACAGAACGGAAAATTGTAGTCTTGGGTCACGTTAAACTTCTCTTCAATGGCCATGAGCAGGGGACGCAGATAATAGTCCGTTGGCTGTTTATTAAAGCCGGCTTTCAGGTAGTTGAACGTATTAATTGAAGCACAATCCTCGGCAAAGGCTGTCATGTAGCCGGAGCTCTTGAAACGCTTCCAGATAAAAGGCAAAGTGTCCAGGCAGCCCGGCTTACTGACATTACACAATTTCTCAATTCCCTTTTCCGAGTGTCCCGTGAGGACGGGTATTAAATTCGGATATGTATTGTCGCCTACTTTATTGTAACCCTGCATCTCGAACCATCCCGGGCGGCGGCTCACATAGTCATAAACCAATGGCATTGACCGACGAAGATTAATCCGTGAGATTGAGTCCAGACCCATAATCAGAACACTAGGCTGGGTCCTAATCCTTTCAGTGCTTGGCCACATTTCCGGAATAAACGTCATGGCATCTTCTTGTAGCAGTTCACTGCTGTTTTTGTAGTCCTTGGCATAGCATTTGGTGATTATGAAGTCCATGTGCCTGGGCACCAACTGGTCGTGGACAATGGGGTGACTCTGAAACGCACTAAATAGTTATTGGGTTTTAATATCAGTATTAGCATTTCAAAATATATATAAAGATATTGCTTTTTGCATTAACCAAGCTTGAGTTTCCATTTTTCGACTTACATATATTTATTATCGGGTTGTTTGGATGTAGTATTCCGTGATATATTTTGGTATATGCACTCCAGTGTCGCATTTTCCTTTGCTTCCAGCATGGATCTGGCGGCTTCCTTGTTTATGTGTAGACGATACTGATGTGCTTCATAGTCGAATACGCTTGTGACTATATCCTTGTCGTTTTTGCAATTTCTTAATTTATCTCTTTGAAATTGGTCCATTACATCATTCGTGAATGGATCTACATAGAGCATTTTGCACACCGAACTGTTTACATAATATTTCTGAACCACATCCTCTCCCTTAACTTTTATGTTGATCCAGAGAGAAATGCATAGAAAACAAATAGTTTGAAGCTCCATACTTGTCCTAGCCATGATCTAAAATAAACTAAAATATATTCTCTTCTGACTGGAAAAAGTCTGAGGGAATAATTTCATTTTCTACGCTTAGCTTTAAATTAGACATGCTTTTATTTATATTTATGAATGTATATGTAAGCAAGTAAGCTCCAATTTTGTAATATTTAATGACTAAACCCTTCATTTGTTATCTAATCCCACGCAGGGTAAGAGACCAGAGGGTCTACCGCCTGGGCATCCGATCGACGACTGTCTGGGCCGTGGCTGTGTTCTGCTGGATCAACGACAGGGTTTTCTGCGAAGCCTGGTCTGCAATTAACTTCCCCTACCTGCACGGATTTTGGCACATATTCATATTCATCGCCGCGTATACGGTGCTAGTGTTATTCGCCTACTTTTATGTGGAATCAGAGCTGCCCCAGCGGCAGCCGCTGCTCAAGTATTGGCCAAAGAATGACTTCGAGTTCGGCATACCATTCATATCGATAAGAAATCCAGGTAAGGCGCTGCGCAACACAATCTAAGGGCGCTGCTACAGGAGTCGAGGGAGAGCAGAGCGCATTGACTATAGACCAAAGCGAAAATATCGTAAATGCTTTAAAACCATAACCAAAAATAACCAAAACCATTAATTGTAGCGCACAAGATTTTTATGTAGTTGGATTGTATTCTATTAGCAAATAATGTAGCAAATTAACTGGAGTCGCAAATTGTATCTGAAGGAACGAGTCCGTAGACGTATTTAAACAATATTGTAGAGCTTTGTTTAGTGCTTAGTTAGACTTAGAAAGATTGTTCAATAGAGCTTGACAGAAATCGATACTCAGCGGATACATTTTTTGATCTTTTATAATAAAATTCGGTTAAATTGATATACTTTTCATGTATATAAATTATTAAAATAATTATAATTCATGTATAAAAGTTGTAAGAACAAAATTTTAGCACAATAACCCATTGATTTTTCCTAACCATATTTGCACTTTTTAAATTGATTCCAAACCGTATCGATCTTTATCCCAGCTCTATTGATCAAGCTAGTTAAAAAGACATATCTGAAACAAAAAAAGAATGTCATACCAAAGTGTAGGTTCCGGTCAGCCTTTCCCATGCGTTTAGTCCAAAGTCTTCAACATGTTTTTTAAGTGTGTGTATCCGTATACCATCAGACTGTGATATGTTATAAAATAATTTACATCAAGACTTCCACAAAAACAAAAAAACAAAAGAAAACAGTTCCTACACTTTCGTTAAATAACCCTGTTGGTACCTGAAAATGTTTAACGTTTTCAGTTTTCAATATTCTCTCTAATCTTTGATGTCCTACTAATTTATATCCTGGGCTTAAACATATTAAAACATCGGTAGTGGCGCTAGTTAATACTATCACGATATTATCCTTCCATATAAAATGACAATATTAGGAATATTATTTAAACAAAGGCTGTTTTTTTTTTCTTAGAAACTGAAACCAACAGCAAATAAATTATTGCATTAGATATTATCGTGATAGTAAATATTACATCGATACAACCTAGTCTAGTACTAACCGCAAGTATGAATAAAATAACCCAAAACTACACTAATCAAAGTAGATAGTTGCTCAAAGTATGATACAATTTCAACCCGCTACCTTGCTAAACCCACAGATTCAAAAGATTGGCTCATCTACTGCAGTCTGTATATGCAGGACTACGACTTCAAGCACCGCAAGAACTAGTGACCAGTTTCGCTCTCTCTGTAATACAAAAATAAACAAATACACCGTGATATAAAGTAGAATATAAGAAGGATATATAATTTTACAATCCCTAGATATTTCAAAAGCTTACTACTCAATGCATAAACCGATCTATTGAAGCCCAAATTATATAGCTGCCATATAAAACGTATTGTTAAGAATTATATAGAAACATATTATAAATGATAGCAAATGTACTGAGTTAATATCATAACATCCTGTTTTGTCATAATAAAGAGTGTAATTTTGATTAAGCACAAGTCTTTCCTGACTCCTTTTTATTTTATATCAGTAGCAATATACATATATATACTTTGTAATTCGTATAACTTTTTATTTCCTTACATAATAACTAATGTCTTTTTCCTATACGTGTGAGTGTGTTCGCTGAGCATTCATCCAATAAAATTCGTTCATAATTCATTCCGTTTTCCCTCCGCTCCTATTAATCAGAATCCGACGATATATTGGTGCAGGAATCGCGAGCAATGCGCTTGTTTATGGGGTTGTAGATGCCATTGATAGGATAAGGTCCGCGATAGCTAATAATATTCTTTGGTGTCTCGTGGATTTTCACCTCATACAGCAGTTCCGGCTTCTTTAGTTGCAAACGGATGTTATCCCAAATATAAACAGCCAAATTTTCAGTTGTACTGGGCTAAGGGATTAATAATCAAATTATTATTATGGTTCTTAGTTAGTGATGGAAATTTAACTTACTGTGTTGGCAAAATATTCGACATCCTTATCGAGATTCTTATGATCCAAGCGCTTCATAATCACAGTCTCAATGGCATCCTTTAGCTCGGTTATGTTCACCACCATTCCTGTTCGCTGATCGATGGGTCCTCGAACGGTAATCTCAACTGAAAAATAAATATTATATTTGTTATATGTGGCAAAAAAAGGAATACGTTAAGAAATCATATTCAAAATCAAGTTTATGGCAGTAAAAGTCCTTAAAAATTGTACATTTTAAGCTAAATTAAAGTATATTTTTATGGCAATTTATATATTCATACGAGTGCTATGCTTTATTTAAAGTTATTGTGATTCCTCTCTCTCCCTCGCTGTTCATTATCAATTCTCGGTTTTTATTACCATTGAGCGTTGAACTTGAACATGGTTTTGATAAGCGAGCTTATCGGCCAAGGTTTTTTTATGGTTAATCTTTTTAAGTATCAAATTTCCATGAGATGTGTGGCTTGGTTATACCTGACGAAGCCTCGTTATTAGCGATATCGATGCCTATTCGCAGTTAATCAAGCGTTTAAATGAATGGGTATAGTATGAAATTCTTTAAATACATTCTAAATATTTGTTAGAATTGTTCGTTCACCTGTGTAGTTGTGTCCGTGGCCGTGGAAATTGTTGCACTTGCCGAATACTTCCAAGTTCTCGGCATCGCTCAACTGGGGACTGAGGGGAGAGTTGGGGAATTGATTTCATTAAGAAGTTAACGCCAATTGAACTAAGTTACTTTTTAAACGGAAATCGAATCAACCAATTGAATCGATTTTCTTTAATTACCTATGCAGGCGGTGGCAGGCGCTGAACGTCTCTCGACGGGTGAGGAAAGCCACAGGTTGCTGAGACATTCTCTGGCGATTTGATCCGGTTTGTGTGTTTATCTTTGCAAAAAAGGCAGCACCTGATTAATGTTTATCTTCCAAGTGTGTCTTGCACGCCGAACACGGTTTTACAGTGAATGCAAAACCTGCTTTCGGTTGGCGTGTATTTATATGGCGAGAACGAGGAAATTGTTAGCACAACAAATACATTAGAGCTGTCAAAACTTTGATGACGTTTTCGATAATAGCGGCCGTCGATATCAATAGATGTTAGACTATCGTTTATAAACATTTAAATGGATTTTTTTTCCTTTCCACTATGATTAACTTGTTAGCTTCACATATTTTTTTTAAGGAAATGTCACTGAGAAATTAAAAAAAAACTGGCATGATAAAATAACTATGTGTGTCGCAGTGGCAACAAAAGTATTTCAATTTAACTCATCCCTAGCAACTGTCGGTACTGCCAGACTTCTAGAAAGTGCCTGTTATCGAACAACCCTACTACGTTATCGATCGATGCACGTCACTACCAACGAAAATTTATCAACAAACGACGCCGCGCAATAATTCGAACTATTTAAGAAGTTATTGATAGAAAGCCTCTAAAACAACGTAGGATTAAAAAAAAGATGAATAATAAGAGCACTCCCGTGCGCCAGCGCATCCAGCAGTTCCAGACACGTGGGGGCCAGAAGTCGACGCCGTCATCAGACGCCAATGCATTGCGGAGGAAGGTGCTGACGCGGACGCCTAGGCAAAGCGGTGAGGTCCGCCCGGATCAGCAGTTGCTGAACACGGCCTTCAGCAGCATCACACCGCAGTCTCAGCCCAGGCCCAAGTCCACTGCCCTCAATGCATGCTATACTCCGTCTTCGCTCTACCGAAATTCGCATACACCCGGGAGGACGAGGACTCCGAGCGGAATGTCCAGCTGCAGCAAGCCAAAAGACAAGGATTCCATGGTGGAGTCCTTCCATAGCGTCTCCGAGGAAAGCAATATGATTGTGGCGGTGCGCGTGCGCCCACTAAATGCCCTGGAGTGCACGCGTGGTCAGGTTACCAACGTGGTTCAGGTAAACGGCGACAGCAATGAGTTGACCGTCCAGGCGGGCTGCAGCGCTGATGCCTCGGCGGGTGTAACGCACTTCTTTAGCTACGACCAGGTGTATTACTCGTGCGATCCGGAGCGCAGGAACTATGCCGATCAGGTAAAGGTCTTTGAAGGCACGGCCAGGCCACTCATCGATACCGCTTTCGATGGGTACAATGCGTGTCTGTTTGCCTACGGCCAAACGGGATCGGGCAAGTCCTACAGCATGATGGGCATTGAGGCCTTGGATGACGCAGCCCTTGACGGTGGACCGCCGCATGACGAGGCCGGAATCATACCGCGCTTCTGCCACGAGCTGTTCCGACGGATAGAAGAGGTCAAGGCGCATCAGCAGCTACAAGTGGAGGTCGAAGTCAGCTACTTTGAGATCTACAACGAGAAGATCCATGATCTGCTGAGTGTTCAGCATGCCGCAACGGCTGCCGGTGACTCTACGCCCGTGCAGCAGCAGCGGCCGGCACTGAAGGTGCGAGAGCACCCGATATTTGGACCCTACGTTGTGGATTTGAGTGCCCATTCGGTGGACTCATATTCGGCGCTCCGCAACTGGCTGGCTGTGGGCAATTCGCAGCGGGCCACCGCCTCCACGGCTATGAATGACAAGAGCTCCCGCTCGCATTCCATCTTTAACATAGTCCTGAACCTGACCAATGTGAGCAGCGGCGACGAAGGCCTGTCCTCCTCGGACACGGATTCGGACACTGTCAATTCTCTGCGACAGACCAGGCGCAGCAAGATCAGTCTAGTGGATCTGGCCGGCAGCGAGCGCATCAGCGTTTCGGGCTCAAACGGCGAACGGATACGCGAAGGTGTCAGCATAAACAAGAGCCTGCTCACGCTGGGCAAAGTTATAGCAGCCCTGGCGGATTCTCGCAAGGCAGTCGGAAATGGTCAAATGGGATCCTCCGGGACACCAAGCACATTCGTTCCATACCGGGAGAGCGTCCTTACCTGGCTTCTAAGGGTGAGAATTACTATTCTTTATTTAATCTTTTTTTGTGCTTATCAAATGGGTCATTGTTCTGGTTTAGTTTTCACTCTCGATAACTACACTACCTCAACTGCGAGATTAAAGCCTAGATGTTCTCTTTTGATTAGAATATCTTTATTTCCGTCTCAAGTTTTGGTTTTAATTTATTGCGTTTCAATAAAAGGATTTAATGCTCTTAAAATAGAGGAAGTAATTGTAGCAAGAAGTTTGGAAAATTATAGGTAAACCATTTTTGAGAGAAGCCAGAATTAAACTAATATATTTCGAGCAGAATGGTGTTCCTATTTTACGGATCACATAAAAACTCGCCTTTCCTTATCAGGGCTTAGCTCTCTGTTGACGTCAAAGTTTTGAACCCAATATAAATTGATTATAAAGTTCAAGATTTTTCTTATGCCTTTTTGATATAGTTTTTTTTTTTTATTTGTAAAGCTAAAAACTGACATTAATGGTATCAGAAATCAAGCATTTTTTAAAGATGTTACATATTAAGTACAACATTTGTTTTTCTAATAATTAAACGTCGGAAACTGACCTTCTTATTTTGATATTTCGGTGAAACTGACATTTTCTCACATAGTTTTTTGTTATAATTTTCTTAAATGAAATAAATTTCCTCTGCGATATTTTCCGAAGCTCTGCCATCCCTAAGGGGCGCTGGCTATCAACACTTTCACTTTGATTAACTGATGATGGCCCAGGGAATGAGGTCTCCGCACAATCAGTAATTACCCGGAAAGCAATCAGGACAGAGAAGTGCACTGAAAGTGCACACAAGAAGATAACCTCCATGGAAACCCCACAAAGTTTTTGAAAACACCAATGTTCCCAGGCTAACATTTACATAAGCATAAAGGTTTCTTCCATTGCCTTGTTTTTGTGTTTCAGGCAAACTCGAAATGTGCGCCTCTTTGTCTCATAAAGTTCGAAGGTATCTTTCGTTTGTAGATGATGTTTGACAGATTAATGCTTTCACTTTAATTAAAACACTTGCATATAAAGGAAATATTTTATTTTTCTTATCATATGTTTTTAATATTTGATTTAGTTTTGGGCTTAAATTTGTAATCTACCTTCGGTTTTGTTTATTTTGAAAAGTATTTATTGCATTTTGATAAAAATGTAGACCGAGTTTATTTCTACTCCCTTATCTAATTCATAGAAGAGCTTTTTATCTCGGTCTTATAAAAGATATCAAAGACCGCTCCGCGCAACAATCAATTGAGTGATTAAAGCTTCTCCTTGGGCTCTTATCATATCTCTGGAAACGTTTGCTTTGCTTTTCGTTTGCTTATACAATTTATGACCTGATATACATAGGGGCACGTGTCCATGGAAATCATATTTAAAACTGTGGCATATATAGGAGTTTATTTTTAAATAAAAAATTTAATTAGTTTTGTGAACTTTAATCCCTTTTTACTATATAACAAATTTAAAGTTTTTGCAAGTCTAAGACTTTAAATAAATGATAAACATTTAACTCAAAAATCAGTTTTTCTTTTGAAATTGATGTTCAAGAGTATTTAACTTACTGAATAGTCAGAAGATATACAAATAAATAAATGTCTCTGGACAATGTATAATTAAGTGTTAATTTTATTGTCACATATAGGAAATCACATGGAACTTAGTCATGCGTATTACATTATTATTACATTGTAACTTTGCAGCTACATTTTTCAGTTTTTTTAGTTAAATTTTATTCATTTCATTTTTTATTAAGACAGACAAGTTATTCAATAGACTAAATTAGCAAACCCACAGACCTAAAACTAATGTATACATTCTTTTTAACCTTCCCTTAAATGACTAACTCTACTTAGTAGGTTGAGGCGGCGATGTGGTGCCGATGACTGACATCCCCATCCACTTGAGCCGCTTGGGCTCCTTGTGACAAAATCTACTTAGTAAATAACTGAACAAAATAAGCGTGAGCCATTGAACAATTAAACAACACGTACAAAAATAACAACGTTGAGTTCATCGAATTGTTTAAACATTGAGGAGATTTCGCACCCATTTCTTTGAAATCCACCCCTCAAAAATTAACACTTTCCAAGGAACAATATTCCCAGCTGAGATATGTATGCGTGTGCCTGTGTAATACTTGTCAAGAGCAAAGGTATTATCTGATAGATTTCTGATTATTATTAGTCAATACTTCAGTTTTTAATCCCCCTTAAAAGTCTCATTTTAACTGCCAATATCACCATGTTTACGTAACTGCTATCTCCGATTAAAAAACGTGGCGCTTTACTTTTTACGACGTTATTTTTAATCATTCCAAAAACTGGATGAGTAATTATAGAAAAAGACTATCATTTGATTGAGGGGATTACAAGGTTCAAGCACTTGTATCTTTTCCTGGCAAAGCGAAACCAGTTTTAAGTGTTGTTATTGTCTAAGCACTTTAATTTAAGTTAAGTTACGGTAGGTAACGCCCAATTGAGTCTCAGAACCGTATTTCTCACTAAATGGTCTTTGCCCATTGAAAGGGACAAATATTTGCAGGTCTTGACGTCGCAGTAACATCGTAACCAAGTCAATAGGCAATCACGTTTTGGCCAACATTGTTGGGCAACCATGTAGCTGGCCTGAACACATTTTTGTACTAGACTTTTCGTTTTCCTTATATGTAGCTCCTAATTCCGTGCTATCTTTTAAGTACTTTTCCTATCTTTGCATAATATAAACCCAAGTCGCACATGTGTACATCTTTTTCTCACACCACCGATTTAAAAATACTTTGCTGATAATGTTTGCTGCATTGTTTTTTTGTGTTCTTTATTTATTCTGGTGTACTTGTACTAAAACAATATAGCACTTGATACGTTATCACTCCTCCGAAGTTGCGACACCAACACTTTCAACTGTCGTCGCTTTCCACATTTACAGGCAGTTGGCTCGCATTTGCAATTGCTCTTGCTTAACTTTTTGCCATCCTTAGGAGCTGCAATAAAAGGTTGTAAATAATATGAATAATTTATAGGGCTATGACAACTACTCTAAAGGGACAAAAGTATTATTTGTTGCCAGATAAACTTGGAACTTTCTGGGTCTTGTTCCTAGCCCCACTAATAGTTATCTTTTCGAAAAAGATAAATACAAAATAGACTTGTCGTAAAAGCTTACTTAGTTGTTTACACTCTTTTAATTTATTCGAAAGAGAAAACGGGGTTTCACTAATGCAACAACATTTTCAATTTCACTTAATTAATTAAGATAGAAACCTCATAGTTCTGCCCATATCCTTTCTTTTTAAACAACTTAATTTAATACAAAATTCACCTTGATACTTGACTCCCAAAGGAGTTTTGAGTTTTTTCAGAAGACGTTTCAGCATTTTATACGATTTTTTTTAGGATTTTTAAAGGATTATTTTATTCAATGACCTTTACATGTCAGAAACCATTTAAGAACTAAAACAGCTCTGCCCCAAACTTAACATTCTAAATTAATTCGAAGCTAGTTCTTTCACTTTATCGTGTGCAAAACCCATAAAGAACCGCAACCGAATACCACCAACATTTTTATAGATTGTAAGGGAAGTGGGTTTCAAACAAGATAATCCAGAAACATCGACTTGAATGCTAGGGTTCGCTTTTCACACAACAAATAAAATTCGTTGATCTGTCGGGTTGGATACGTGACTCTAATGAGCGAAGCGTGCCACCAAAAGCTACGTCACTTTATTGTTTTCATATTTAGTCACACTTGGTAGCTGTTGATATGAGCTTAAAACTAAGCCACGTTGCTAGTTCAATAATTAACTTTAATTAACAAAATTAAAGCAATGACAACTAAATGTACATATCTCCGAAATGCAAATATCAGTGATGGAAAATAAAGTGCCAGTTTTCTGTTGCTAATTGAACAGAACTCATTAAAGCTTATTAGGGGCTTGACTTTCGCTATAGTTTACACAATTATTTAGCAAAAAAATACAAAAACTGTTTAATATTTGTACTTTTCCTCCGAAAAAACCCTATGCAAAACCTACAAATATATCCCACAGAATAATATTACGTTTCATTATATAATAAGTAGTACGTGTATCTCGGATTCCAGTTCGCTGCATAACAACAATTGTAATCAGAGCCAGCTCATAATAATAATATAGTCAGTTTCCATTCCCTGAGCAAAGTGGTTAACATTGAATTTTAAATGAATGCATCTATGGCTTCCCTTCATGCGCGGATTTTTCTCCAGACCAGATCTCATCGTATAAACCCATTGCACTTAAATTCATATAATATAATTCGTACAACGCGCTGGGCAATTTACAGTCTGATCACCTCCCTGTCCGGGTCCACAGGGAAAATATAAACAATTTAAATATGCAAACAATCTGCTTTGCCGCTGTTCTTGAATTATTAAAGCGACAAAAGCTGATCTCATCCTCGCGTGTCGACGTTCGTTGCTCTAATTCAATTCGGTTTAGATGAGGAGGGACCCATTATTTGAGTAAGGTTATGTTCCGACAAACTTTGATTGTTTGAGAGAGATTTCAGGGAAATCATTTTTATTATTTACTTCCACAGGGTCAGGTTCCAGGTTGGTTTAACTTGGGGGGGTTCAAGGCGTTGTTTGTCAAACCTATTTTCATTCTGTGGGTCGTCTCTTAAAACTGACCTTAGACGTGATATATTTTATTTAATTTCATATTTGATCTTATTTCAACCTCAACAACCACCTTTGATGTCGCCTACAAATGATTGATTAAGCTTAATTAACAAAGTGGTGCGAGACGGAAAGATTTCCAAAAAGATTTGCATTAAAAATTATGACATTTATTGTAAAATAAACTGACCCACCCCAATATTCTCTAAACTAAGACTGAAACAAATGGAATTTTATATTGTATACATATTTTTGTATAAAGTACAATAAAGAGAAAATATTCTTTTAATTCCAATCCATTTTTCGCCTTTAGAAACCTCTTAAATTTGCATTTCCCAAAAACAGAAACCAATATATTTTGATTTAATTTTCATTTGTGTTTTTTATTGTTTTAATATATATTTAATTTAAATTAAACATTAATATATAATATATATGATATATAACATTGTGTAAATTGAAAAACTTCTCGGTACCTGCAAGCAATTTTTTTTCACAAAATCAACACATTTTTGATCAAATTACTTAAACGTCTAAAGCAAATGTTAAATTTAAATTATTTTCATATTTCCGTGTCTTGCACAGTTGAGCTTGAATACCAAAAAACCGGTTACATTTTTAATTTTCGTTTAACTATAATTTTGGGGTTAAGAAAATTTAACTTGGCCATAAACTTTCGAAACATTTACAACTTGTACATATATATATATCTAGATTTAGATTTATTTTGACACTTGCTCGGACTGTGACAATGCTCAGTTGGTATTACAATAAATATATATATATATAGGGAAATGTCTAATATAGACAAGGATACAATAAAAATCGGGGTCCAAAGTATACGTAGTTAGACATACATATTGAAAAAATAACAATTGTAAACCTTAATTGGCGTCAATGAAGCATTTTTTTCTTTCCTTGTTTCTTTTCATTATTTTTTCGTTAATATTCTATACCTGTAACTGATCCAATAAGGTAAAAAAAAACCAAATACGCACATGCAGATTTAAAAGTATCTACTGCAATTTTTACTCAGTCTCGTACGCAAAATAGAAAATGTTATTTTTTTGTAGCTTTTTTCTTTTGCTTCCCTTGTGGTTTGTGTATAAAGGTTTTTCTTTTTTGTTTTTCTCGGTTCGCCTAGGGTCAGGTGAAAAAATGCGTTGGTCAAGCGGGCAGGTTTTCGTTGTTTGATTTTCTCATCGAGTGCTGTTGTATGTCTGTAAACAATTTGGTTTACTGTAAAGCCTTCACACGAAACATTTTTTTAAAAGCAATTGGAAGGTTATATGGGTGTTAACAATAGAGTATAGGGTCTTGTAAATTGGTATCAAGTTCTGGCTCCTGCTTTGTAAATGGTAGTGTATTCGCGAAGCGGAAATGCAGTCGCGTTGGATTATTGTAGCTGCACAGCTGCTGTCCTACTTTCTCGCAAGCTTCGCGCCATCTTTTACAGCTTTTTCTTTGTTTTTCTTAAATTGTTTCTTTTCTTTTTTGTTTTGCTACTTTTCAGGCTTTTCCCTTTCATCTGGTTAACATTTATATGGCATTTTGCGAATTGCTGTTCTTATTTTCAGGGCCTGTCTGTGCGTTGGCTGTCGTCATCCCACTCACACCTTGCAGCTCTGCTGGGCAAGGACGGAGGATAGCGCTGGGGCGGGCTGCTGCACCACCTCGTGGCTGTGGCTGTGCTCAAGCTCGTGCTCATGCATCTCCTCCTCGTCCTCGCAGATGCTGTCATGATGCTTACGCTGCTCCCGCTTGCGCATATAGTTGATGAGCGGCCGCTTCTTGTGCTCCTTGCAGAAGGGACAGTCCTTGCGCATCTGCTTCTCGGACTTTACCTGCTTGCACTTTTCTGTAAGAAGGGAAAGAGGATACACAGCTTTAGTTAGGCTTGCATTGCTTCTCACCCATTCATCTATGCTCTCACATTCGCCCTCGCTTCCTCTATGTTGGCCTACGTGCCCGTGCCCACTGCCCCTCTGGGCCAAGCAGCTGATTTGCCGGCGTGACGTCGCTGGGCTATGCTCACGACGTCACGTCGACACCGCTGCTCTCACCCTCCATTTCCTCTTGCGACCTCACTTGCGCGGTGACCCTGTGGCACTCACACACACACTGTCGCCTTTGCTGATAAAACTATAGCTTTGATTGCTCAATTGACATCGTGTTAAATGCTTAACGGTTTTCATTAATCAAAGCCCAGCCGATTCATGTGGAAACTGTTTATAAATAGAAAATCGCTGTGATAAGCGACCTTGCATAATCTATGTTACCATATATATAACACACGGAAAAAAACAAATTTAATCGAGGCTTATTTGATCTCAAGTGTTATTCAGAAATTCTAGAGAGAATTTTTTTAAGATGAAACTTAAAATATCCTTCTTAAATCCTGTAAATTCTAGATACTTCTAGTTGGGGAAACCTATAATTATTTTATTTTCTTTTTAATTTTTCCCTCTGCTGTGATAACGGAAAGGCACAGTGGGGGTAATTAGTCATATGATATAAGGATGTACGCCACAAAATATATATTTTTGGCCGCGCACCTTAGTTCCGTTATTGCGCTTCAGTTTTAGCCCAGCTCTGATTTTATAAAGAGAGTTACCAACACAGTCTTAACCTTTTGTTGGCCAATTCTGGAGGTACAGTCGTCAGTCTTGGCATGTGGGTACCTATGGTATATGTATACTTTTTTTATTGGACTCGAATGACCTCCATAACACGGAATCGGCTGCGGAGTTTAACCACCTTTTTCAGCGTCTTTTTACGATTTCCACAGCTTACAATACGCTCTTTGTGTACCTTAATTGCGCTTCAAATTTTAAATTCAAATGGAAACCCATTAACGTGCTCGTTTAGTTGGCATTCTGGCATTCCATATCGTATCGCACGTGGACTAAGCCACCAGATGGGGCAAAAATCGTAAACAAAGATGGAAAGCTGAGCTGATAAGGGGGGTGGGTGGGTCGTGTTAAGAAACAACCGGAGACACCCTGTGTGTATGCGCAAAAAATTAAGGCGTGTTCCCCACACACACACACACTCTCTCGTATTCACAGATAAAAAATCGGGCTGGCTATTTATAAACTTGCAAAAACAACAAACAACTCACGCAATTCAAAAAGTGAGCGCGGTGGCTACCAAGGGTGGGGGGCGGGTCTGGCTATCGTATGTGTATGTATGCACACATATTGCGTGTATGAATGCACATTCCCCTCGAAAGCGTGTTTTTGCTGCATTTACGTTTGCGAGCGCCTGCCTGACTGGAAGCTATCTGCTCTGAGGGAATATCGTTAATCGCTGTTTTTGGAGCCCCCGTCAATTACCTTGCACTCGACTGTAGCAATCCTTGACCGCATACGGAGATGAGGTGGTCTCCAGGGTTCCGTATGGGAACTGCTCATAGTCGCGGTAGTAGCCATTGCGCATCGATCCGCCATATGACATGGTGGAGTCGCTAACACAGAATCCCCAAACATCCATGTCTGTAGTTGTTTTTTTCTCTTCCTTCGCCTTGTAAGGAGCGGTGCAGTTATGGTGGTTTGGCGGACGTGGGTGTGTTGTTCTCTCTTTGTAAACGGCGCGTTGTGCGAGGTCGTTTCACTTTGTCTCTCTGCTCTTTGGCGTGCAATGAACTCGGTTTGAATCACTTTGTTTTTGGGGCCGTGCTCTCAGTCGCTTATTTATTTGACGCGTATTTATGCACTTTTTAGCGTGAACACCAAAAGTCAGGTCTGTTTTTTGTGCATTCCAGTCTTAATGCAAATGGGCTCGTCTATATTTCACCGATTTCGATGTACTCTCTGTGGGAAGTCTCGTTGGAAACTGAAAGCCGAGCGTTAAAATTGCTGCATTTTTGTAGCCCTCGTGTGGCGCGGTCGCTGCTTCGGCTCTTGTTTTGCTGTCGACTTCGGTTCTCGCTGCTCGTGCGTAAAGTTGTTTTTGTCCCCCATTTTTACTGCCGCTGTGATGGCTATGAGCGAGTGTGTGCCACAATGGGGGGCACGATAGTGGGGACACTTAAGGGCTGGAATTGTATAAATCGGAGCCCCTGATATACCCTCCTTTTGTCCTTAAAATGTATTTAATTTTCTGTGTTCTAATTTTTAAAAGCTTAGATTTATATTTGTTTGTTTGTTTATTTAAAATTTGATTTTCGGTGGTATTCAAGCGACCTGAACTGTGTGAAAAATAGTATGTTTCTTTGTGTATACATATGTATTTCAGCATGTGTGTACGGCCTTTTGTTGTGTTGTGTTTTCGCGTCTCGTGCTTTTGTTAAAGCTTCACCTTTCATCCTGCCCTCCTCGTCGAGTGTTTACAGCGCTCTCACATGAGGCACAGTGGGTCGAAAGCAGATATATGTAGCTGAGCCTCATAACCGCCCATTTTCCTAATGATTCACCCTGCATTAGTTTTAAAAATGCCTAATAAATGTTAATTAGATGAGGGCATGAAAACCATACTGGAAGTTTTTCTTATTAGCGATCAATTGCTAACAGCAAAATGCTGACGAAAAACAGATGTCATGGGAGTGATACGATGGATGATGGATTGGATTGCTGCTCATTCGGAGGATTGGATATATCTTTATAAGGTTTGCTAATCAAAGTCTAGACTGCAGGCCGAGCACGCGTTGTTTTAGCCTCATTTAAGCCAAGTGAAATTTGGTTGCCAAGCGATCTTTTATATTATTGGGACATTTTTCCTGGACTCCCAGTAGTTAATTAAATCAATGAATACTGCGGTTTTAACCAAAAACTTCAAGTTTCGGGAGTCATGAAAATGACACCAAACTAAATAGTTACCTCTGACGTTTTTGCTGTTTACTAAAGGTTAACTTTTTCGTACACATTCGTAAACCTAGTGTTAATGGATGGTCTACGTCATTTTAGCCGGTTCTGACGAAGGTTTTTATATTTTTTCCCCTTATATTATGGACGTACCGGCTTTATTATCAAATTTTTGCGGTTAAAGTTTGTTATACACGAATTTTGGGGCATACGAAGTGATCGTGACAGATTTCTAAAGGTGGGCGGTTATAAGGAGGCTATATTTAGCGAATACTTTGATTATATGGTACGCTTCGGTACCCAAATGACTAATCGCGATTCCCAGTGTTCATTGATTCGAGTTTGCGGTTGAGTGGTCCAGTTTCAGTTCCATCTGATGGGTTTGGAACAAGCCCCTAAAGGTCGTTGTCAATTATAGTATAGTATCTTAGTATCAGGTTACGATAGGGTTAATTAGTATCCGGTGGTAAGTTACATAAAGTACTTGAGGACCTCCTAACTCCTTAAAGCTTATTTGAAAAATTGTGCATATTATGAGAAAAGTTTAAATAACGTCCCTCCAAAAACTCTTTGATTACATAACATATTAGTACGGCCCACTGTGCCCTTCCCATTAGCTACGCCTACGCCGCTGCTGCTGCGCAGTTTGGGTAAATATCCCCCGACCGCTCTCACCGCCTCTCTAACGTTCTATCGGCCCACGGTGCTGACCTGCTTAATCAAACAAGTGTCTTTTACTCATACCGGACTGTGGCAAGTATGTGTACTAAATGCTAAATATGAACATATATATGTGTTAGTTTTGTGAGCGTGTTATGTACCTATGTGTATATATTTTGTTGCCACAACAACATTTGCTTAAGTATCATCGTTTCTTTCCTCCTTGCCTTCAATGCATTTACTGATAGCAGTTGGGCGATAATAATCTTAAAACACTGAAAAAAAGACTTACATATGTACATATGTATTAATCTGAAAAAGAACTCACAATCAAAGGTCAAGTTTTTATACGCGCTACTTATGAAGTATAACTATCTAAAAGAGTCGTTGTTATACATGAAGTCTATATATAAATATGAATTTTTAAATCTTATATTAAGGAAATTTATGAATTCCGTTTAGTTTGTTTTCTTCTTTTTGATTTATGCGGACATTTTTTGATAATTTAAGTACAACCTAAAGATAAACATTGAGGTAGTTAGACAATAAAATGAACAATGGTTTTCAAGATCAAATTTAAGATTTAATTAGATTATTTTTACGTTATTTAACGACCTTTTTTTAATCATTTCGGATAGTTTAGCGAAGAGGCTAGTTATATGACAGTATAGAGCACTCTCGACTTTATTTTCCTTATATCTGTATTATTCATACATTTGCAAGTATTTATACAATTTTATAAGTATAAATAAAACCATTATGATAAGTAGTTTTTATTTCCGTGACAAAGTTCTTATATCACCTCTAAAATATAGTCGTGCGAATGAATGTATATATTTCTTTATGCCCATATAAGCCCGTACAGGTGTTCTAGATATAATGGGAGTAATGTTGTCTTTATGTAACCGTTTTCCCCTTATAAATAAAATTACCCTTTTGAGTAACTACTTAACAATCTTTAATATAAACTCAAATTAATATTTTGCTATCTTCTTTTTCAAGGAAAACCTCGGTGGAAACTCAAAAACTGTCATGTTGGCTACCATCTCACCAGCTAGCCTGCATGCGGACGAAACTCTTGCCACTTTGCGTTATGCCTGCAAGGCCCGTTCCATCGTTAACCGGGTTAAGGTGAACGAATCTCCCCACGACAAGATTATTCGGGACCTGCGGGCGGAAGTAGATCGTCTGAAGTCGCTACGGAATGAGTACGAGAGGCAGAGGCGTCTATCGGGAAACAACAACAATAATCCGGTGCCAAGAAAGATCATCATTGAGACCTCGGTTGATGACACTGAGGTGGAGGGCCTTCGGCAGCAGCTGGCTGAACGGGAACGGGAGCTAAGTCGTGCTCAAAAATCCTGGATGGAGAAGCTCAAGGAGGCGGAGGATCAACGCAAGTCAGAGCTGCGACTGCTCAAGCGGCGCGGCTTGGCCCTGGAATTGACTGCCGATCAGAAGCAGGCGTGCTTGGTCAATCTTACAGCGGATCCGATACTAAGTGGCACCTTGTTCTACCTGCTACCCCAAGGGTTAGTGCGCATCGGACGCGGTCGCCTTCCTGGTAATTCCAGCTCCCAGCCGGATATCGTGCTAGATGGTCCCCTAGTTGCCCTGCAGCACTGCAATATAGAACACGATCGGTCCGGCAAACTATTTGTCATACCCGGCAGCGAGGACTTCGAGACCTATGTGAATGGAGAGCTCCTGCAGAATCGTCGGCAGCTGTTCCACGGCGATCGCTTGGTGATTGGTGGCTCCCATTATTTCCGCATCTCCAATCCTTTTTGCTCACAGAGGGGCAAAGCCGAGCAGCCGGTGGACTTTCAGCTGGCGCACCAGGAGATCTTGCAGAAACAAGAGCAACAATTACGCTCGGAACTTGAAGCTGAAAAGCGTGCCGCCTTGACGCGCATCGAACAGGAGCGTGCCCAACATGCCAGGGACTTTGAGGAGCGTCTGCAGTGCCTCGAACTGGAACAGTTCAAGTACAAGTGTAACAGCGAGATATTGGAAACGGAGCGCCAGGCACTGGCTCAGCAGCATCAGCATACCGTGCTCAATGAGGAGCAGGCAACATCGACTCCGGCCCAGAAATCGACGCTACTGGAGGATATTCAACGCATCATGCTGAATCCATCAGAAGAGAGCCTTCACAAGACCCAGTTAATGGTCAAGGAGGCAACACAGCGGTGTCGTCAGTTGGGCCTTCAACTCGAGTTTCGGCAAACCCAAACTCCAGATGAGTTTGGACTGCTGCGGACGGTGATTTTAATCCTGGACAAGCAGCGTGGCCTCAAGGCCGAGTGGCCTACGGCTCGTTTGGGCGTATGGCTTGACATGGTCAGGGACAATGAAAATAAACAAAATAATCGCAACATTTTCCAGAGCGTGGAGGTTGATTGGGAACCCCTAGATGCGGATCTCAATGAGACGCTGAGTGAGACACACAATTCTAGTCGAATAGCTCTAAACCTAAGTGCCATGAAGGATGTCCTGCTTAATAAGCCCCTGAAGAGGTTGCTACTGAACGTTTCGGGTAGCAGCAATAATTCCCCAAGACAGACATCTACGCCTTCTGCCAAAAACACGCCCATTAGTCCCTCGCCTGGCAGCAAACTGGTGCAGTACACCAAGCGTTTACTTACCTACGATGCCGAGGAGACGCCCATTGGCCACAGTAACAACTTTGCCGCTGTGGTTCATCAGGAGCTGCTGATGATACAGCGCTGCTCACAGCGTCTACAGAGGCAATGCGAGAGCGCTCTGCACGAGCGGGAAAATCAACAGGATAGCGGTGTCCTAGCCGTCAGTGTTCAGGAGGCGCTGGGCCGACTCGACAGCGTCTTGAACGGAATACGCAGCTCACTTGCCCAGGCAGAGGCATCTGCTGCTGCTGCTGCAGGTGGTGCCATGTCACCGACGAAGGCACAGAAGGCGGTGCGCTTTCTTATCGATTGATGGCGATTAGTTTCCCCACCTTGGACTACATTTCAAGTTGCTGCAATGTGCTTTGTGTGTTTGTTTTTATGTTTATTTTATATATATATATTCATATATATTTTTTATGTATTGGTTTTAAAAATAAAATATTTAATAGCACCAACATGAATACGAACTTTGTTTTTGGTTATATTTTTGATTTGTATAACAATAATATAACATTTATTCTTTTTCGGTGGCACTTTTGAAGCTTAAAAATAAGAAAATACTTCTTTCAGATATTGAAACCATAAATAAAAAATTATATTACTATGAATTTAATAATAATATTTTCAATTTTCAGATCATTTCCGATTTTTCTTGCTTTCAAACTATATAAATTCACACCAGTTCCTTCACGGCATAGCGATATAAATAAATAAAACTTTAGTTTATATTAACTACATATAAAGACGAAAAAAAATCCCTGCTTTATTGGTTTTGTTTGTGCATCAATCTGTTTTATTCAGATACATCCTATACATATTTAATTTGTTTACATATGTTTCTCTGCTTTACCATTTTTATATAAAAGTAAGAAAATTAGCACCAATTGATAAGCTCTTTTAATTGTCCTAATTAACATTAAGAAGCTGAATTTAGCTCCTGTTGACTCTCCTCCGTGATTCGCTCCTCCAACTTTGTGTTCAGCTGCAGTACCCAATCGCACCATCGTCCATCCTTAAGGTTTACGAAATCGGCAAGAAATACATTTACTCGGGGCTCCTCTTTGGGCCCAAAGGGACCGGGTATTTGGTCCTCTATCCAGGGCTGAAGCTTCTTATCTACCCGCTTGGCCGTGCTCTTTAGCGTGAAGAACACCCGAAAGGCAATATAACGACCAGTGGGCGTTATGAGGCACTGGGATACATAACCCTGTTGAGGCTGCCGCGAGAGGAGAGAGTCTTCCAGAAATGATTGCAACTGTTTCACACTTGACTTATTTGGCCAGGGCGTTGGCCAAGCATAACTGGGCCAAAATCGCAGGGGAAGCGGAATGGGACACCTCCTATAGATGATAACCATTTGGCGGTTCAGCTCCTGACACCGGTTTAGAGTACAATCCTTAAGGGATCCATCTGCGGTGGAATAGAGCCGATGGCCGAAGAAGCTGATCAGCTCCTTGTGCAGTTGCTGGTGATGGGCCACTGTTAGTGCGTAGAAATGTTGCAAGTCTAGGATGACGACCTCCTCGGGATGGGAGTCCAGGAAGTGACGAAGCTCCAAAAGGGGCTCAAACACCTCCATGCAAAACAGGCCGTGGCAGTAGTAAAATTTGTCATCCTTCTGGGCTATTCGCAGGTCAAAGTAACGCACACCAAGCTGCAGTTGCTCAACTACGCCGCAGGATTGCGTCCTGCTCCACCGGCGCACAAAGCAAGGGAAGAAGCGATGCCATCGCCTGACGGTGCTGTCAGCATCTGGTGCCAGCCTGGATTTACTGCTTATGCCGTAGGTCATAGAGTTATGGGAACCTATACTAGATGTGCGCCGTTTTAATTAACTCAATTTTGAAGGGTGATCTCATCTTGCAAACCTGGAATGGCCAGATTTATTATGGACATGTTGCGCAACGCCGTTGGCAGATCCCGCATCCAGTGTTCCTTTGACATGGTGACGCCTCCAGTTTTTTCCTAAATAATTGTATTCCTTAACAGTTTTAAACTGAACTTTAAACTGGGCAATGTTTTGTTTTGTGAATTATAAGTGTGGATATACAAGTATCCAGAGAATGGGACTAAATAAGCCAGTGTACTATCGATTCCAAGGTGACCGCTAAAGTTTAAATCTATTTATTGAATATGTAGTTTAGTTATTATAGAAAAATCTGAGTTAATTGCGTTGGTATATGATGATTTCCTTAGACCATTTGGGTGTTCTCCTTATTTTCACCCTCAAGTTCGTCCTCCAGGAGCCATTGCTGCGATCGCTGAGCCAGCAGCTGATCGGATTCGTTCGAAACTCTAATCGTGTTTGCACAGTTATTGAAGGTACAGTCCCCGAGTAGATTTTCCTCATTGTATCTGACATTAGAAATAAATTAGCACATTTCCCTCGGCACTAATCTAAATTTCATGCTTACCGCTGTAGATCTCGGAATTGCTGAAGGGAGACCAATTTTTGTTCCTGTCCTTGGGCCAAGCCGTCTGCCCATATGCCAAGCTTGCAACTCTCAAAACTGCATTTGCTACCCTGCAGATTTAGGGACACCGTTTTTTCCATTATCTCCAGTCCCGTATGACAGTTTTTCACCTGAACATTTCCCAGTTCTGCGCCGGATCGTTGTCGCATCGATATTCCCACAGCAAACTTCTCTATGATGCAGCTCTTGAGTTCCAAGTTGGCGCCTGGCATGCAGACGATGCCCTCTTGGGTGCTAGAGTTGCCATCGCCCAGCAAACGACAACTGCGCATCGTCAGGGTGCCTTGGCGCAGGAGGATACCACGACGAACATGCCGACAGTCCAGGACAAGCTGTGAGACAGTGTAGTCTCCGTCAATGACCAACAGTGTGCTGTCCTCATCACTGGAGCTCACCACAGGCACCTTAGAGAGGTTCAGGACGGAAGCTAGGATCGCTTCTGGCTTCACTAGCCCGCTAAGGCTGCCATTATCGTTGAGGTGCTCCATAAATTTGATGGTGTGTTTACCGGGAGAGAGTAAGATGTCGTCGTTGCTCTGGCAAATGCTCAGCACGCCCTGGAGCGTGTTAGCTAGCTGGATCTGCATGTCAGGCTTAACCTGCTCCTTGGCCAGCAGCAACAGATCAAGTTGGTCCTGCAGCTTACCAGGAACAGCAACCACGTGACCAATGGGAGTGCGTTCGATCAACAGATCGTCCGATGGTCTGGCGGTTCTCCCAGAGCTGCGTTGGAGCATATGCCGTTTCAGGGAGTTCGAGTGCATCTCACTGTAAGCACGCCTCATCTCCGGATTTTCCAGAATCTCGAATTCACTTCTTATTATGGCCATGCGCAGGTGCAGACACATGAGATCGGTCACGGGAAGGGTGGACACGTTTAGGTTGCTTCCGTCAGAGCTTCCCGGCTTCGGCTGCTGTCTTCTTGCAGATTCTGTCCCATTGTCGTTGAGTTCCACAGCCTCGTCGTCGCTCTCCGGCTCGGCATCGCTGAGGTCGAGTTCCAGGTACTCCAAACGTTGCTGTATGTACTTGGCCTCTGCGAGCAGTGTGCGCATGTGAAGGGCTAGTGGACGGGATAGCTTGTTCTTGCTCAGATCACAAGCCAGCTGGATTCGAGCTTGCAGGTGCATCTGCACCCAGTCGCGGTCATCGTCATAGTCCTTGTCCCAAGGCATCCAAACGTGCGAGTAGAAAAAGCGCAATCGATCGATGCATTCTGCCGTGGTGTCCACATTCAGGGCCGAGTTCTCTTGCTGCACCGTGGGCCACAGCTCCACTAGGGATACCTCGTTGTTCTCTGGCAGGTGGACATCGTTGTCCTGCACGGCGGTCACCACGAACACAGCCTTCAGTTCGTCGAAGATCACCTGCTCCACGTAACCATACACGATTGTGGGATAACGTAGCTTAAGATCCTCGCAGATAACGCGCGGTATTTTCCAAATTGCCTGCCAGCCTGTTTAGAAGAATGTGTGGGTGAGCGTTTGTGTGTGTGTGTGTGTGTGTGTGTGTATGAATCAGGCTTTGTTTGCCCCAAGCACTTCGGTATGTTGGCTTACCTGCAGGCTCAATCTTCAGCTCTACGTAGGACTTCCACTCTGATCGAACCTGTGAGGCTGGTATCACAGCTCCTTCCCACGAAAGTACAGCCTCGGCTTCCTTAAGGCGCTCCAAGTACGACTTTTCAAAGGTATAAACTTCCATTTTCGCGTTTATGCCCAGCCGGTCGAGCCGTTTAGCAATTTTTGAAATGCGTGCTAGAGCTGGGCAGTAAGATCAATATATCGATATTTGACATATCAATAATCAAACATTCGCACTTTGGACACTGCTCGAATTTATGCGACTGTACAATTTTGAACTATTTTATATTTTTATTATTAAGAAAATATAATGATGAATCGTTCGCAACCACAAATTTCAGTCTGCTTTATAATCCAGCAGAAACCATTTTAGTCACCGCTATTTTTCTCAAAATTTTTTTCCAAAAAATAATAATAAAAATATGTAATTCCATATTTTTTCTTACGTATAGGTATTTCCAATATTTAAATTTGTCTATATGCTAAAAATATAACAATTATGATAAGAATAATTAATTTTAATTTTGCTTTCACAATATTTTTAATGCAAATTAGAAGTGTTGGACAACATTAAATGTAGCTATTTTTAGAATAGGTGGGCAGCACTGCTAGCAGCTGTTTAGATTTTGGTTTTGCAAAAAATATAAACAATTTATATATTGAACTGAAAATATGGCCTCAAATAATATGCCAGAAGACAATTTCGAAGGCGGAGATGTAAGGAAACTGGTGGCTCTATCAAAAAATACCCATTTTATTTAAAACTTTCTTTTTAGTTCAACTTTGATGACGATGCGGATGATGACCAATTTGTGGCCACCAATGCGGGAAGAAAGCGTCTCTTCAGTAAAGTAAGCTAAACATTCAACTATTTAATGTTATAATTATAATATTAATATGTTTCCTTTTCCAGGAGCTTCGCTGCATGATGTTCGGCTTTGGTGACGACAAGAATCCCTACACGGAAACGGTGGACCTTCTGGAAGACCTTGTTATAGAATATATAGCGGAAACCACTCACCGGGCCATGGAGATTGGACGAACAGGCCGCGTGCAAGTGGAAGACATTATATTCCTGGTTCGCAAGGATCCTCGCAAATACGCCAGGGTCAAGGACCTGCTGACCATGAACGAAGAGCTGAAAAAGGCGCGCAAGGCCTTCGATGAGATCAAGTATGTGGGTAAGTATCTTGTATGTCAAATCTCAATCAGGATATAAATAAATGTATATTTTTTGTACAGGCAACGAGGGCAAGCTCAAATGACAACGGCAGAAGAAAGCGCCACCAACTCAAGCCACAAGCCAATCGTAGTTTTAATATCCTTAAAATATTTTATACAAAGTCCAGGAATATAGTAAGGTAATCCATATTATTAACTAATCGAAGAAGTCTTCTATGTCAATGTCGGGATTTAGTATATCATCGCCGAATGGCTCCAGGTCGATGCCATTTAGTATGAGGTTCTCACAGGTCTCGGCCAGGTCGGTGTCCCCAATGAGGATGGCGCCGCGCAGTCTTCCATTCTGGAGCACAAACTTGATGAATTCCTTGTTACGGGTGCAACGCACCAAGATCTCATAGTCCCGTCCCAGATCCTGGCCATTAAAGCGGCCCAGTAGGACCACAGGGTACCCAAAGAGCTGCGTTACATGGCCAAAGAGCTCGAAACAAAAGTCCTGGTAGACAGTCTCACCCTCACTAATTGCTGCCATGCTTCTGCCCGCCATGGAACCCATTTGCCGGGCCTGCGTCCACAGGCGCATTTGGAACCAGTGCGGTGCAGGTGACCAGGCAGCTGTGCACACATCTCCGGCAGCGTAGACATCAGGCAGATTGGTCCGCATCATTTCATCCACCAAAATGCCACCGTCTTCGGAAAACTTGATTGGGGCATCGCTGGTGTACTCGTGGCGCGGTTGGACTCCGGTAGCAGAAACTATAAAGTCACAGGTCAACCGCTCAGAGTTTCCATCCTCGTGGCCCAGCTTGATGCTCAGACCTTCTCCTGTTTCCGTCTCAATTTTCTGGTACTCCTCTATGTGAGATTTGTAGTAGACCTTCGGCAGGCTCTTATCTCCGATTGCTTCCGCTGCACCGCTCAAATCAAAGGTGCGATGCCAATCCGGACCCAAGGCAGAGCCATGCTTATTATCCTGTTCCTTGGACACCAGTTCGTCGTAGCGCATCCGTTTAATCGCTGCTTTCGGGGTAGAGCCCGAGTCTTCATCCTTCAATTCCTTTCTGGCCAGTTGAAAGAATTCTGCGGCTCCGGGATCGACGAATGTGGCAGATATGTGGCTGTCCTTAACCACCCAATGGACATTAACGTTCTTGAGCTCATAAGCCAGCTCGCTGGCGATTCCTCCGTTTCCTAGGATCATGACATCCTTGGCCGCAGCTAATCGTCGCTGAAGTTCCAGCACAGAGTCCGTATCCCGAATGCCAATGATGCGTGATTCATTGGGAGCAGAACTGAACAATTTGGGGGCTCCACCGGAGCAAAGGCATAGGTATTGATACCGGATCACCACACCATTTCTGGTGCGTACCCAATGCTCACAGCTGTCGATGTGCTCCAGCTGGTCGACCAGCGTGTCTACGGTGGCTCCCAATTCGGAGACATTCTGCTCCCGCACATCAAACTTGTACAGATACCGGGCGACCGGCACTAAATTGGTGACGCTCTTTACAATGCTGGACTCGGTGAGCAGGAGGATGGAAGCCGATGGTCGGCAGATGGCCAAGGTTTCGGCACAGCTGACGCCTGCAATGCCTCCACCGACGACAAGGAAAACGCACTCCCGTGACATCCTTCTGGTGAAATGAATTGACAAACATTGCAAGTGATTCATTCACAGCTGACTTGACAGCTGTTAGGAGAGAGCACAGTGAAGGCTGCCTAAAACAACTTTTACCATAAATAAAGCGAGAAATAAATCTATAATATCGATTTATAAAAAAAAAATAAATAAAAAGAATTCAAAGAGGCTTTTTTAAAATGATTTTTATCGATTTTCAAATCGAAATATACTCGATGCCGGGTTAAACACTTACTTCTCGGCTTCCATTTAACAGTAATTGCATTTTACTTTACTGCTTTAGTAATAAGTAGCAAAGCCACCTCATTAACTAGTTAAACCCATTCCGGTTGATCCCACAATAACAGCTTTTGTTCACACAATTGGGTTAAAAATTTACACCTCGGTTTCCATTTAACATTATTTTACTTTCGCATTTTTAATAACAAGCAAGATCATTCACATGTGCACTTAAATGGTAGCTAAGCCTTCTGCTTTTCATTCTGGCCGTAGTACTCGCTGTAGTCATACTCCCTGAAAGGCACGTCGTAGGTGAGGAAGCCGGAATCACGGGCCTGCTGGACGGCCACCATGAGGCGTAAGTGACTTTTTTGGCACAAGCCCGTTTTGGAGTAGCTAAGCACATCGCCGCTGTGGGGGGAAATGAACTGCTCTAGGAGTTCAGTGTTGCGGTAATCCAAGACCAGATACTCGTCTCGGCAAATGGGACAGGGGTTTCCGGTGGAAATCCGGCCTTGACGGATGCAAGTCTTGCGAGTTTTCCGTGGCGCAAACATGCCCTTGTGGTTCCGCCTGTAAAATAAGGATTAAAATGATTTCTTCACTGGCAAATCAGTTCACCTACCTATATTGCGTCCACACAAAATCCTCGCCATAAGTTTGTTTGTAGGCAGCACTCTTCAGATAGCGCATTGATGTCTCCACAGGAATATTTTTGGTGCGATCTTTCGGGTCGGGTCCAGTGCTAACTTCCTCGCCATCGCCCTCAGTTGCCACCGAACTATTTTCTTCCGTCGTCTCTGCCTCCGCCTCCGCTTTACAACGTAGAACACTGGCCGTGTGCAGAGCTCCGCGGCTGGAACGCGTTGCGCTGGCCAAACCACTGTATAAGCCGCGTAGAATTGGCAACATTTTAATTTAATAAAAACAATTTGTTATTGGAATTATTAAAAGAAAGACGACGTAACAAGCTGAGAGCGTGCAGCCGGTTGAACAGCTGTTTTATTTTTGAGTATGTTGGCAGGGCTATCGAACTTCCAGTTCTGCAATATTATAATGTCCGTCAAATTAGCGTCGGTGAGTTAGCGTCGAAATGGAACGATGGGAAAATGGAACACAGAGACATTTTTTATATTTTATTTATTTTCTAAATAAGGCACTTAATCAAACTAAATAAAGTTTATAAATACTAAAGAACAAATTTACTAATGTTTTTTACTGGTTTTGGGGGTATTTGACCTTTGGATCTATTAAAAAAAGCCTTTGAAAAATCGGGTTTTCACTATTTTTCCAATATCTCGGCAAATCGGAAGTGTGCCAATATAAGTGGTATGCCAGGACAAAGGACATATATTGTAGTTATATCCTGCCAAGTTTCATTCAATCCTATCAATAAGTTTTTGAGAAAATTGCATTACAGTAGACTCACCTCGGGGTCTGCTCCATACAAAACAGGGCAGCAAAAATTGTAAGTCGTATAACTCAAATTTTCGGAAGTGTGCGCATATGCACGGTATACTGGCTTACTAAGGAAGGATTAGAGAACATTTGGTGAGAATTTCATAAGTTTCTATCCATACGTGTTTTAGAAAATCGCACAACAGTGGGTGGTGTGTGAGGGCTGATAACATAGGCGCCAATTATGTAATTTGAACCAAATGTGAACTAGCAGCGAACCAGGCATAGGAACCGTTTCCCAGCAGAACAAATGTTTTATCTTTTCAAGAGTGACCCCTGATTTTAATATCTGTTTAGCATTTTTGGCCGGTAACTGATGCGGTCATACATGCTTGTTAACAATATTTTAAAGCTTAACATAACATTATCAGTAACATAGGGTCTCACAGATAACATTTAATCGTTGATTCCAGCAGCTGTAAGCTACTGAATCTCTGTTATACGCATACATATGTCAAGTATGTAAAAAATCTGTGTAGCTATGTAAAAAGAT
>VNJN01002343.1:0-83657 GCA_008042485.1 Drosophila mayri | reverse complement strand
GGCTTCACTTCCGCAGAAAAAGAAGGAGGAACTCGAGGAACAGGAATTTATTCCAGCTGAATCAGCGAAATACGAAGCGAATGCGGAAACTGGATCGGGATATGGTGAATCAGAGCCGGAATTTGGATCTGGATATGATGAATTAGAATCGGAAAATGAAAAATTTGAGAAAGAAAAAGTCCAGAGGATCGGTTCTAGACTTTACTTTATTGAAAATGATGAATCAACGAAGAAAACCTGGCCTTCGGCTGTGGCCTTCTGTAAACAACAGAACGGCCGCTTGGTAAGTCTCCAAGACGAAGACGAATGGGCGGACCTGTCGGTCAAAGGACTCAATTCGAAGCGCAGCTATTGGATTGACCTGAATGATCGCACCACGGAAGGAACATTCATTTCCGACTCCACAGGAAATACAAATCCTTTCCTTAAATGGGGCCGCAATGAGCCCAGTTCAAGTCCTGGAGACGAAGATTGTGTGGAGCTGAGTTGGACTTTGATTCACTATATGAATGACGCCAATTGCTGGTCTAAAAACTTTTATGTTTGTAGATTGAATTAAAATTTCTTAACATTAAATTTAATAATTAAAATGAATAAAACATAATCAATTTAAATATGAACTTAAGAATTTTTGTATCATTTATATTTTCGCACAGAAAGATGCTTCAAATAATACTTAAAGGATTTTATTTTGAAAGGTACTCTTTATAAATTATGAATTAAAATTTTGTAACTAAGCAATATAACTAAATAAAACAAAACGATTTTCCTGGTAAATGTATTTTTATTTAATTTTGGAATAAGTAAACATATAACTACTTAAATTCGAAAAAATTCGAAAAAAAAAACTTTAAACAAATAAAACCTGGCAGGCGCAAAACGACACTAAACTGTTTCAAAATTCCCAATAAATCCGAAAGAATGCGCCACAATATAAAAACACAGGGAGCTTTGGCTGCCATTGGGATTAATTACATTAACTACAAATTCAAATGCGAAGTCTTTTAAACTCAAGCTGCTAAGTGTTTCACAGCATATACAAACAAATATTTATTTCCCATTTCAGGGGAAACCTTACTACAAAATCGTACAATAACGCTATGTTTATTCAAATTCAAAAGCTAAACAATTTATTGTCAATACAAATTTAAACAAATTTCTTAGAACTTAAAAAGACAAANTTTATACTTATTATATTTATTTGTTGTATATTTTATATGTATAGTCAAAAGGTCTTTGGCCTTATCAATTTCACATGAGCTTAGTGCCTATAAAACGTCTAGGAAAGAGGGAATTTTTAGCAGTCGCTTTCAATATCAACAAAAGAAACGTCTTGAGTTTAGCGCAAAATGAAATACTTTTTGTGTCTTTTTGCCTTCGGGATCCTTTGTCAAAATACCCTTGCCAGGGGACTTGTAAGTTTACTCAGTAATTATTCCTTATAAATTTATAACTAATCCAGAACTTAATCACAGGACAGCCCCGTCTTAAATGACTTTGAACGAAGATTCGTGAGACTGGAAACTCGGCAGTTTTCCGAAGGCGAAAACCTCGAACACAAGCTAAGCACACCTAAAACCGAAAACTCTGATGAGAAGAAATTCCAGAAAATTGGTGCCAAGTCATACTATATTGAAAATAATGAAAAATTGGACTGGTTTAATGCTATGGATAAATGTCAGGAATTGAACGCACACTTAGTAAGTCTCCAAGACGAAGACGAATGGAATGACTTGAAGGAAGCCCTGCAGGAGGGGCATAGCTACTGGACTGACATCAACGACCCTGCCGATGAGAACGATTTCAGGTCCCAAACCTCCGGCCTGAGACCTCCATTCCTCAAGTGGGATGACAACAAATCGAATTTAGCTCCTGATGCTGGAGATTGCGTGGAGTTGAGTGCTGGACATGATTACAAAATGAATGCTGTAAATTGCGATTATTCGAAATATTTCATTTGCGAGTCCAATACCAAATAGCATTAAGAATTTTCTAGAAAAAATACTTGCAAATTTTGTAAAAAGTTTTAAATTTGTATTTAAAAAAGTTCAGGCTAAATAGAATTATTAAAAGTGTTCAATTGATGTCTTGAAAAATAAAGGTTTTAATAAGAATATTTACTGGAATTGTTTTTATTTATTTTTTTATACCATGATTATCCATGAGATAATTGAGATTGAAATAATTCTCAAGGCGATTCCCTCTGAGAGATTTCATATTTCAGCTAGAGGCAGTTCAATCGTTTTGCTTTTAGTTTCTAAAAATTACAGACAACGAATTTAATGACAAGGAATACACAATTTGTTGAAAACAAATTGTTGTATTATTGTTTTTGTTTTTTTTTTTGATTGCGAGTCTTTATAGGGTCAAAAGGTCCCCAAAGCCAGGCACTATCAGCTCGTCCCACCAAACCTTAGCCTATAAAACTCTTTCGGCAAAGTGAGAATTTTAGTTTTTTTTTTTTAAATAACAAAGTTAAAGTCTGATTTTTTCTGATGTTTACTATTTGTTGTTTTGTTCTTGCGTTCATAGAAATAGCGCGTTTTTCTAATTCCGATTTTGCAGAGTCAAAAGGTCGCCACTGCTGGCCATTATCAGTGAAGTCCTCCACAGTCAGGCAGTCCTCCTATAAAAGCTGTTCTGCCAAATAGTAGATTCTCAGTCGTCTTTATCAACAGCAAAGTTAAGGTCTGATTTCCTCACAAAATGAAATACTTTCTAGGCCTCCTCGTCATCAAGATTCTCTGCCAAAATACCCTTGCAATGGGACTGGTAAGTTTATTAGATTTATAATTATTATCAATTTGTAAATAAACCAAAACTTATCACAGGGCAATCCAATCTTAGATGACTTTGAGCTAAGATTGGTTAGACTGGAAAAAGTTCAGTTTACCGAAAGCGCGATCTTTGAGCACAAAATGCTCCAATTGGAAACACATCTGGGAAACCAAAAAGTAGAATTTTCACCGGAAAGGACCCAGCTGGAACATAATGTAGAAAA
This sequence comes from Drosophila mayri, assembly GCA_008042485.1. Lineage (NCBI taxonomy): Eukaryota > Metazoa > Arthropoda > Insecta > Diptera > Drosophilidae > Drosophila > Drosophila mayri. The sequence goes on along the minus strand of VNJN01002343.1, from coordinate 80,656 downwards.
ACCCACCAAAGACATAACGCTTCTTCAGAGACTCGAAAAACTGGAGGAAAGCTGGTCGAAGAAGTTGAAGGAGCACCTGGAGGATCTCTCCGCAAAACATGAAGATCTGTCTAGCAGGTTCTCTGCGATTGAAAAACAAGTAGAGGAAGCCAAGAGGAAGGCTTCACTTCCGCAGAAAAAGAAGGAGGAACTCGAGGAACAGGAATTTATTCCAGCTGAATCAGCGAAAGACGAAGCGAATGCGGAAACTGGATCGGGATATGGTGAATCAGATCCGGAATTTGGATCTGGAGATGGTGAATCGGAAAATGATGAAGAGATTAAGCAAGAAAAAGTAAAGAAATAATACTTAAAGGAATTTATTTTAAAATGTACTCCTTACAAATTATTAAAATGTTGTTAACTGAGCAGTATAAATAAAACAAGACGATTTCCGCGGGAAAAGTATTTTTATTTAATTTCGGAATAAGTTTAATATATATACTTAAATTGGGATAACTTATATATTCTCAGAAATATCATAAACTAATTTACGTTATAAAAATAACGAAAAACCTTAAACAAATGGAACCTGGCGGTCGCAAACGACACTAAACATTTTCAAAATTCCCAACAAAACCGAAAGAAGGCGCCACAATCTTTGCTAATGAACAAAAAATCTGGTTACGCTATTTTCTGTTAGCTTCCATAGCAAAGTGCTGTTAAGCACTTCTGTTAGATTCCCTAACAAGAACGCGTTAAGCTCTTCTGTTAAATATGTAAGCAAAACTTACATTCTGGTCACACTATCTCCACCAAAAAAAAAAGAGGAAAGAGCAAAACAAACGCGTTTGATTTATTAAAAATGTGACAAGTTATTTGCAATAATAAACAATCAAACAACCCGCCAGCAGAGTGTGCAGTATTTTTGCTATTGTTGGCGTTAATCGTGTGGAGTCAACCTGGTCGATAGAAAAGTATGCGATGCATGGAAGAAGGGCAAAAACAATGGAGGGCAGCCGTAAAAATTGATTAAACAAAACAAAATCGGAGAGAGTGTGAGGAAGAACAAGAGCCCAGCGAGTGCTAAGGAGATAAATAATGCACAAAATGGTTAAATTATTTCTCAGGTAATTGCATTCACAACAAAATAAACGACAAACGTTGAACTCTCCTTTTGCTTTGTTCTTGTTTTTGTTGCTCTCCTTCTTCCTCTCTTTTGTCGTTGCTCTTTGAGCTGCGTTTTGTATTTTTATGAATGACGTAAGCGCCGCTTTGGTGCCCATAGGAAAGCAGTAACAACAACAACAACCAGATGGAGCCCCATAACAAATTGGTTTTGTTGCTTTTGAATTTGTTTTTGTTGGGCTGCCAAAAAAAAAAGAGTGTAGAGGGAAAGAAACAACAAAAGATGCCCTAAAAGAATTGCTTGTGTGCTGCCCCACTCTCAGATACACACGCACACACACACGTTAGTTTTATTTTTTTCTGGAAAAACGTGCTAGCCAAAAGAAAGAGTGCATTTAAGAGCGAAATAAGAGTAATAGTTTGCCTTTGCAATGCTATTTCTTTTTTGGTCAATGACCTAAGCTTTTTTTTGTCCGTTAGTTGGGTTTGTTTCGTTTGCCAATTTCTTTTCATGCTCCCAAATGTGTTTATAATCGTGTGTGTGTGTGTTTGAGCTGAAAAAGTTTATACTCTGACTTTTGTTGCTATTTACCATTAGTTAATTAAAAGCCTTGAGCTGCAAATTTAAAGAGAGAGCCATTCGACCTTGCTTGGTAAACAAAAACAAAACCTAACAAAGTTTATGGATTTCTTAAAGATTTTTTGTTAAGTTTTATGGAATCAAATAAATGTTCTATTTTTCAGTTTTCATAGAAATTTCCTTGTATTTCTTTCTCTTAAATTTCCACTCGATCATCCCGCTTGCCTTGTTGTTGTGACACTTTTGACAATAATTAAGTTTATGCACTCAATTGCATTGAAGGCGGAAATGAAAACCACACAAAGATGTAACATTTTGATATATGTATTTGTAGCAATAACAATAACAAAACACAACGGCCAGGACAGGCAAATTAATAAACCGCGAAAAACAAGACCACTGTTTACAAGTAAAATAAATATTTTTGTTGTCATTTGTTTTGTGTTCTTAAAACAGTAAATATTTGATTTTAACTGCAGCAACTGCAGGGTTTCTTTGTTTTATTTGGTTTCCCTTTAAAAATTTTAGGTAGATTTAAAGAAAATGACTAAAATAAATTTATATAATTTAATTATTAAATAATTCTAATCTAAAAATAATTAAAATTTCATAATAAATAACACAAAATAAAGAGAATATAAATGAAATCCTAAAGTTTATATATTAAATCACATTTAATTTAATCATTTTGGCTTTTTAGTTTATTTATTTTTCACCCTTTAGTAGAATCAACATATAAATATAATTAAACTCTTAAGAACTCAAGTAAAATAATCATTTTAGTGCTTAAATATTACCACCAGGAAAAGCAGAAAGGAAATGGTTTTAAAAATATACAAAATATAAATGGCAAAATGGCTATAAGAGATCGACGCGACATAAATGTGGCTAAGTAAACACGAAGGCATCATCATTACTGAAGGTCGTTTTTGTTTGCCTGCGATAAACTTTTTTATTTATTTATTTAGTTTTTTTTTTGACTCTATAACAAATAGTACGAATACCCAGACAAGTCCGGTGGGACAACGGCCCTATGTGTTTGTGATTCGCATTATCTGTTGGCTTTTGTTATCCAACCATTTGCTTATCTAGAAATGATTCTCACAGGCGTGTGTTTGTGATGGATACTTGATTGAATTGTTGTCCGACTTATCAGCCGTGGGTATTGGAAATAAAAGAGAGCGAAATACTTGCGAGAAGGTGAGAGCCACTGCCACACACGCACACCTTCAACCAATTTGTCAATCAACTGACAATCAGTTGCCAATCAACTCGCTCTGCCCCACAGACCAAGCTGATTGCTGTTCCTCGTGTGGGTGAGGTGGATTTTATAATTTGTTTTCTAGGTAGTATCTGAAAAGTAGGACAAGAATCCACTAATCGAAGGCATAATTATGCGGCAATTAGCACTATTTAAAAAATAAAATATAAAAGAATAAGTTCTCAGATTTCATTAATGAATTTTTTGTTTTTACATATATTTGTAGTATCTGAAAGATGTTAATTTTAAATATCTGAACTATCTTTCTTTTTAGGATCTTAAAAATATTATTTTTAAGTGTCTAAATGATATTCTTTTTTACGATCTAAAAAAATATTATTTTTTAGGATCTGAAAGATATTTTTCTGTATTTAAAAGATAATCATTTGCGTTGTTTAATATTATAAATATTTATATTTATATAATATCATAACATATTCAAAGTCATGTCTTGTCAATCCATTTTTATAGTTTACAATACTTCAAATTAGGCTTTGTGCTTTCATATATTTAAACTATATTTTCCACATTATTCATTAAACCGCTTTTATCCATAAAGCCGAGTCACTAAGAAAATTTTTACCAAGGAAACAAACTTGAAATAAACATTATTTGCTTATGTTCAAGTGTTTATTTGTATGTTTGCGTTCTTCTATTTATTAAAAACAAATGTAAACTGAAAAGCATTTCTGTGTTTTGGTCGCTTGGACAATTTGCAATTAATATATATTATTTATATTTATTCAAAGTTTATCTTGACAGTTTTTTATCTTTGTTTGTTTTACAAAATTCTCGTATTTGAGATTAAAGTTATTACATTTACTTGACATTTTGTAATAACTGAAATTATCTGCCTTTCCCTGAAATTAGTATAAAAATTATAAAATTTTATTATTTAACTAAAATGTAAACTACAACAGTTTATCTTATATTTTATTTAGAAAAAATTCCTCTAAATAAACTTGTTTATATTTTTGTTATTACAATCTCTATTTGGCCAAAGTATTGTGTTATCCGCGATTATCCGGAACCTCTAATAAAATCGAATGCAATGTTTTCACCTTGTTCCATTGCCAAACCCCTGGCACAGCAATTAATTAGGCTTAGATGGATTTATGACCACCATATAACCCGAGATAACCCAGCGGCCCACAGTCGCCAAATGGCATCATCGCAAAAATGCTCATAAAAGGCGCGTCTATGACAGCATCTCCTCCACTGGTGCCGTGCACATTTTGAGAATTTTTGGCCAAAACAACAACAGCGGAAAATAATAGAAAAAATATATATATAAATAAAAACAAAAAACCAAACCAAACGTCTTGGACATGTGCGCAAATCTTTTTGAACTTTCGCATTCGAGGCAAGCGAAACAAGTGCCAAGAGCAAACCCTGACATACATTATAATTTGTAGCAACGCCCTCTTTTTTATTTTGTCTAAACGGACTTTTTTTTTAAGAAAATATATACAAATATATATATGATATTTATATATTTTTGTGGATATTTTGTTCACCTACACGCGCGCATAATCCCATTTCGAGCGGCATCAATAAATATTCGGCCGGCAGATATAGTCAGTCAGATTTCTATAGCTTATGCTTTGGTTGTTTATACATATATGTATAAAGGTATTATATACTGACATCTATTTGGCAAATCGTCTTCGGGCCGCCCACAAACAGCTGTTGACACTCGCACGCGAAAAAGCGCTTCGGAAATAGCAACTTACCTGGTGGATGGCTCAGGTAAAAGACCTGAGGTCTTAATGGAAGCCAAAAGGGAGTCCCGCCATTAGTCACAAGGTTGCTGGTCAACTACAATCTAAATTCGCATTTTTTTTGGGCCTGTGAGTAATCGCAATAATTAGTAATTGGGAGCAAATCAGCTCTTGAGGCTCAGTTGTGAGTTACTCACAAATGTGGTAGTTAAAGATACAGTACGTTTAAAAACTGTAAGGCTGTTACAAATTAATAGTGTAAAATTGGACAAAGATTGGGTTTGCTTAAGGGGCTTGTTTAAATTATTATTGTTTATTTTTTTTGTAGGTAATTATTTTTAAAAGCAGCAAAAAGCGACATAATCTCATTTTCACATTTAAAAATTGTTTGAATTTAAAGCTTAAACTTGATATTTTATTTATAAAACTCACTGTCCAATTCGATTGACTTTCGTTTGAGTTTGCCATTTGATTGGAAAACTTATAGAAAGTCAAAGATGCACAAACTAAAACAAACAAACCAAAAGAGAAAGCCTTTAGTGGCAAAAAAACAATGGGATCACTTTGAATGTTTATGGCTGAAATAAAGGTTGATAATAAATACTCAAGTGAATAAAAGGGGAAAGAACTCAAAATTCATAAGACCCAGGGGAGTAATTTTATTTATCAAAATCTGAAAAATAACTATAAAAATTTTAGTATATGCAAAATTAATCAAAGAAATTAGTTTTTGAAACTTGTTGATAGTTTTTTAAATTAAACCACAAATATTATATATTTTTTAAACCCCTAAATTAATATTTCTCATATATTTTAACCGCTAATTTGTGGTGCCCAAATATGGCTAATTTAATTATAAATCTCTCGACGAGAACTTAAGCTCTTAACGATTTTGAATCAATTTAATATTTTCTACACTCCATTTGGTGTGTGAATTCAGCTTGTTCAATCGATTTTGAATCCATTTAATGGGCGAGTGTGAATTAATTCATTCGCTGGGTCAACAGAAATTATTGTTAAACAATCGAGAATTGGCCCACGCGCTCTGCCTGTATTTGTGGCTTCCTCCTACATTTATTTTGGGGCTTTTGTTGTCGCCTAAAAATGTTTGTTTTGAACGTGTGCTGCGAGAGTTAGAGAGGGGGAGCTCACCTCCATTATTCTCTTTGTCTCTGGCGATTCTCTCTTATGGCAACCGATCGCCGCTCGTAGTACTTCTGTGGACATCGTCGCATTTTGCGCCCCATTCGCTTGCCTTCATTCGACGCGTTCACAACGTTGCGTATACGCCTCGTCGGCCGCGTAAATGAGTGTTTGAGAGTCACCGTCGCTGTGAGCGTGTGGTTGTGCCCTGTGCGAGTGTCTCTTCGTGAGTTCTCTTTATATATTCACGAATATTGCCCGACTTCCGTTTCGTTCGATCCCAAGTTCGGGGTATATAAAATCATTTCTAAATTTATAAAACAAACGCGTATACACACACACACACACACTCTCTCAAAGAAATCAATTTAATTTTGTGCAGAATGAAAAGCCCGAAGATGTATATTTATGCATAAATATTTGCCAAAAGCACCCACACACGAAAATAAAAAAAAGAAAACAACACCCAAGTGCTAAACAACATAAAAGTGGGAAATAAAATTTCTAGATTTATTTAGCCAGAGGAACACACACTCGCATTATCCCTTGTGCGCTGCATTTGAATTATATTTATTGTTTTCCCTTGATTTTTGTTGTTGCTTTCTATATATGAGTTGTTTATTTTCCCATAAATTCTTCAGTTGAAAGTGAAAGTGGCGTCGCACCCGGCGAGCAGAGATGGACAAAAGTTATGCTAAATGCAAATGCTGAGAGAGGGAAAACTGCGGACGATTTGAACATTGAACATTGAAGAGCTAGAAAATCGGTGACAAAATGCGCTTGCAACATCGTTATGCCACCAATTCCACAACAACCAATCCGAATACCAACAGCAATAACAACAACTCATCGACGACCAGCAACAATAACAATAGTAATAATATCAACATTAAGCGAGCCAAGAAATTGACCAACAACAGCAGCGGCATCATCAAATTACGTTCTGCCAATCAAAAGGCCAGCAAAATGCCACCACAAATGCCAATGGACAAGGAATCGGAGGTACTACTGGTCACCGCCGATGTTCTGAAGCAAGAGGATCATCCCAATGAAGTTGATGAGGTTGAGGAGACCACCACCACAACCACCACCTCGGTGGAGTTGCGTTCTTCGGCCAGCTCGCATATTCGGGCCTACAACACCATTCGCAGCAACTCGACATCGGCGATCCTGGCTCAGGCGGGTCTGCCGCCGCTCACTCACGCCGGAATGCTGTATGCCCGCCCCCGCACCCTCAACGTTCACAATGTCTGCCAGACGCCCGCGCAGATAACACAACTATTTTTTGGGTATGTTTTTTTCTTTATTTTGTTTGATTTCTCTTTTTTTATTTTGCTGTTTTTACTAAGCTTTGGTTGCGGTTACTAACACCCTTAAAAATAAAACAGAGAAAAGGGGTTATGGAATTTTTTTATAGGTATTTAAGGGAAATCTTAAAGAAACTAATAATGTTGAAAAAATAATAATAATTAATAATAATTAATAATAATTTGTTATTTAAATTCGCCATTAAGTTCGATTTAGAAGAAGGAAAAATCTTTATAACCAAAAAAATAGATTCAAAATATTTCTGAAATATCAAAATCTACACTAAATTTCACATTTTTCTTAATTAAATGAAATATCTTCCATTGTTTATGGATAGTTTTTGGCGAATCAAATTTGAAATCTTTCCCTTACTTCAAAAAATTCGTTACCTAAATATTTAGATAAAGAAAAGGGCAACTCAAGGATACAAATAAAAGTATTTCGTAGTCTGCCATTCATCACTCTCATCCATGGGTTGTCAATTGGGAGGGTCAAGCTCCCTGCAGGTAACCAGCGAGGTCACCCAGACCAGGCATACCAGATGCGTATAAATATTTATGGGTTCTTTGCTGAATTAATCGATTGTTTATATAGAGTGCGAACTAAGAAATATATTTGACCATTTGAATTTCAATTTTATGTACGCAATAATTTAAGTTCACTATACTTTCCAGCCTGGGTTAATGCACTTCAACTGCTCCGCATGCATTAATCAAATTAAGAACCAGATTTGAATGGATGCCTTCAGGGTTATTCACTTTATTTGTCATAATCTTTGAGCATTATATGGCCAATACGCTGTTGGCAGAGATTTATCTGTTGGGCGTCACGATCTGCCACGCCTCCTCCTACTGCCCAGAGAACTGCAATCCGTTCCGTTTCGGCGGAGCGTTCGTTCTTGAGGGATTTTGTCATCGTTATTTTAAAACTGATATATTTATATATTTATTTTGCGCGCGCGCTCAGAAAACAGAAAAACAGAATACGAAAAAATATTCAATTAAACGAATTTGCCACCGCTCCCTGACTGACAATGTACCTCAGTCTCTTCTCGCACTTTGTCACTGTGTGAAAATTCAATGAACTTGATCTTTGTCTGAAGCGTTGTAGATATTTTTTTTTTCTGAGAGAAGCGCGTGTATTGCATTTATTTTTGCTGTTTGTTCGTTTTATTTTTTTTTATTATTATTTTGTCAATTGGAATTGAAACTCAAAATAATAACAAAGCATTAAAATGTCAAGCCGGGTTGTAAACACGAACTCACAAGCATCGAGTATCGAGTGCGATTGTGGCTATCGAGTACACGCTGTAGATTGAACATTTGTCTCAATTTGCATATAATAAAGTCATAAATAAGCTAGCAAATTGTCACTTTTATAACGTATTTATTGAGCACATTGCCTCCGGGCTGTATAGAGTAGAAATAACGAATATTTGGTGACCTGTAAAGGTTAAGAAATAACTAAAAGAAACAGGAAGTCTTCAGACCTATTGATCAGCTATCAATTATCACCCAAAGTATACGCATATTTACAAAAAAAAACATAATTATCCGCATATCCCCTTTATTATTATCTTGTCTGTTTCAATCGTAATCTAAAGAGCATTTTAATGTGATAAATAAAATAAAATTAATAATAATAATAAGATATTAACCACACCCAACCCATCCATTTAAGTATCTGCGGGGTATGAACAAAGTTCAATTCGTCAGATTCAGATCTTTGGCTATATGGCTCTTGGTTTCTTGGTCTCCTGCTTCCCACCATCTTCGTGGCCGATGATGTTATGGCTGAAATTTAATTTTAGCCATGATCTATTGTCTGCTGACCTTCTTCGTGACACACTCTGTTTGTAATGCTGCGGCACGTGTTGGCGATTTGCTCTGGAAACGAGAGGAATCGAAATATATTTGATATATAAGAAAGGCGTCAACTAATTTTCCACTCATAAATCACAGCTGGCCGCGTTCATTAAAGTCTTTAATTAAAAGAGAGTTGGATGCGTTCGCCTTTCTGTTTTATTTCGCTTTAATTTAATTGTGCCGCTGGTATGTGTCCATTGATGCAGCCATAAATCAAGCATTGACCGAGGCACTTGTCCATGATGATGAGTTTATCAAAGGCACTTCAATTCACCAGCAGCCGCATTCTTTGTCAATTGTTATTATTGTAGAGTAGCCAGTATTATTTTGTTATTTGTTTTGATGTCTTCCCCTTTTATTGCTTTGTTGATTCCGCATTTATCGCATTGTCTGGGTGCCTTTGTGAATATTATGCTATAACTCGATTGTGGAATAGTGCAATCCAACTAGCAATCACGCTTAATTATTTAATTTAAAAAACGAAAAAGGAAAATTGTCTAAAGGCGGCAAATCATCAGTCGTCTGACGAATGCCAGTTCCAAGTATCTTAAGTCGGGCTTATTTGAGTTGTAGAGAAATGAATGTTATGTAGGGAATAGAAATGAATATTGTTTATATTTTTAGAAGTGCTTCATCCGGAATAATAGTGATATTAACTGGGAAACTTAATAACTTTCAATTAATTGCCTTTTTATTTATAGAGAATTAATAGCAAAATGTGTGGGGAAAGACCCTTTATAATACTATTAAATAATATCCTAATTACTTCAGAGCTTAGTTGGCAGCCGTTTTAAAAATGAGAATTAACTTGTAGTCGAGTCATTCAGCCGTCACAGCCTCAGGTTCAGGTGCGAGTTGTGTCGAGAGAAGTCAATTAGGAAAATCACCTGCACGCCCAATTCTCGCTTCCATTGCGGAACTGCGGCACGTTGGCAAATAAATAATAATAAATGTGCTGGGAAATGCATTAATAGGCTAAGCAAATTGCGCGCATTAATTATTCATTCGACATAATTGAGAAACGTGCTGTAAACAATTAATCGAAAGCCTGCAGATACACATATACCCACCCGATCTGTAAACACAACCAGAGCCAAACATAAATATCGAATAACGTATGGCGAACAACGTATAATGAACCCCGATCCGAGCCAGACGAGTGAGCTAATCGTTTAAAAATATATACCCCAACCAGTGCAGATTGCAGCTGACTGCAATCAGCGGCTAAGAATAGGCCAGTCGGAACTACTACTTTAGATGGATGGGCCTATAAAGGCCAGGAAATATAGTGGCTATTAGTTTTTTGATTGCCAGATAATGGCAAACGGATGAGCCAATCATCATCAGCACTGATGTCACCTCCAAAAACTGTATTTTAATCTCATCGACGACAATTAACCGGCTTGATTTGATAAAACCGATAAGAGATACATATAAAATGGAGTATTACCATCCGGTATGGGTGGTGTTGTCATTCCACAAAATAGATTTAGGCCATAGATTGTTATATTTTTTATTTCTTCACTTGTGCTCCACCGATAAGGTCAGACCATAAAACCGAATTAAAGATGATCCCATCAATTGATGTCATTATTTATAAAGTTTATTATTATCAATTATGGCTGTTGATTTAATAAACTGATTTCATTCGTGATTTTAGATTATAAATATATATTTCATACAATGAAATATTAAATTAAAGCCATAAGGCATGTATTTCTTTGTACTTTACTTTTTTAATTCACGATCTACTTGAGTTGAACTTGGCCAAAAGATAACTCATTTGTACATTTGGCTAATTTTCATGGCCAAATGCTTTTCTCATGGCCATCTTCAAACCCTCGAAAAAAGCGCTTAAACAATGTTTTCTTTTTTGTTTTATAAATATTTTTGCATTGTTTACTTATCTTCCATTTGTTTGGTTTTGCAAACGTCGCTTTATTTACGCGAGCATGTTCTAAAAATAATATGCATCATCCAAAGTCAAAAGAAAGTGTGAATTTTTGAGGGCCATTACTGGAGGCTACTTCATAATTTACAATGCAAACACACATAAAAAGCAGTGGCCGACACAATAGCTGCCAAAAACGCAAATACCGAAATTAAAAAAAGAAAATATAGAAAGAAGCTCAGCAATTTAATAGCAAAATATAAGAATGCCCATTTAATCATGTGAGTCTAAATAACAGATATATCTATATGTCTGTCTATATATTTATAGCAGAGGAAACGACGCAAACAAAATACAATTTTTTAGAATATAATTTTATGGCAGTGCCAAGTGGTGTTTTTTTTGTGTGGGTTCTCGATGGTGTTTCGTCAATTTAAGCTCACTCATGATGATTGCCAAGATTTAATTATTTGCCTCTTAATTTGATACTAATTGATTGTAAGAATTAAATAAATAGCGGACTTCAGACCTTATAAGTGACAAATTTAACAAATTAAATAAACAACTACAGAATTTAAGGTTGTTCTGAACTTAAAAATTAAAACTTTTAATGGAAAGATTTTGGCCTAAAAACGTAGAGAATTAATTACGATAAAGGTTTTCCATATAAACATTATTAAAACTCTTTTATATATCTTAGAAATCATTTCAATTATTACCAAAAAAAAAATAGTATAGCCTAAGAAATCAGTTAAAATACAAGATAAATATTACAATAATTAATTCAAGTACACAAAATACACCTCGGTTTTAGGATATTAACAAGCAGCAGTTAAAATTTAAGTCTCAGACTTGAAACTCCCTTTCCAAAGGCTTTTCCTTGTGATCTCAAGGGATTTTCTATATTTCCTAGAAAATTACTGGGCTTTACTCTCTCCAAATGATCCGTGTGACCTCAGATTCCAATGGTTTTACACATTACCTTTCGAGTACTGACTCACATTTCACCGCATTCGCAGTAGCCCCATTTGAGGCAGCCAGATGTCGGATCGGCGATCGGTGGATGCCTCACTAACCTTGCGCAAAAAAACAAATACACGATTATGTATATATATATATATATAGTATATATATATGAGGGAATGGTGCTTGTGGTTCTGGTTGCTTTATCGATCGCCTGGATCTGGGCTTTCGGCTCTTTGTTAGTCGACCGAAATATGTAACCTATTTATTTTTGAAATGTTGACCTCATACGCACTGTTGGCCCAAGTGGGAGTAAATCGATAGCGAGACCAAATGTGTCGATGACAACTTCATTCATCGCAGCATGGAGACTGATGATTGACTGACTGACTGACTGACTGAATAACTGACTAACTGACAGTCTGTAGGCTGTTGAGCGGCTTTTGTTCTCGGCCGACGACTGCCCGGACCCACTATCTCTATACTTTCAATCAGAAAACGATAATTCATGACATCACCATCATCAACGGTCCGTGACAGTTCTCCACCCTTTCCGCTTGAGTGGCACACTTAATTGGTAATTTAACACAATATTAAATAAATGGTGAGCCCTCCGGTCTGACCGACACCCCTGGCTGACGACTGCCAGTGGCTGTAATTCCTATTAATATAAATCCACTTCAAAAATTTGTTTTTATTCGCTTGTTTTTCGCCTTTTCGCGACATCAAACGTTCGTGAGCTTGGCAGGGCGATTTTCTCATAATCGGCATTTCATTGATGGAGTCATTGAGCAAGGGAAAAAGAGAGGAATACATATATATATAGTATATATAGTATATGAAAAGCAGCGTAAAGAACCCCACTTGGCGGGAAGAAGCACTTTGTGCAGGCAAAGGGAAGCCAGTCAGTTCAGTTGCTCGGTTGCGCCTCTAATGAGCGGTTGTGTTGTCTGCATCTCGGCTTTGAACTCACATTAATAACGTATTTAATTAATATTTAGTAAGAAAATATAATTAAAATAAATGAAGAAACAAATTGTGCTTTATGGATTCACCTTCCATCCTTGGGGATACACCTACTCGAAGGATAACTTTTGACGAATAATTTACTAAAGCCTCAAGGAACTGCAAGGGTTCTTTTGTGGTAATTTATTATATTAATTAAATTGTTTATTATTTAGAAGAAAACATTTGATTTAATTAATGCAACATTAATTATTAATTAAATAATCGATTCATTAAAGCAAAGTATTTACAATATATAAGGATCTCTAAGGGTCCTTTTTTTATAATTTAATACATTTTTGTTTTGCTTTCTTCTTGTAAAAATATATTTCCTATAACCTTAAATAATTTTAAACATATTCTATTATTTATTTTAATTGTTTTTAAAATCACTTACATTACTTTTTGAATGGAAATATATTTTCTATTTCATAGGAATTTTTCAATTTAGGAAGCTATAAAACACACACATTTCCCTATTTTTACGAGGTCTCTTAGGAAGGTGATTTCCTGCTCTGCTTAGAACTGTGTTTTGAAACAATTTCCTGAATTTAAACAAAATCAATTGTTATGCTTTGGCTTCCCAGGAAAGAGTTTCGCTGTAAATTATCCCATCGCTCCAGGGAATATAGAAATATTCTTTTTCTGGAGCATGATCGAATCGATTCCCAATACACATAGATCGACTGTTCGATCCGGCAAATACACAGTTAGAGCGATGTATATGGAACACTCCGCCGCTCGGCCATCAGAAGTTGGGCTGCGATTAGATTAGATGCCAGGGCGCCGATAGAGCAAATCACTCATGTACACTCCAGAGAAAACCCAAAGGAGATTGGAAATCAGACAGTTCGGGCCAATACACAGGCCAATTCATTTGGCGTCTAGCTGAAATTCCTGGCCCCGAGCACGGCCAAGTGCCTGCGAAGGTAAACAAATTACTGGCAAGTGATATCATGGCGCTCAACAATTTTGGTATACAATCGAATAAATAATAAATAAATGCAAACCTGGGAAGAGGGCGAGTAGAACAACATATATATATATAAATACGAGGCACAAAAAATGGTAAAGTGTGGAGCTTCAAAAATAAACGTTGATGTCACAAGCGAGCCCCAGAGACGAGCGGCCACAAAACAAAAACAAAAATGAAAAGAAAAGAAGAAGCCGCAAGCGAACCGCAAAATAAAGCAAAAATAAAAGGTTATAGGACAACGAACGACTCTGCAATCAAGATACTCTACTCGTATGAGACTAAAGCGATTCCCAGGCCAAAAAACTACGATGACGCTATATCTTTTGCAGACGAAACTATCCCCTCTAACTGCCTTGTGAAAGCTTGCCGCATTCTGACCGTGTTTACCCAGTCTCTATAAATAGTTCTTCAGCAGAAGCAACGCTTTATAAATAAAGAACCACCGATTAATCAGATACGACTAGAACCACTTGAGGTAGGGTTTCTTCTAACGTCTCCTCCTCAGGCTGGACAGTGAAAGGTGCCATCAAGGCTAAGAACAGCTCAGAATAGAGCAGAACAGTTGGAATTGTGGGATTTAATGATGATGACTGATTGTGATACTATCTTTGAGGGATCTTTTCTGGGATAATATGGTTCTGTCTATGAATAATGTCAATCATAAGTCTAAGTTCTTAATTTTTAAATAAATAAAGGCTTAGGTTGCAGTTTAAAGTAAAATTTTAGCTTATTGTCATTTATTCAATTTTTTTTAATCATTTTTATTTTAAATTAAAGTCTTTGTTTATGATCTTTAAAATGTATTTTTTACAAACCTTTAAGACTTATTATCTACGCAAAGAATTTGTACTGCTTCGTTAAATATAATTAATTGTACAAACAGCCAAAACATAAGCAAACTTTGCTATTAATATTTGAAAACCATTTTTACACTGCACCAAAAAGAATTCTATTCTGCAGGGATTTAGGTTTTATGAACTATGTTAAAATGTAATTCATTTTAATAAAAAGAGAAAAATTTAAAATAAAAAATAGCTTAGGATTTATCGCTGGCTTGGATAGATTTTATAAAGATGATAATGATATTTTAGTTTAAATTATTCTAACACAAATAATATTTTAATATTTTTTTTATATATTAAGTCAACCTTAAAAACTAAAGCAAATACTTTTTCACACTTTCCGCCCCATTAACGACCATTAGTAGCTTGATTTGCCGAAATGGCAGCTAAGCCTCCCCCACCTTATCTTGGCGATTGTGTTTTTGGCTGATAAAATAGATAAACAGCTAAGAAACTGCAGGAAGTAAAGTTCAAAGAGCTCTGGGGGATGACGCCAGCCCATTGATAAATATTCAGTGAGAGTTGCCGCATCTAACAGATAACGCCTGATAAATGAAAGAGATATGTTTTGCAAATACAACAAAATTTGTTGCCAAGTGTGTTGCCAAGATTTGTTATTGGCCGGCCCACTAAAAACAGCTGTTCAAAAAGAGCGCCAATTGCTCTTTCCCTCCCACTCAGCCATTCTCTTTGTGGGGCTCTCTTTCAGTGGCTGCTCTTTGTTTAACATTTTACTCACCAAGCATCGTCATTTTTATTATTAGTTATGACCTCATCATCGATTATTGCCGGGAGAGTTGTGCCAGTGTGCGTTTGTATCTGTGTGTGTTTGTATTGAAACGAGTCGCTGAGCAAGCTGCAGCCACAAGCTCCCCCGCCCCACCACCACGCCCCTCTCGGCACCTTTGGGTCTCCCTCTCTTTCGCTACCTGTTACCAACAGAGAGCGAGCTCCATTCGATGTTTTGTATATTTGTGTAGGGGCGCCACAAGTCTTGTGGAAATGTACA
Organism: Drosophila mayri; assembly: GCA_008042485.1. Lineage (NCBI taxonomy): Eukaryota > Metazoa > Arthropoda > Insecta > Diptera > Drosophilidae > Drosophila > Drosophila mayri. Next base: position 64,985 of record VNJN01002343.1, on the reverse strand, counting down.
CTGGGAAAAAATAGTACAGGCACAGGGAGAAGCATAGAAATGGGAAATAAACATAAATTCAAAATAAGATTTTCCTAAAAATTCCATATAAAAATAGGAAAAATAATATTTAATAATACTTAAAACAAAATATTATTGAATTTTCTAATATTTATTTATTTATTTAGGTGTTTCTATAGTTCCTCTTCCTTCAGTGTAGCCATAGAACACACCTATCTTTGAGATTTGTCTCCATCTAAGCCGCCCAAGTGCCTGACATGTGTTCTATAAACTTGTACGCAAATATTTTTCGCTTGATTTACAAGCTGTTAAATGCAAATATGTGTTTAGCCACTCACAGTGATTTAAACACAGCGCCCCAAATGCAAATACTATGTTGTTTTTTGCCTTTATTGTGAGTAGCAACATTTAATCTTCCACTGACGCTCCCCGAGTTCAACGTACATTTCGTGTCATTCCGTTCAATTGTCTTCGGAAATTGTTTATTACTCATTTTAAATGCACTCTACGACATGGATGGGTAGCGTGGGTCAATGAAATCATTTCCACAAATGCATTTTTCTTAATGGATATCTCTGTAAAGATTGCCTGACGACGGCGAAACGTCATTTGGCTTGGCTCCGGGCCAAAAATATGAGTAAATGCGGGGTTTTGTTGGAAAAGTTCATTCATCACTTGCGGAAATGCTAATCTGTTTACTACCTTGATCGATTTATCCAGAGATAAAGCATTCATTAATCCATGCATTGTGTTGAATAAGGAAAGTTGGGTTGCATGGATAAATTTTGAATAATATTTTAAGGCATCTTAGATTGACTTTAGATTTGAATTTATAATAAAGAAGAAAGACCCTTAAGATAAAGCTTTAAGTCCTAAAATAAATTATCTGCATATAATTAATTTATAATTAAAGAGAATCACTCAAAAATATAGGTACAAATTGATAATTTCCCCTTGTTTTTAATAGACAATCTCCACGAACTTCAAATCTTGTCTTAGCATTATTAATTGCTACTCTCGCTCAACGCCCGATTAACAGATAAGAATATTCATTTAATCAAATGGCATACATATATTAGTTTTCAACTGGATATGAATGATAAGCTATACTTATGATTCAGAGATAAAAATTCATTTAATTAACTGCAATATTCATTCAAGAAATAAATACTATACGAACAGATAATTGGTATGAGGATCAGACGACACGATCTGATGAATCACACCTGGAATTTCGCATACTCTGTTCTTATCTGATCTGTAATGGCCCAATGGCTGCCCGCAAGGGCTTCATTATAGGCAATTTTGTTGTGTTATCGGAGAGATAGCCAAGTCATAGATAGTATTTGCTAGATTCGAATGGAAACGCTAACCACATGTTATCTTTAGCAAGTAGGGTCTGTAGCAAAGGTGAGATAAAGCCAACAGGGTAACACAAAGAGCGAGTGAGAGAGGACCTTGGTTTATTAACTTGGCCTTATCTGCTTACCTTTTAATGGGTCACGGAGAATTTCCGGTAGCCTGGCCGGATCACTCAGATATTATTTGTTTACCTTCAGTTTAACTGTCACTCTCTGGTTTTCTCTTTGACTCTCGCTTCATTTATTTATTTGTTATTTTATGCGGTTGGTCAGCATAAATAAAAAAAACCACAAACTTGTTTACTACCTTATGTCGTCGCAGTTTAGGGGCACTTCATGTCAGGTTCTAAGAATCTATCTGATGCCAGAATTTCATCATGAATACCAGCTTATGAATCAGCTTAGCCCCCACCTGACCTGGAAATCTGGAATAATTCCAAGAAAATTCCAATTTTCATTGGCTTGTAAAATACAAAAAAAATTAATAAGGCAATCCGTTGAGCCTTCCCATATTTTCTTATTTTTTAAAATAATTTACAAAACCAAAGATATCACATATCTTAATCTATCATTCATTGAAAACTTCTTATAGCTTTTAGTTAATTATCAATACTTCCCGTTTGCCTTTAATTAGATGAGCAGGAAATGCATCTAAGTTCAGGCATTGGGAATACTAAAAACAGCACTTATGACCAAATCAAGAATCTGTTAATTGTGCGGATGCTGCACTTCCTCGGTTGCATTCCCCTCCACCTTCCATCCCGGAAATGTGGTTGACTGCCAAATTTGCTCATCGACTGTCGGCGGCGGCCAATGCTCTTCGTCTTAATGGATCTCTCTGATTCTGTGCCGTGTTTGTGGTAAACAAAGCATAAATCTGTTTGCCATAAAAATTCCAACAACAAGAAACAAAACGCTACAAATATGGCGCAACTTCACCCACACAGACACGGGCCAGAAGGCAGAAGCGGGCCAAAAATAGAAGACCAACAGAACGAAACAATTTTAATAAAACAACAAAATCTCAAAGAGAGGCCAGGCCAAATTTAATGAGTGATGTGGAGATGTGGGCGTGCCTAGTCAGCTGATGCAGTCATGTAATTGGCATCTAGACAAGTTTGACCGCCGCCTGAACTTGGTCTCTGGGTGTCTCTTGGCCAACCCGTTAGTACAGCGAAATTTTGGGTGTCAATGCAAGACCAAGTAATGTAGCTTTAATTACAAAAAATTTCCTGTAATCTATGATTTTATAATACACAAAATATCTTTAAAGGGGATTTAAAATGTAGGGCTTGCATTCACTTTTATGTATTCATTTCACTTTTAGTCCCTGCAGCATTGAAAACGTTACCAAACTCTCTGAAGTCTTGGTTAACTCTAAATCGAGATGCAAGTATTTGTAAAAAAATATAATACAAAATATTAAAACCCGCAGCACAGCAAATAGCAAAAACCTCTCTCTTTAACTGACATAATCGCTTGGCATTTTGCTTTAAATTTGCATTTGTTGTTGGGTTTCGGCTTCGGGCTTCGGGCATCTCTTGCCCAACATGTGTCATTGTGATGTTAGGAGTTTATTTGCCTCTGTGTTGCATGGTTTATGCTGCTTTGTTTGTGTGGGCAGAGCATCGGCCCAAACAGTTAACAGACAAGTTTGTTGAGCTATAAAACCAAAAATGTTGCTTCTCATTAATGTCTTCCCGTTCGCATACGCTTTTTTGGAGCGATTTTGACAGGGACGCTTAGAAAAAATTGTTATTTTTAAGAGCTGTTTACAGCTTTGAATATTTTCAAAATTATGCCTAAATAAAGGGGGATATTTTGTATATCTGTAACCCACGCTATTTGCTTCAAATGCTTAGGTATAACAGTCATATTTTCAACTTTTTAAAAAACTGGTAATAAAAAATAACTTTGAGTGAAATCTTTTTATTTATTCCTACCTTTCATTAAATTTTTGATAGTTTTCATTTTGCAAATTAAATTAAAATAGCTTTTTAATATGTTTTCTGACTTTTATTTGTCACTTGTCTCTGGGCCTTGACTTGACGTCATTTCACCGAATAGCAACCTTCTTCTTGCCATTCTCTATTATTGATAAGCCCAGCCGCAGCAATTATATGAAATAATTCTCAAATCGGGACAAAATCTATAAACAAAAAAATTGTTGAGTTCAGTCGTAAATCTCAATCGCTGGTGTATAAAACCGAGAGTGGAATAAAAAAATAATAATAATTATAAATAATTTACGCAATACAAAAAAAATTACAAAATTCTTGATTGTCAACAACGCAAAAGATATATAATATTTTCTATAAGAGATATTGTGTACCAATTTTGTGGATGAATTATTTTGCGTTTTCCATTTCAAGCCCGAACCAACAGATATAAATAAGAAACACAACAAAAACGAAAACAGTTTCGAAATCCAAATGGAAATCAAGTAACTGCGCCGCAGAAATTTCGTTCAGTCCGGGTCTGGGCTATATACGATAAATATTACCCATTTATATAGCTGCCCTCCAGCCCGCTCCAATCTGTTCTCTCCCTTTCGTGGCTGACATACGTTACGTATACGCGATATTTAAATTTCCATTGCACAAATGATGCAATTGCCAATGTTTTTCCTGCTGATGATTCTACTGCTGCTGCTGCTGATGGTGACGGCGATGTCTGGCCAAAGGGCAGACAATAAGGAGGAGTGCGCAGCCGCAAAAATATTGTAATAAATAAATATTGTGTTTGGGGTTTTAATTCCAGCTTTGATTTTCCATTTTCGTACTTTACATGACTCAAAATGTTGGCTTCAAAACATGTGTCGCCCCCAGAAACGTGACTGGCGTACGATTTTGATATATACTGAGATTCATACAGTTTCCTACACTTCATATAATACGGAATTGATAAGCTCTCGAGTCCTTGGTTGGGTTCATTGCAATGATCCCAGTATAAAAATGTAAATTAAATTGGTTTTGAGTTCACATTGCAAGTAAACATCATAAAAACAATATTTCCGCATAGGTTGTTTAACTCTAAAATTTACAATATGCTAAAAATACTTGCAGTATCTTCCATCTCGATAATAAAACAATAAATTGCACAATGTATGGCATCCACAGGCACATACATCGACTAATTGTTTAATAAGGCCATAAATCGTTCAATAAACGATTTCCCAAGGCAATTTCATTTTAAATATTAAGCAACGATAAAATTGAAAGAGACTGTTTGCTAATGATCTTTTTCTTCATTTTCTTTCTTACAGAGAAGTGCTGAATGCATGGCGTGCGAAGGCCCGGTGCAATGTAGTGCCCGACGAGCGGACCCAGGAGCTCTTCCACGAGCTAAGCTTCCATCCCAGCCAAAAGCAAAGTGAGTTCTTCCCCTATTTTCTGCCAATACAAATAGCTAAATATATGTTTTCTCTTACAGTAAATGAAATGCTGCAAACGGCCAAGAAGGTGGCCCGCAAGGGAGGAAGTAGCCAAGCGAATGGCTTGACTTTCGGCCAGTTTTGTGTTCTAGCTGCGGATCTAAAGCGTTTTAGGTAAGTCTATACGATAATTTTTATTATAAAATATTGAACTTATTCTGATTTTCTTAAATTTCCCCAGAGCTTCAACAATTTCGAATCAGCCGTCTTATTGCGACTACCAGACCCTGCTCCCGGAACCAGATGATCCTGCCAGCTCCTCCGCCACCTCCAAGCAACATCTGCAATCGCCAGCTGCCGCCCAATCGTCGTCATCTGCTTACAGCAACAAGAAGTCGGATAACCATGGCACAGAACTGCGGAGCACCAAATCCTTCAGCAGTGTGGATGACACCAAAAAGAAGAAAAACGCCAGCAATGAGCCTGTGGAGGTATTCCTTGGCGGCTCTTGTAATCCAACCACCTGGCGCGCCGATGTTGCCATACCAGCCCTCAAGGAATTGGGCATTTCATTCTACAATCCTGTAAGTCCTCTAATTTTATCTATTTTCGAGAATTTCCTACTTACTTCTTGTTTCGATTTCATCAACCAACAGCAAGTATCCGATTGGACGCCCGATCTTATAGAGCTGGAGCATCGAGCTAAGGAAAAGGCCCGTGTATTATTCTTTGTTATGGATTCGGAAACACGCGCATCTGCTGGTGCCATCGAGGCGGCACACATAGCGGGTCAAAACTGCAAGCAGCTGGTGTTGGTTTTGCATCCGTATAAACCAAATCAGAAGATCCTGAATGAGCCTATTTCACAGCAGTGAGTATTTCATTTATTTTCCAAATTATCAATGTAATTCTTCTAAAATTAAATACAAAATTTGTTTGTTAAATTTACAGAGAATACCTCGATCTAAATCGGAATCAATTGATACTTAAGGAGCTGGTCTCCCGTCGCGGTCTGCCTGTATTGGATAACATACCCTTGGGCCTGCATCGCACCAAGGAAATTCTCTCTGGCATCCGTGATCCACCGTCCAAAATATCTTCTATATTAGAGTGAGTGTCTTAGATTTTATAATTAAATTACTTGACAAAACTTATTTGATGTTTTCATCCTTTTTTTAGTACCGTTCGCGGCGCCTTCGATCGCGTGAATCCGCAAAGCGATCTGCTCACTGTGGAACAGTGCAAACGTGCTCTCTTATTCCTAGGCTATGCTCAGAGTTTAGTTAATTTAGACAATCTAACTAAGATCATAATCAATCAACGTGAATCGCTGAAATTGCTCCAAACGCACGGCCCTAGAGCTGGCGTCGAAAATCTGGCTACTGATGAGGGCAGCAACTGCATCCAGCCCACTTTGCCCAGCCAGGAGCTCATCGACTTTGATCTGTTCTGTGTGATCTCGGCCTACCTGTCCGTCCTGCAGCAGGAGATTCACGAGAGCGGTTGTATTTCGCCCATCAAGGGTACTAATGTGCCTCCTCCACAGGTCTACTTCACAAATGGTAATTATTAATAGTGACATCATTTTAGGAGCCTATTATTAACTGTATTATTGCGTTTAATTTAAACAGCTCCCGATGTGGACATTTATTACTCGGCCAGCAAGAATATTTCACGCACTTCGAGCAACGCCAGCGTTCCGTCCAACAGCAGCAGTGGAATCGGCCATGATCTGGAGCGGCAGAATTTGTTTGAGCAGCTCAGTCGCAGCCGGGATAGCGGTACCTCGTCGCCCCAGCCCACAGGGCCATCGAGCAGCTTAGGTAAAAGCCCCCGGCCGCAGATTCTGCTCAACGTGGAATCAATTGAAACAACCGAAATAATCACGACCAAAACAATAGAAACCAAGGCCAATGCTGTGACGGCTGCCCAATTAGTTTCTACGCCCCCCGAGGAAGAGGAAAGCGACTCCAACGATTCGGTATTCTCCAGCAGCAGTTCGATAGCCAGTGCCGGCGATGCTCTCTGTTGCGGCGGGGGCCTAGATCTCCGGGATGTCTATCTGGGCGGAAGCTGTGTTCTTCGCACCAAGTGGCGTACGGAGCTGGCTGTTCCGTATCTGCAGTCGAAGAATGTTAGTTTCCACACCCCGGCCCTGCACGAAAGCATCCAGCTGATGCACCAGGATCAAAGTCAAGAGCAGACAACTGTGACCCAACAGCAACAGCAAGCGCCCAGCGAGCAACAGCAAACGCAGAGATCGTTCGTGCGCACGCGCAGAAAGTGCAGGGGCAACCAGCTGCAGTTGGAGGAGCAGGAGGAGCTTACCGTCGCAGAGGAGTCGCTCAGCTGGTCCTTGCCACCGGTGGCCGTACGCCAGAGCCTGTATAACCCATCGCTGCTGGACTCTAGCCGGGTGCTGCTCTTCGTCATCACGAATGAGACGCGTTCGCTGGCTCCCATGACACTGGCCGCCCACTGCATCGGCCTCATGTACAACGTTGTGTTGGCGGTGCAGATGCTGCCCGATGACTGCGTTTTGGGTGGCGAGAAGGTTGGTTACTATACTTAAATCCAATGTATTTGTATTAATAATTTTATTTCCCCCGCAGCTGACAGTGGCGGCCATCAAGGACTACAACCGCGGACGGTCGTACCTGATTGACCTGGCCAAGCGCCAGGGCGTGCCCGTGTTCACTGATATTCGGGAGGCCCTCGATTGCACCGTGGCCAAGGTGCAGGCCTACAACAACCGGGATCGCTGCTAATTCGTACCTGTATTCAAGTTCCAGCACATGACAATTTAAGCTAATAATTTAAGCTGTCTAATCTAAGGCCTAGTGCAATTTACGTTCTACTTTCCCCCCAAAAAAACTTAAAACTAACTTAAACGGTGTCTAATCGTATTCGGCGTAAACTCTTCTACCTAGTTAAAGCTATACGTAATTTGATATATATACATACAACAAAAACCAAGTGTAAAACCACAAAAATGTCGTCGCCCAGAAAGCGCATTTCATAAACTAATGGAGAAAGTGCCGTGCAATCGGAGCTCCCCTCTCTCTAAATCGCTATAACGCTATATATGCTATATGCTGTATGCTTTATGCTAATTTATTATTTATTTAACACACAATCATGTGGTACATGTGCTAATTTAACTGTAAATATTCAAACATGTACAATTTAAATATATATTTTATAATCGTAGTGAGCATTCATATACAATTAATTATTAACTATGTAAAATCAACAATTATATATATATGTATACCCATAGTGACCCACTATACCAGTTAGACGGCAAAAATATCTCAATAAACCAATTTTTCTAACATATTTGAAAATATTTTTATGATTTTTTGATATTTTAAGCGATTAATTTGTTAAGTATAATTTAATTCAATTTATTGGCAGTTTAAGGGGGCTGAAAAAATATCTCAATAATACAACCTCTACATTATTTTTATGATTTTTCACATTTTAAGTGATACAATTCCTGAAATATTAATAATATAATTCGATTTCGTAGTGGCACTTGGCATTTACAATCCTAGTTCTCAATTGTTCCTTGAAAAACTCCAGATTTATAAAATGTAGGAGTAGCTATGAAAATTACCATTCAAAAATTGTTATTCTCTTTTGCTATATTGTTACAGCGGTCGAGCACAGTTAATAATTATAAAATTGCTGAACGCAACTATTAATTTTATAAAGCTTTCCCGATTGAATGAAAAGCTCTCTGGCTGGCAGCACCACGCCATGCCACCAGATCAGACTTTTGCCACAAGTGGCAACCCTTGGAGCGCAGAAGATCGGCGAAAATCTGACGTGATAGAAGTCACACTCACACCCGCGCATTCGCAAGCACACTCTCACTCTCAGCAAATTGCTTTGTTGCTATTTTCGCGTGGCTCCGTTTCGAACTCTGTTAGACAGAAATTTAACAACAAAATGTGATATTATCGGCGCTTGTTTTCCACACGCGTTTTTCACCATTCGCTGCGCCGTGTGGACCTGTGTGTGTTATTGTTTTAGTTTCACTTGCCCCCTCTTTCGTTCGGTTTGGCGACTTTGATTTCAGTCGCCAATAGTCAATCGGTCCGCCGGGTTCTTTTCTGCAATTGGAACGCCTCAGTGTGTGTGCGAGCGGGTTCAATCAACTGTAGTTTGCCAGCCGCGCACATTCCTGCCCCCGCCCACCCAAAGCCATGCTTAAGAACCACAACACGCTCCATTTATGCAATTAATGCATATTAAAATAATAAAGTAAACGGAATTTTTTGTTTGGCAAAAACAACTACGTAACAGCAGCATTCGCAGCCGCGGCACAGCGTGTGTGTGTGTGTGCGTTGGGGGAGAGCGCGCCGCGGGAGTGGGAGCAGTGAATGATAAGTGAGAGGGAGAGCATTGTTGGCGCTTTTGTAACGGAACTCAGAAGCCGTAGTTGAATTCAAGTGACGTTCGAAGACGGCGGCGCAAAGGAAAACTGAAAAACAAAGCAGCAGCGAGATGTTAAAGTTATATATTCCACTTTGATTGAAATAAATGAATATGCAGTGTGTGCCAGTTATACAACTGGCAAAATCACTCGTACGGGCTTAATTAAACGCCCGAGATGAATATCGCCTCAGCAGCAGCAAGTGCAATAAAAAATCAAAAGCCAAAGCAAATCCTCCGAAAAAAAAACGAGTGGCGTGTGTCTTTGTGCCAAAACAAAACATAAAAATATCACTCCAGACACAACACAAAGAGGAACAATAACAAATAATAATAAAAAGTAATACGAAGGAGGAGAGGCAGAAGCAGAAATTAACCGGCGCAGCAGCAGCGACTCTTTAATTATAACGAACCACGAAATCGCATAAAGAAATCAACAAGTGTGTGTGCCTGTTTCTGGTATTTCGCTTTTCATTCATGCGGTCAACTCGACCAGGCAACAAATAATAGCAACAAATACAAATACAAATACAATCGAGAACAATAACAACAATAATAACCAGCTGATAAAAGCCCTGCAGTCAAAATAACAAAAACAATAACAACATCAGCAGCAGCGGGAGCATTAAGAATATCGCCTGGCCATTGAGCTTCAAGTAAGTTTTAAGTCACCAAACTGGTTGGGAACCTTAACTACTATTAAATGTTTATTATAGCAGCCCGTCTATATTTGCTAAACGTTTTAGTTAGAATAGCTTTTGGCTTTTATATATCAATGGTGTGAGCAATACAGTGGGTGCAAATATTGGGGTATATTCGCCAAGTAAAAGGGGTGAAAATGCAATTTATGCTTAGAAACTGGCCATCAATAGGAAAAATTCCTAAGTGTTAATTTTTAGATTCTATATATAAAGACGATCCCCACTGTATTTATATACGCATATCAATTAAGCAGACAAACCCTCGACACGTGTAGAAAATGCAAGCCAAGCGACTAGCTAATGACAGATCTTACTCAGTGGGCGGTGGCGAGGGTCTCCGAAAGGGCATCAGGCTTGGATAAGATCTGTTAACACATCGGTTAGATAATCAAATACGCGGGATGTATGATCATTTCCTGGAAGCCAACCTTAATCCCAAAAGTATGCAGTATAAAGTCGGTTAAAAGAAGGTTAAAGGTTACAGAAAATCAAGAAAATCAAGACTTACAAGAATTCTTGAATGATTTGATCCTATAACATTAATTAATGCACTCTGACTTTGTCATTAATTTGGATGTGATAAATAAGATTGCATCCCCACTTATTTCAAAGATTTATAAAATTCTACAATAACCACTTTTTAATTGCAATTTTCACAATTTAAATATATTTCTTCCTGAATTTAAATCACATTAATTTAGATAACTTCCAAAATTAATTCCTAGACTTCCTAGAACTTGGATATCTTGGCCGTATTTAGGGCCTCCGTCATCAAGCGGCCAAAATCAGAGTGCACCATGGTAAATAGCTTGACAGCGCGCTCCTGCAGGAATTGACTGGCCTCGGCCAGATGCTCGGACAGGTTCCTTATGAGTCGCTTCCTTCCGCAGTTATCCAGAGTGTATGTCCAAAAATCGGTGACCTGGCTGAAGTTATCCTCGGTATCGCCGCTCATGTAGCGGTACACGTCACCGGTCACAGGGCAGCACGTCTGCAGGGCCATTGCCCGGGGACTTTCCTTGGGGCCGCAGAACGAGTTCGGGAAATAGTTGGGGGCTCCGTTTTGATTATCAGTCACAGTCATGGGGCCATCGCGCTGGTAGTTCCTCACATTAACCCTATACGGACAGTTGACCGGGATTTGCATGCAGTTGATGCCCAGGCGATGCCGCTGGGTGTCTCCATAGGCAAAGAGTCGGCCCTGAAGCATTTTATCCGGCGATGGCTCGATTCCTGGTATCATGTGGGCGGGACTGAAGGCCAGCTGCTCGACCTCCGTGAAATAATTGGTGGGATTGCGATCGAGAACGATTTTGCCCACCGGCAGCAGGGGAAAGTCCTTTTGTGGCCACACTTTGGTCACATCGAAGGGATTAAAGCGGCATTTCTTTGCCTCCTCGTTGAGCATTACCTAAGGGAAATCATTAATTAATGAAATAGCAATTATCTTTTAACTTCTCACCTGTATAAACATACTCCAAGTGGGATAATTGCCCTTCTTGATCGCGTTGTAAAGATCCCTAATGGCATAATCCGGATCGTTGGACTTGAGCTCATCGCAGCGGCGACTGTCCAGGTTCTTGATGCCCTGATCCGTCTTCAAGTGAAACTTAACGTAATACGTATCGCCACTCGAATTGACCATGCGATAGGTGTGGACTCCAAAGCCGTGCATGTGGCGGTATCCATCGGGAGTGCCCCGATCACTAAAATACATAAGCAAAGCATGCAGGGTCTCGGGACGCAGGGTCATAAAATCCCAGAACATGTCCGGATCCCTTAGATGGGTCTGCGGATTACGCTTTTGGGCATGTATCAAGCTGGGGAACAGCGAGGGATCCCGCACATAATACACAGGCATACTGCAGCCCACCAAATCCCAGATGCCTTCCTCTGTATAAAATTTGATTGCAAATCCTCGCTGCTCACGAATTGTATCCGCCGAACCATTCTCACCGCAGGCCATCGAAAATCTCACGGCGATGGCTGTGCGCTTCTTTATCTTATCAAAGACCGTGGCTGCGGTGAACCTGGAAATGTCATGGGTGCACTCAAAGTAACCAAAGGCGCCAGCTCCCTTGGCATAGGCCACCCGTTCAGGAATTCGCTCGCAATCGAAGCTCATTACTTCATCCAGAAACTGAAAATCCTGGAGAAGGGCAGGACCCCTTGGACCCACCGTCTGGATGGCATCCCTTACGGCAACTGGAGTCCCAGCAGATGTAGTGCATTGCTTCTGCTCCTCGGAGTCATTAGTTTTGTAGTCAATTAATTGATTTGAGGCCGGATCACGGGAACACATTCTTTAAATTTTACAGTAACTAGTGGGATGTACGTTTTTTTTTTAAATCACAAAAAATTGAATGTTTCTCATAAATAGATTATACAAACGAGATGAACAACAGACTAGTAATAATTTTAACACTGAAATGTAAGTCAAATGAATGTGCATTCCCGGTGAAGTTTAGTTCAAGGAAAACTTGGAAGGATTTTGGAACTAGTGGCTTTAATTTGGAGCTATGTGGCTGTAATTTCCATATCTTTGCTGTTTTTATAAGCAAGAATATTATTTAAATCATTGAAATACCCCTCCAAATGTGGTTTTATATCAAATAACGCGCGACAGTCACGAGGGTTCAAAGGTGACACACTGGCAGGGCCCCCAAAGGGTCTGCGTCAGTGGTAACCAAGTGATAAGTGATAACAGAAAGCTATATGGAATACAAGCAAATGAGAGACGAGACCAGACTCTAATACTAGTAAAGCCCATGGGTGCTTATCGGCTGTTCTGGCACTCGAGCGAAAAGAGAAAAAAGAGAATACAAAAAAGTTCGCATAATGGTAAAAGAGCCAAAAGAAACAATAAATTTCTGATAATCAAAAATTCTGTTTCAGTCTTATCGCCAGTTCATTTTTTTTTATTTTTACCATTTTTACCTTCTTTTTTATCAGCCGCCCTGGGCCAGTCAATAAAGTTATTGAAGATTATGATTTTGGGGTATTTTTTTCGGGGTTTGTGTTTGTGGCTTTTCGTGTTTGAAGAGGTGGGAGTACAGCTTTGGTTTATGGTACAGGTGTGTCTGGCATATCACTGATATAACCTGGGGGATCGTAAACCCCATATCCAGTGGGGGCCATGTAATGTGAAGCCCACTCATGTTGACATTGTGTGCCCGAAACAAGTACAATATTTGTAGATTTACGGGCGATACTTCAGGTCCGATTATCGGACAATCATTAAAACTTTAATTTGTCCAGCAATAGATTGATATATGACAGCTAATAATCGATTGTCGTTTCCCCACTTGCAGTTGCCGGTGCCTGACTTTATGACATGTGATTGGACAAACCCTTCGTAGCCCGTGTAACCTGTAAATAAGAAGTGGCCATACAATGAAACATCCACAGGATCTGACTGTAACCGAGGGCCAGCAGCAGCTAATGAAGGTCAATAAGGTGGAGAAAATGGAGCAGGAGTTGCAGGAGTCTGGTAAGTTTTCAATAATAATTGTATTAAAATGAAACAAATATAAGAATTAGAATTAATTTATCTTATCTGCGTAAGGGTTTCTTTTAAGTGTTCCCAGAAAATTACTTCAAGTTTTATATAAATGAACACACATTATTTTTCCCTTTTTTTCAAGTACTTAAGCACTAGTTTATTGTACTAGAGATATTTCCTATAAATACTCAAAAATTCTGCACATAAAAATAGTATTCAATGCCATAAACTTTCCAAAATATTCGCGATAGGCTTTTAATGAACAAGAAATGATTTCAATCACATCGATCGAGTTATAAATGTTGTATTTCTAGTCAAAGTTCAAACCTCTTGCGGCAAAAGGAAAAACACGTGCCACGTGTGGCAACCAAATCATTTGAAAATCGCTTGGGTTGGTAGCAATAAATATTATAAATAGAGCGGCGTGGCCTTGATAAGACCGCTTACCAGCCGATAAGCCCAGCAATCATTATAAATGTTTATAATTTGTTTATTGATTAAGAAAATTGCTGGCGCTGCTGCAACTGTTGATGGGGGGAAATTAAAGTTGCAATTGAAGCAGCGTAGGAAAAAGTGCCTCAGCAAATGGAAATTGGTTGTGGAAAAACAAAGGAAAGGCTTACAAAAATGTAAACGCCATGAAATGTAGTCGTAAAGTTTAACTTAACCCCCCCCAAAGGGTTAAATATGCGCAATGGCAAATACTGCGGCTTACAAGCCGCCAGCCCACTTGTTGAATATTTATATTCCCTCGACTGGGTTTAGCCTCAGCTGTAGCTATAGCTTTGAATGGGGCTTGTGTCACCTGAGTTGCTAGTATTTATTTATTTTTACCCCAAGCCGAAAGCCTCCTGTAATTCTCAGCTATTATGCATGGCAGTGGTTCAGGGGCCCGAAGCAGCTGAATGCTACTAAATGTATAAACCTAAAACCGAGGCCCGGACAGGCCGGACGACTCGGAGCGACGCAACTCTCCTCGACTGATATGATAGGAGGTTATCGCCCAGACGCGAACTCCATTGATTTGCATTCTGCTGCTGCCTCTCCTTGGCAAATCAGTGGCGATACTTTGTAAGCCGTTTTGTCTTTTATAATTATAATTAAAAAGTTAGTACTTTCCTATCTGGATCTAGGCATAGCCGCCGCGGCAGACAAACTAACGAAATAACCCACATATTTTTTTGCTTTTGTGGCAATATATATTTTTTATATCCGCTTTGGACATTCATTAATTTTCAAGAAGATAGATAATGAACGGAAGAGCCAGCCTTGCGTCACTTGTGATATAAAGTAAACAAATAACACACTTTGCTTGAGGTCTTGAAGGGTTTCGCAATAGGCAAAAGCTGATATATAGAAAAGGGTAAACTGAAACCTACTGATAAGTCGGTTGCATATTCATTATAATGATATCGGTGAGGGTCAATATGAAACTATTGTCAATAAGGTTTTTGAAAGGTTTTTAAAGGTGCTTTCCTTGTATATTATTATAGGCATTGTTGGGATATTTTTTGTGCACATACCTGCGGTATATATCCTTCAAATTCATTTAAAAATATGCAATAAATAATATTATTTAATTTTTGACATATACAGGAAAACTTATATGTTAAATTAGCAGTTTAATATTTTTAAAACTATATTCTACATTTTCTATAGATTTTTTCCTATTCGCAATCGCTGAAAATAAGCCAAGTATCTTACCTGTTTTGAATTTACAACATTTAAAATCAGGTTTTAACTACTTCTAAGCCAACAAAAAGCATTCCCTAAAGAACTCTTACCAACCTCAAGACTTATTACTCAATAGCTGTGTGAGGGGGAAAAGCTTTTCGAGTCGAGTGGCGGTGGTAGTTAAAGTACTATTAGTTTTCTGTGAACCCATTCCCGAGATTCGCTCCTTATACAATCACACACTTTAGCTGGGACTATCCTCACACTTGAGCTAATTCGCCAATTAGTTGGAGCTGCGGGCGCAGCTTTATTCAATTGCGATGCTTAATATTTCTTATTGTTTCATGCAGGAGCAGCGGCGAGTATCTCACAGATACATGCGGCAAATACAGGAAAGCGAGCAAACTACTCAGCCAATGTGGACACATTTCACTTAAAGTTGTCGCCGCTAAATGAAGTGTAAATAGTAAATTGCAGTCAAACATTATGAATACCATAATGGTCATTATTGTCATCGTCATGATCATTGCATTCACAATCCCCCAGTCAGCCGACAGTCGACAGCGAGTGATCATGATCATGAAGCCGGTGACGAACCGCACATGCAAATCACATGTGTATCTCATGGATACGCAGGCCGTGGCTGCGCTCGGTTCATTCTTTGGTGGCTTGGTTGGTTGTTTGTCTCTCTATAAAAATGTATGCAAATAAAATAATAATTTTTTTGCATTCTTTTTTCATCGCACAAAATTCACTTAACGAAGGCGGAGAAGTAGAAAAGAAAATACAAGAAAAAAGACAGGGACAGAGCAGCTTGTTCTGGCTTGGCTAATTTTCATAATTCCCTGGAAATTGCAATACCCAAGGGCCGCCAGCCACATGTGGCCGGGAAAAGCGACAGGCCATCCAGCTTGAACATGGCATGCATTTTATTTAAATTCTTTATTTTTCCCACTTTGTTTTCCGCGCTTAACGCTACTGTTGTTGTTCTCTTATTGCATTATTTTCGTCACCACCACCACACCCCATTTCCCAGGCAGGAAACATATGGAAACTGAGAAAAAAATTAAATGAAAATGTTATTAAAATAGAATTAATGGGGCTTCAAAAATATGATTATTCTGAGTATGCACAACATTAAGATTTAAGCAGAAGATAAACCAAATGTTAGCAAGTTAAATGTTATTGTAAATAAACATTTTAATTTGTAGTTAATGCTCTGAATATTGTTCAACTAGAAGCAGCATGGTATCCCGTTTCTCCGTGTATCTCTCAGATAGCAACTGACGAAGTTTGAGTTTGAGTCGAATTCGGATTCCTGATTGTGGGGATATTTGTTGTGGTCTGCGTGTATGAGTGATTCATTCGGATCTGCTGGGCTTTGTCTCAAACCAAAACATATGCGTCATGTACGTCTCACATACATTTACAGATTACAATATGCATGTACGTAAACATATTTTGTAATTGCACTTACTGCAATCTCTCAACCCCATTTCGAGGGATCAGCCAGATGATGATGTTTTTCATGGGGAAAGGCGACAGAAAGATGTCCATTCGAAGTAAATAACTCTCGTAGGAGTCATATTATTTTGCCATTATTCAGACACATCGTGAAGGCGAGGATTCATATACATATTTATGTTTCTGAATAGGTTTTTATTTAGGGTAAATTTATTTTCCAATTTTTATTTATTTTATTTATTTTCCTGATTCGATATTTGGGTCCTGCTTTCCTGTGATTTTTTAAATTGATTAAATCAAAGTTCTTTTCTTGAAATCTGTGTTATAAGCCAATTGCCTCCAGTGCTCTCTGGGCAGCATCGATCTAGAAATGAATTCACTTTACTTAAATAAATTGCAAAGAAAGTAAGTCAAAATTAATTACAGAAAAATTCCCTAAAATCATGTTTAATTATTACAAAATAATGAATGACAAATCATACTCGATTCACTATACTCTTAATTAATTATTACTAATATATAAGCAGGGGTTTGTCACTGCCCCCCCATTCAATCTCAAATGCCCGCGAATCACAATGGGCCACCAAAATATGGCACCACAATAATTATATCAAGTTTCCGCAAAGCCGATGATGATGGCGATGTCGGATGATGACGCCGATCGGCCGGCGTTCGAAATGAAATGGATTGGAAGGAAGCAAAGTGCACAATGAGTGGGCAACTGGGGGCTGGAGCTCCGTTTCGTCACAGAAATTCCGGCGTATAAAGTATGGGCACGGGTATGAGTACGAGTAAATCGAAATGATAGGAGGGACGGGACGGGGAGGGGTTTGTGGCGATTGTACTAGAAAGAGAGAGAGTGTGAATGACAGTCGGAATTATATTCAATTGAATCACAAATATCAATCAGAGCTGCAACTGAAGAATCTACACACAAATCAGTTGCAGTTGCTTGTGTCACACTCATCGATCTATGAGACCATCCCTATTATTTAATGGAAACCCGTAATTTTCCGACTGTTTTCCCGACAGTCACTGATAAGCTGCAGAGCGAGGCGAATGCCTTGAACGGCTTAGCCAAAGGCGCTTACTAATCGACGCTGAAAAGCCTATATCAACAGAAACAACGACCTACTATAATGCCTACACTATATAAGCTATATGCAGCCGGGTCTGTGTCTATCTCTGATTCTTTTCTATTCACATCTCTCTCTCCCTCACTCTCCCTGTGTTGCTGGCTGAGGCAATAGAGCTCCGGTTTTGATAAGCAACTACGGACGGAGATACTAGAGTTGACTGTTTGCGGAGCTGAAAGTGAAGTGATCCACAAATAGGAAAGTGGAAAATCATTTTCTCTAAATTTTAGAATTAATGTTTATGATAATTTGTATTTTTTAGTTATTTAAAAACTGTGACAATAAGTAAAATTTATAATGAATAATTAAGAGAGAGAGAGAGAGAAGGTTTTTATTTCAAAAATAATTATATCAATTTCCTGAGGATTTGTACACAATTTCAGACACAATTTTCAAAGATGTGAAAACCAATTTTTCTTTCCTAAAAACTTTCTTGTTACTGAAATATTTTTGATATATTTCTGTATTTTATTTATTAAACAATGCAGTTTTTTTTTTAAGACTTCAAAATTATATTATAACCCTTCCTTTATCTGTTAATCCATCTTTTCTGATAACCCAATACCCAGCCAAGAGTTTCGTTTTTGGTAAGCTAAAGCTTGGCTAATCTGAAAAGGAAAACGAAGAAAAAATGGCCAATAAAAACTATTTATTTTAATGAAAGCTCGGAAACATATAGAGAGCACCAAACAAATATACACAGAGATATGGTTTTATTAAATGTGCCATTAAACAATTTTAGCTGCTATATATGTATCTGTATGTCTGAATTCGTCTATATATATGTATGTGTGTGTGAGTGGGATCCTCTTAATCTGGATTGATAAGACCCCGCCGTAGTGGCTTCGCCGTGCTTCTGCGCATGCCCCCCAAACCGAGACCGATCGAAGGCGATCCGAGCCGGACCCGAACTGTTAACAATTTTTGCCAAGACGACAACCGACGACTGCTGCAATAATAATAATAAACACACAACCAAGAACAACAAGAACACAATAACAACACTAGCAATAGCCACCGGCAGAGAGGTAATAATATTTATTAAAGTTTTTTGAACGATCGCTGCCGCTGGGCGGGCGGCCGGCCGGCCAGGCTGTTGTACGGTCAGCTTTGAGCCGAACGATCCAAAGCTTTCGTCGGCGCTGCCGTCGTCAGTGCTGTCGGTGCCGTCGGCTTCTATATCTACAACAAATAATATTAAGACAGTTAGTACGTGTTGAGAACATTATTTGAGGTTTAGTCAGTGTTTTGCACTAGGCGGTAATAATACAGACAGTCGCAGGGCCACCAACCGCAGGCTCACCTCGCCCTTTCCGCAATAAATCAAAAAACCGAACAAGCCGGCTTCCCAGACAGAGACAACCCACCCTTCACTCAATAAAATAAACAATAAAAAAGGATTCCCAAATTAAGGACTGTGATTATTCCACTGTTTTACTTACTTACCCACCGGTCTTGCATTATTTATTTATGCATTTCGAAGGGAGACTCGTATGTTAATAAATATCGCATCGAACCAATTGTCGATTTGGTTTCGTTTGGATTCGGTGTTTTCCTTGCCGCCTTAACTTTCATCGCTTCAGCTATTTTCGGTTTTAATTTGTGCAAATATTTAACTTTACTTAAGTGTGTCTCTGGCCCCTCACCTTAGACTGGCTTTAAAAAAAAGCAACAAAGGCGTCGGGAATTACAAAAAAACAAAAACACCAAAAAATGAGCACCAACAGCAGCAGCCAGCAACAGCGCAGAAGCGACAAAAGCAACAAGCGTTTGTGAAAAAGTCAATTTTTGCAACAATATAACAAACAAAAAATAAATCAACAAAAAGTGTGAAGGATTCTTAAATATTTACTTTGTGTATTGCCGCCTGCCTTTTTCAATATTCA
Organism: Drosophila mayri; assembly: GCA_008042485.1. NCBI lineage: Eukaryota > Metazoa > Arthropoda > Insecta > Diptera > Drosophilidae > Drosophila > Drosophila mayri. The sequence continues at coordinate 45,448 of VNJN01002343.1, read as the reverse complement.
GCACAAGGAACCAGACTCAAATCTTTTCAAAACTCTTTTCTGAAAAACAATCGTAACCAACCGGATTGACTTAATTCGAGTTCGCTGTGTGAACTATCAGCAGAGATTAAAAGCAATCCAAATGTACGCCTCAATGTTGCCCAGTTTGCTAAATATGAAAACGGAGAATCTGACAAATTCCAGCTATGATGATGCCTTTCTCCTGGAGGAGAACCTTTTACATATTATGGGTGAGTTGGGAGAAGCTGGAAATTCAAGCCTGAAAATCATAAAGAAATAAGAAAGCCTTTAAATACAACATCTAGGAGATTTTTCGTTAATTATTAAATGATTTCATAAGACTCAATCTCAATTTTCAAAGATTTGTTCATTTTTATTTACCAATTAAGTAAAGGAGTCTTTAATTTGTGTTTACAAATCCGGTTGACTCAGCTGAGTATTCCTGACTAATTATGTCTTGATTTCATAAGGTTTTTATAGTTTTACAATCACAATTTTTTAGAGATTTGCTAATTTCTTTTTTTGATTGTGTTTTTATTTACCGTTTAATCAAAAAGAGGTGTTAAAGTTGAGCTTACCAATCAGTATTTCATGTAATTACTGTATTTATGTTTTTTTTTAATAACCTGTTTAAGCGAGAGATTATGTCTTTAAGCTCTATATAAAATTTAATTTTCAAATTAAAAATAGCTAGTATTAAATACAATCATTAATGAGAGTTTCTAAGCATCATAAATAATTTTATTTGTAATATATGTAATTTTTTTCTGGAGTAAAATAAGCTATAAAAATTTAATATGCAATTTTCATTTAGAATTTGCATTTCAAAAAATCCCATTCACTGCTCGTAATAAAGATCTTTAAGTGCGCAGTTTGATATTCATCTACATTTAAATAGATAAGACTTGGGTGTTCATTTAAAAATATGTTTAGGAATCCCCTGGTATATAAAATAATCTCAAGTCACCATGATAACAGATTCTGCAAAACTTTAATAGCCCGACAAGCTGCGTGGGGTATATTGGCGTTATAATTGTTCAAGATAATGCTAAAACTTTTAACCTAATCCAAAAAATCTTCAGTTTCTATTCCCAGAAATGTCTTACGACTAAGTATTTCCTTGTAGAGGGTATATTTTGGCCGGTACTAACTGTCTAAGCAATGTGTTTTGTTCCCAGAGTTGAATGCCTCTGATAAGATACACTTAATTGCGGCCATGACAACATCGAAAACAATTCATAGCCCAAAATCAGGCGACACGATCCATTCAGATCGCTGCTCATTATGTGTCCATCGACTTGCAAAAAAATATTGAATAAATGCTTGTAATTCATTGCTACATCCTATGTGGTCCTATGATGTGTTATATTATCTGCGTCTATATCTGGCTGCAGATAACTGAGAACCTCGGCTGCAACTTTTTCACTGGGGGTAGACGATTTATCGTGGCACCCAGGCCACTTTATCAGCTTTAACTGGCCACCATAAAACTCACTTTATTGCAATGTTTATCAGCGATTATGATTCTCTGCCTTGTGCATTTGCGGCGATAAGATTCCTTGGCCAGCCAAGAAGCGGAGAAAGTCAAAAACACAACCAAGGGCAAGCCGAATTGGCTAACAAACTTTATAAGATTAATGGCATACCCTCTTATAGGGTATTTTAAGCTAATAAAGTTAGGTGTTTATGCTTTATAATCAAGGGACTTTCAAACTTAAATTTTAGATTTAATTTTCTATCAGTCTCTTGAATTCTTTATTTAAATTAATTCTTTTTATTATTTTTTGTTTATGAATACATACAAAAATATATATTTTTTGTCTAGTTCATCATATTTTATATTTGAAAAGATTCAAATTTAAAACCAACATAAATCGAAGGCAGTCAGCCGAATGACATTTACCCACACGACTGACTGATTTAATTACCAGCCAAACCATTCATTCGCGGTCAGTACACTAAAATTACTGATACCTTTATGACGGATATATAAGTAGCCCCTCCTCTCCAGGCGATGAGCTCTCTCGGTAACCCCAGACAGCAATCACAGGAAAATCAACTTCAACTACAAATACACATTCGATTTCTACTTAATTTCTTGCAATTATTCAGCTACTCTATTGATTCTAATCACTGGGTCTCTAATGGCAGTGATCTAACCGGAAATACTAGCCTTTACTATATGCATAACACTCTAGTATACATATGTCTAGTACGGGTGAACTCCATGGCATATTGAAATCCCCACTTGAGATGTACATCTACATAGGAGCCAGTAGTAGCTATTATTGATAAGTATTGTCGAAATTGGGGGGAAAATTAAGTCTGATTGAGTGTCAGATACTTGAGAAACTCAAAAATCACAAAAGTGATAAGACAAGAGTGGAACGATTTCACATAGCGAATGGAACATTTTTAAAGAAATATGAATTAAATATCACAAAAATAATTTATATAAATTAATAATAAACATATGTTTATATAACTAACATAAAAAATTCAAAAAAGGCATAAAGAAAAGAGCTTAAATATAATATTTGAAGAAATTTGTTGATAATATTTAGGGTTCTTAAAAAATCTTCAAGATATATTTATCAGATTTTAAATAAAACTCAATAGCATTTATAAGAATATGTGACTCATGAAACTTTTAATATATTCTCCTTTTTGTAGATAATTTTCCCACTTTGTATGCTTACAAAATATTACTAAATATATTAAAAAAAATATAAAAATATATTTAAATTCTGTAATAATTTATATTATCTTTTGAGGTAGGTCCACTTTCACACTTTGCTGCCTCAGGCCTTCACTGCTTTAATCCCTTTAAATATACATATATATATTGCAATCATAAAAGTGTCAATAAAGACTTTGTGGATTTTTAATCTGGGCTTTCACACGCCCAGTCACAGTTCCCGTCACCGTGACTTGCAATTGGCAGTTCGCGGGAACAGCGATTATGTGTGGGGCTCGTATATTCGCATGCTAATTAAAAAAAAAGTAGGAAGATTCTTTCTCTCCGACTGGGTCACGACCCAGACACGATAAAAAATCTGATCGAATCCAAGAAGCTTGCAATTAAGAGCTGAGCTTTGGGTGAATTAAGAGAGCGAGCGCTCTCGACGCGCACTAAAAGTTCTAAATGTCATGATATGCGGTTCAAGGAGAGGATTGTTTTAATTGCTGTCGGTGCTATTCGGAGATACAAATGTATCTGAAACACGTTAGCGCCCAATTAAGAGGCCAGACGGACGGACAGAGCGACCATAACAAACATAGTTAATGGAAATTACACTTGACTCGATTCTAAGTGCCTGGCGAGAAGTTTTACTTTCAGCATTTCAGATCTTGAGATCCGCACATATATATGTTCTGTGTTTTGATAGTTTTAGTTGGCGTTTTGCTGGTCCGTGTGTGTGTGTGTGCTTTGGCTTTTTGTTAATAACAATTTAATTGAGACGTTTTTAGCATTTTAATTATAGACAATATGAGCGCAATTATTAGTCATAAAAATAATGATAATGCCAATAAAAAGTTGAATCTTACGAGACGCTGTCGCTTTTAATTGGATCAAGCCCAGCGGGTAAAACTTGAGAGGCTCTCAATGGCCGATCATTAAAGCTATCATTTTGTTATTTTTATTTTTGAATTTTTGTTTTTGGCTGACTTAACCTAGCCCAATTTAAGCCAATGATCACATTCGGTTAGCTGGAAAATACTCAAAATGTTTACAATACATCTATTGATTTGCCAAACTATTTCACAACCACAAGGTGGCTTTTCCTATATTCATAAGCCACTAAACCACTCCCCAAGGCATCGACAATATATTGCAAATATTTGTTATTAAATTTTTCACATTTTAAAAAGATTCTTAAAGAATATAACTTTTTTTTATAGGAAAAAATTCTTCATTTCTGTTTAAAGTCACCAAATTTATAACTGATGTTATATCCCTTAATCATTTAAGTTTTTTAGGTGTATATATGTCATTGATTAACCAATATTTGCACTCTAAAGTCAATCTGGCAATGCACATTTTCGCACATCTAATTGTAAGTTGACAATTTCTAATGTCCAGCGCAAACATCCGTTGGGCGGATTGTTCCCAGCCGCGAGATGATGCTGATAATGATGTGATGATGGAATATAGATGGAATTGCCCCACAAGTTGGCAGTGAAGTGCAAATGGCATCCTATAAAGATCATACCTGGAGATGAGCTCAACGTTTGCCTGTGGTCTGATTGATGTGGGAAGCCAATATTTGCAGTGATTTCACAGACATTTCCCCCCGCAAGTGTTTGTTTTAGCCAAGTCAAGTTCTAAATTTTCCCCCTTTGATTATCCGGTGGGTGATGCAATGCTAAAGTTGGTTTTTTTTTTCGGCTGCCCTCAAGTACTTGCAAAAATGGGTTTTTTTTTAGGAAATTGAATTTAATTGCCTTTTGCGAATATTAAATATAACCTCTCGGTGGCAGGGTCAAGATCATTAAATGAATTGGCAGGAGGAGGATCTTTCCCTGAAATTACGAAAGCAATTAAGCTGCGCCATAAACTAAAGCCTTGTGGAAGTTCAAGGAACTTAAGGCATCCCAAGCGATTAACTTGAAGGGATGGAACGGAAGACCTTCAAAGTTGCATCATTTTGTGGGCGGTGCCATGAGGTCAGATCGTGGGTGGGTGGGGTGGCATGCAGCTGCGCGGATCACTGATAATATTCTATATATGTAATGCTATATATGTAGGATTGCTTACGAAGCTAGATTTCCACCTGGCAATTAGACAGTATTTTGCGACGTCCCGTCTTACGCATATTTATTGAGCTTGACCTGTGACTTGCCATTTAAATTTAAACGATTCTTGAGGTTGAAAAGCCATATCAACTGCGAAATTCCTAGTAAACAAAAGAAAAACATAGGTAAGCAATTTTGAATTGAGATATTTTTTGATTATTTTGTTAGGGTAATTTTAATACAATACTTTATTATTTGTAGTTATGTTTATTAATTTAAAGTCAAGCAGTAAAGGGTCTTTGCTGGTTTCTTTCTGCTAAATTTTATAATTGATCTAATTGATCCTGATTCAGAATACCTACTTAATTCTCTGTTCAAAAATATATGTAATTTACACGAATGCCATATACCCTTTACGCTGATAACTACTGGGAATTGGAGTAACAACAACTGATATCTCGCTGATTCACTTTTTATTTTCCTCTGCCTTCAATCGTATTTTGTTTTTGTTTTTCTTTTCTTTTTTGCTAATTGCTCTTGTCGCATGTGAACACCGTGTGTACAGCCATTGTTTCGGATTCGATTTCAATTTCACTGAGTTTGCCGATTTAAAAATTGATCATACGCCGTGTGTGCTATCAGCTACGTTGGGTTGGGCGGGAGCAGCTCGTTCGCTCGCTCGCTCAGCTGCCATTAGGCACGTTATTGAGTCTCTGCCGGCGATAAGAGTCTGTATTGGATCCCGATTGGGATTGTAAATGGACAAAGGGGGGTTTCTGGCGGTGGCAAGGGGTTTCAAATTACACATATATGTAGGCTAATGCCAGTCGTTCGCAACGCCGATTAAACTAAACAATAATTAAGGTCTTAGCTAAATTGCTCTCTCTCTCTCTCTCTCTGCTCGCTCGTACAATCTGAATACGTGTACAAATATATAATTCAAGATTTTCTAGATTTTGCTATGACTTCCTTAATCCAAATAAGAAAAAAAAAAAGCGATTAGGAATTATTAAAACTATTTTTAAACACTGACACCATTAACTAAATAATCTCGTTCAAGGCGACGTAATAATGGTAATGTAAAGGTTATCAAAAGGAAAATTTTTATAAAAATTGCTGACCACCCTTAATTTATGGATATCGTTAAGATAAAACTGTGGCCTTGTAAATCTCTCATAAAGATCGAAAAATATTATTTTGTTGAAGCAATTTGAATTCTTTTTGGATGCCAATCATAGAAACTGCAAAGTTCTTATCAAATTTTATTATTTTCCTGTGACTAATGGTTGACTAATACAGAATAAACACAAACTTCTACAAATACAGGTGCCTAAAATTAAATTTAAACACAAAAGCCTTCATTTTGATAAAAATTAGTCATAAATGTTAATAATAAATAAGTAATTGTTAACAGAAATCTCTACCAGCATTTTATTTAGATTTATTTTTCCAGTTTCAGCTTATATAATGCTTTTATTTTTTTAAATTATATATCAGGTTGGGTAAACAAAAATATTGTATCTAAAAATACAACCGTTTTGCGTAGATCGAGCAAAGTTCTCATTCAATATATATGTACATATATGTATATGTGTATTAGATATATTTAAAATTCTGTCCACATGCCTAAATAATAATTTACTCTATGCAAAGGGTATTTCTGTTAATGTCATATAATTTATCATCTATAAAAAACCAGCTGTTTTATTAAAATAACATTGCTAATTATTTTTCGGTTTGCCAAATTAGTTTATTCTTTATTTTCACAGCTTTGTTTATTTATGCAGCAGAGAAATAAGAAGAGCATCCATTAACACATTAATTAACATCAAACTGCAAAACACTCGATTCTCTCTTCTCCAGTTCTATTTATTTATACTTTTTTTGGGGGGGCTTTGGGGGCTCGTCGCCCGTTGGCCGCTGGCTTTGGCTTTTGTTGTGGTGTTTGGCAAATAAATTGGCCAAATTAAGCTGAAAAAGCCGGCACTCACATTCCCATTTAAATATGAATAGATAAAAATAACCATATATAGTATATACTTCGTAATACCTATTTTATATATGTATATAGGGTTCAGGTGCGGCACTTGTTCAGCTTTCTTATCTCAGGACACATCATAAACGTGTGTTTTTCTGCTCTTGCGTTTTATCAACGGCCATAAACTATTTGCAACAAATACGCATAAGAAATCCGCCAAATTATTTTTTCACCGAATCGGGCGAGAATCCGATATTTTCTAATCTCAGATTGCGATTTGACCACTTCAGAGGGGGCATCAGCAGGAACAACAATTTTTTGCAATACTAACCATGACGTAGCGTTTAAAAAAACTGAACGCTAACGATGACTTTGCTAAAAATAATAAAAAAAACTTACACCGGGGCCTGTTTCCCCCCAAGAGAGCGATGTGGCGTTGAGAAAGTTTTATATACGAAATGATAGCAAACGAGTCTTGTATGCTTTTATTTACCTTTTTTATTATTATTATTTTTCTTTTTTTTTTTTGGGTTGTTTCAGTTTATTTTCTGTTCGCTGAGCTGGTAAAACAAGCGAATTAGCTGTGATAAAAAAAAACTGAAAGTATACGCACACACACTTTTGATGATTAGAACTTTTTTGGCCATAACAACTTAAACTTACTTAAACTTTGCTTACTTCGAGTGCTTGCTCTTATTTTGAATCCGATTTTCAAGCGGTTAGGATATCAGGTGGCAAAGGGCTGTGATTAATAGTCTGAGAATCTGTGAACAAGCAAACCAATTAACCCCTTCGAGTGCACTTATGGAAAGTCTATTAAGATAATGTTTACAAATCTATTAAGCGAATTCGCCGGGAGATTCAAAATAATAGTAAAGTGATTAAATTTGTATTTGCTGTGGAATAATAAAGTATTTGAAAAGTTGTTAGTGTTAATTAAAGTTGGTGAATTTGTAGTTTTAACGGGAAGTTTGTAATAAAAGAGAAAAATAACTTCCTGAAATGGGGATAATACGTTAGTTCAAGAAGTATTTACTGATAAATATCAGAAAACCACAAATACAAAAGTAAGTCAAAGCTAAAAATATTTATTTATAAAGCTAAATAACCCAATAATAATTTCCAAGGGTATTTTGTATAGATTTTTTATTATTTTATGAAATATGTATCTATCTATCTACATATCCATCTATATATTTATCTATCAACACATCTTTTCATACATCTATCTATCTACATATCGATCTATCTATCTATCTACATATCTATCTATCTATCTATCTATCTCCATATCTTTTCATCCATCTATCTACATATCTTTCTATCTTTGCATCTAACTAAAAATCACTTCCACTGTGCGGGTATTTTGATTGTTTTTTATTAAAGGCAACTACTATTTACCGACTCTTCCTCTTCTATATTCGTGTTACTAGTATTTCTAGTTTCTCTCTTTCTCTTTCTCCGGTCTCCCCAACTTAATTTCTGTTATGTTATTTTTACACACTCGCACACACACACTCTCATGATGCCTGCCTCATAACGATGTCCAAATTAAAGCCGGCTTTTTTTTTCCTACACATTTTTTATTTATTTGTTTATTCGTGTGACTTTACTCCCCTCGTTGTTGTTGTTATTTTTTTAGTCCAAATGAATTTCTATCTCTGCCTGTGTTTTATTCTCCTTGTGTGTTGGTGCACAGAGAGCTCCAAGTCTGGTTTTAAACTTGGCGCTCTTCTCTCTGGGGAGCGTAAAATACGGAGTGTGTTTGTGTGTGAGATATGCAAACACAGTTGAATTGATTTAAGCGTCGATTAACGCACACACTAGCATTTCACAGGGGAGCCGCTTTGGGGTTTTTTCGCTTAAAAAAAATTAATAACTTGTAAAACAAGTAAAATTATCAAGTAGCTTAAATAGTATTCAATAGAGACTTTTGTAACTTATAAAAACTTTGAGGAATAAAAGTGCTACGCTTGATAAACTATTACCTATGGCTTATCGCAGGTAACATATCTGAAGGTACTCCAAATATGTCATCCAAAGTCTCCACTGTGCGCTGGCCGCAAGGAGAGCGATAGACAGCGAGAGTGAGCGGCAAAGACAACATACGATACGCGACTGAAAAATTTCGAGTCGTGTGTTTCTTCAGTAATCAGTTGCATTATAATGGTGCGCAAGTCCGGTAGAGTTAAAATTTCTAGTCGCGACCGCGATCGCGTCGCCGTTGGTGATATTCTGTTGCGTGGCAAAGTGGGCGGTGGGCGGGTCTCCGTCGCAGTTGCAGCAGCCAAGGCAGGGACGACGGTGGAGCCAGCGGCTGAGGGACGACGGCGACGCAGACGCGACAGCAGCGCCAGCCACACGGCCTCAAGTGACGGTCTGTTTGTTGTTGTTGTTTTCTCAATTTTGTTTGTTGTTATTGCGTGATTTTTAAAAAGTTTTTTTTCGCCATATTACCATTTCTACGATAGGCAACACACAGGTCAACAAATAAATTAAACATGTATCGTATATAGCACAGTTGCGGTGAAAAGAGTAGTCCTGAAAATTATAAACAAAGGGAAAACGAGGGACTTTTTAAATAAATATATTTTTTAAATATTTTCTGTTGCCCAAAGATAATTAAATCATTTATTCATCTGGGATATTCTTGGATATTTACTATAACAATTATTCTACATTTTATCTTGTTGAGAGAAAAATAATATGCAGATCTTTTATTTCTTCATAATTAAACCATATTTCTTAATAAACTCTAATTCAAAAAGAGAAAAATATATCAAAAATGCATTGAAACTATTTCAAATGCAATTCAATTCCTAAAAAACTTTACGTATACGTGATATAAAATGCTGTGCAGCACAAACTGCTAACGACCAGTGAATATCAAACTGTTGGATAGAATTCGCGTAGGCGCGGTGAGCCTCTAAAACTTTTTACATTTGTGCCCAGCCCCTGCGGCTGCCAAACTATTGATCTAAGCATGACACGACATATATTTAACGACACGTTTTGCGGATGAGTAACAAAGAACAATAACACTTAAGCATATAAATTAAGTATATATTTATATATTTTATTGTCTCACTTAATGGTGTTTACAAACATTTTAGAGGAAATAATAGCAATGAAACTCAATGACTCTTAAGAAATATTAAGAACACAGTTTTAGTGCTTTTTAAACCTTATTTAAAATCGGTTTATTTTTATTTTAAATTTCTTTGGTTTATTTCTTTGAATAAAATTGTTTAATATTAAATAGTAATTAAAATGTAAATTTTATTAAAAATTAAATCAGAAAAACTTTTTTATAATCGTTATAAACTAACCTTTTCAATACCATTTCTCCTTGCAGAGTCTGAAAGCCACATAATGCACGCCGATGCTTTAGCCGCCGGTTATCCGGCTGCCTCCCAGCCGCACAGTCCCATTGGACATGCCCTTAGTCCCAACGGCGTCGTCCTGGGACTGAGCAACAGCAGCAACCAGAGCAGTGAGAATTTTGCCCTCTGCAACGGAAACGGAGGTGGCAATGCGGGCAGCGCAGGAGGCGGAAGCGCCAGTAGCGGCAGCACCAACAACAATAGCATGTTCTCGCCGAATCATAACCACAGTGGAAGCGGAAGTGGCGGCAGCAGTCAGCAGCAGCTGCAACAGCAACAACAACAGCAGCAACAGTCACCGACGGTGTGTGCCATCTGCGGAGATCGGGCGACGGGCAAGCACTATGGAGCCTCCAGTTGTGATGGCTGCAAGGGATTCTTCAGGCGAAGTGTGAGGAAGAACCACCAGTACACGTGCAGGTAGGCATCAATAAGAAATTCATTTCAAACTATTTCCTTACTTAATTCAAAATTTCCCTTTGCCAGATTCTCCCGGAACTGCGTGGTGGACAAGGATAAGCGAAACCAGTGTCGCTATTGCCGGCTAAGGAAGTGCTTCAAGGCGGGCATGAAGAAGGAAGCAGTGCAGAACGAGAGGGATCGGATCAGCTGTCGACGCACCTCCAACGATGATCCGGACCCAGGCAATGGTCTGTCCGTGATATCGCTCGTCAAAGCAGAGAATGAATCACGCCAGTCTAAGGCCGGAGCTGCCATGGAGCCTAACATCAACGAGGATCTCTCCACAAAGCAGTTTGCCAGCATTAATGATGTCTGCGAATCGATGAAACAGCAGCTACTGACCCTCGTGGAGTGGGCCAAACAGATTCCGGCCTTTAACGAGTTGCAGTTGGACGATCAGGTCGCCCTGTTGCGTGCCCATGCCGGCGAGCATCTGCTGCTCGGCCTGTCACGCCGATCGATGCACCTCAAGGATGTTCTGCTGCTGAGCAACAATTGTGTGATTACCCGACACTGTCCAGGTAAGTTTTCTACAATATTTCATCTTGATTTGCAGATTAATTTATTATTATTTATTCTTTGTTGCAGATCCCCTTGTGTCACCCAATTTGGACATCTCTCGGATAGGCGCCCGCATTATTGACGAACTTGTGGTGGTCATGAAGGATGTGGGCATCGATGATACCGAATTTGCCTGCATCAAGGCCCTGGTCTTTTTCGATCCCAGTGAGTTTTTTTTTAAGAAAATAAGCTTTCGAGATCTCGTTAATTAATGATTTGAAATTTGAATAATTTACAGATGCCAAGGGATTAAATGAGCCGCATCGCATCAAGTCGCTGCGTCACCAGATACTCAATAATCTCGAGGACTACATATCCGACCGGCAGTACGAGTCGCGTGGTCGCTTCGGCGAGATCCTGCTCATCCTACCCGTTCTGCAGTCCATCACCTGGCAGATGATCGAACAGATTCAGTTTGCCAAGATCTTTGGCGTGGCCCACATCGATTCGCTGCTCCAGGAGATGCTTTTGGGAGGTCAGTTCAAGCATAGAGAATTTTCCTTTAAGCTCTTTAAATATATTAACGATTTCTTTCTTCAATTTTTGCAGGAGAATTGGCGGACAATCCTTTGCCTCTGTCGCCACCGAACCAGTCCAATGACTACCAAAGTCCCACCCACACAGGAAATATGGATGGCGGCGGCAGTCAGGTGAATTCCTCCCTAGATCCTCTGGTCTCGGGTGGTGGCAGTGGATCGCATGGCTTGGACTTGGAGGTTCAGCACATCCAGGCTCTGATAGAGGCGAACAGCGCGGAGGAGTCGTTTCGGGCATATGCAGCCAGTTCAGCAGTAGCTGCGGCAACTGCTGCTGCCTCGACTTCCTCCTCCACCTCTGCACCCACATCAGTGGCTCCAGCTGCGATCTCGCCCCCGCTCAACAGCCCCAAGTCGCAACAACAACAACAACAACAGCAGCATCAGCATCAACAGCCGCATGCGACGCACCAGCAGCAGGATGGATCCTACATGGATGTGCCCGTTAAGCACTACAATGGCAGTCGGTCCCAGCACAGCCCCCAGCGCATGCATCCCTACCAAAGAGCGGTCGCATCGCCAGTCGAGGTGACCAGCGGTGTTGGCGGTCTGGTGCTCCGCAATCCTGCCGACATAACGCTCAACGAGTATAACCGAAGCGAGGGCAGCAGTGCCGAGGAGATGCTGCGACGCACTCCGCTCAAGATCCGAGCGCCGGAATTGCTCACCGCGCCCACTGGCTATGGATTGGGTGAGTTTTCAAGGGAATTTAACCCCTTCAAATGTATTTTCTAAACAAAATAGATACTAATTTATTATTTTTCCTTGTGATTTCAGAACCCTGTCGCATGACGTTGAAACAGGAGCCCGAGACTGGCTACTGAATGTTTACCAATTGGTGCAATCGGCAGTTTGCAATAGGACTATGCTCAAAGACACACACATACACACACCACACACCCCTTACACAAAGATACAGGCCCCGCTCTTGCTGCACAGAGAGATGGAAAATGAAGAACTTACTTAATTGTTATGCCTTGAACATTTTTGATACTTTTTATTAGTCGTTAAGTAGGTATCTTGGAAATTGTTGCTTAATTTTTAAATGTTTAACGCAGTTGCAATCTATTTTTGGAGTCATATTTAGCTCAAGAAGTTTATTATATACACTTATATATATATATATGCATATATGTATATTATACACCATCTAGCACGTACTGAGTTTGTTGGTTATTTGGTTATCTTATCCTTGTGCATGGGTCACAATTCATATAGGCCATTCAATATATTGTTTTAGGTTAGGGTGTTTTCTAGATTATGCGCTGAAAGTGTAATATACAAATTATATTTAGTGTTAAACAAAGAACTATTTTTATATGAGTATGTATAAAATACAACAAAATATTTTAAGATGGCTGAATGAATAAAAAAAGGAAAATCTATACAAAAATAAGGAACGGAAGAATGTTGAAGTTTTTAAATTATTTTGGAGGTTTTATTTTTAATAAATTGATTATAACGAGAAGAGTTCATAAGAGAAGAGTTAAAAACTGGAAGAACCAAATGACTTTCTTCTTTTTTTATCATCCTTGCACTGTAACATATAAACATATTTATAAATTTAGTTAAAATGGTGACAATCATTCTCTTTTTGGCCATCAGATGCGACAAGAACGAATAAAAAATGCGTATTTTTTTAATAAATATTTATATGTTTCATTTTTGTAAAAAATCAAACCTTCAAATAAGAAAAACTATGTTAAAAATGATCTAAATTTAAATCGGAAAGCTGTTCCTAGTTGGTTTTTATTAGACTAATAAATCTGCATATAAAGTTTAGTAAATAGAAACAAATAATTTTTTTTTGCAAATTTTGCAAATTTGGATGATGTAACCCCTTTCATTTTTTTTGGAAATTTTGAAAAATTTTATTTTTCCTCAGACATAGCTAGATCGAATCAGCGGCTAATTCTGATCAAAAATATATATGGTTTGTAGGGTCGGAAACGAATCCTAACTACCTGGCAAGCTTCTGACGTAAATAACAACACCCTGGAACGTAAACAAACGTAATAACATTGTACAAAGACTACTTAAACCTTTATTTATTTATCAATATTGCTAATTCCCGTCTTCTCCACCTGGGCGAGCAGCTCCTGGAGCTTGTTGTCGAACAACTCGCACCGAATGGGCATTTCCAGGGAGTAGAAGGGGTTCTTGAGGACATAGTCGGAGTACAGCTCATAGACCTTGCGCAGCAGCAAGTCTATGCCATTTAAGCCCGTCTCCGAGATCACAATGAACTTGATGCCGGTGAGCGTTTGGAAGCAGTGCAGCGTGAACGTGTCCGCCTCCAGCAGCTCAATGCCAGAGCTTTTTGGCTCCGGACTCAGCTGGCTGGCGATGGCGAACAGAGGGTAGAACATGCTGGCCAGGAAGATCTTCTCGTTGGTGGTCATCTTCGGCCGACTGAATTTCAGGTTGATGGGATAGTTCTCTGGTGCCTCCAGCGTCGTCTTCACGTCGCGCCCATCGTCCAGTGTTACGCCTGTGACGGCTATGCCATTGACCGCCACCAGGACGTGGCCAACTACAAGGCAGAACGTGTAATAATTAAGAGGCAACATTAAATCCAAGACACACCCACCATTTATTCCATCCTTGCGATTGAACGACACCGACACCTTCTTGGAATCGTAGTCCAGCACCAGGTCCAGCGGGTATGTGAAGGTCTTCTCGTGCTCGATGCGCGGCACATTGTTGTCCAGGTTGAATATAAGGCCACCCGATTTGCTAACTATATATACGCCATATATAATCATGGCTTATTTGTTGCTAATTTTGTGTTTTTAGGAATGTTTTCTTTTGGCGATTGGCGATAGCTTTCCCGATATCTGCAATCGATTAGATTCGGAAGTGTGGCAACACCAATTGTTTGGTGGCACGCAGGCACACTATTTTCTGAACAGCTGATTTCTGGCATTCGGATTAAAAATAAACATAATTGATTTTCTGCTCCGCTAGTATACGTAAACGCGTAGGCGGTCTCACCTGGTTGTGCTCCGGATTCATCAACATTCAGCGACAGCGATGGGCTCCGACGACCAGAGCGCCGGCGACAGGATCCAGAAGGGGTTCCAGATCAACTACATGATTCTGAGGGACGCCGACAGCGGCAAGGTGATTTGGCAAGAGAACAAGGACTTCTCGGCACCGGATCTGGAGCACGAGGCGCGTGTGCCGGTGAAGATACTGGACATGAGGGCTGTGTCGCGTGAGATCAACTTCAGCACCATCGAGCCGATGGAGAACTTTCGGCTCGACCAGAAGGTACTGTTCAAGGGACGCATCATGGAGGAGTGGTTCTTTGAAATGGGATTCGTGGGAGCCAACACAACCAACACCTGGCAGTCGACAATTGAGGCGGCGCCCGAGTCCCAAATGATGCCCGCCAAGGTCTTGAACGGCAATGTGACGATCCAAACCAGTTTCTACGACAACGAGACACTCATCACCAAATCGGTTGTGCGCCTGTACTACATTTAAGCGATGGTGACGGTGAATCACCTGGCCAGCTGTTCCCATCTGCGCCCACTCACGACTTGCGGATTGGAGCTCTCGATCTTCAGCAGATGTTCTCTCCACAACAAAACATTTAGTTCGCTTTAGAATACTTCTGCATTTCAATGCAATTGTTTGTGCGTTTATGGATCTAGTTGTAGTCTAATAATGCATTTTAATCTAATTTAACATACTACATTAATTTATTCATAAAGATCTAACGAATGTAACACACGCAACTACCAAGGAGTGAAAGCCCTCAAAAACATCATGCTAACGTACAAATCTATATATCTAAATGTATATCTCCTGACTAAATGCTTAAATCTGTCAAAAAGTTTGACTAAAAATAGCGCAGAATAATGCAATCTTTGCAATCCGTTCAGAGAAAATGTGTATCTCCTAGATCTCTGGCTGTCGCTCTACGAAAATAATAAATCTATTAAAAAAAAAAACAAATAAACAGTTAAGCAAACTGCAAAATGTAACAACAGTTAAGAAAATGTTTAGCTACGACTGCGAGTACCATTAAAAAGTCTATTGAAATCTGTCAAAGTTGTATTAGATATGGCTTTATGCAAATATATAAGAAGATGTTTGAATGAAATGTAATTTAAACGAGTTTTAATGTAATTAGGGTAGAGATTAAGAGACAATTACCTAATGGATAGCAATTTATTATAGTTAGCTCCTCCCGACCCCACTGATTGGGTGAAAACCAGACAGAGGTCAACTCTAGAACTGGTTGTGCCGCCAAGCTCTCTTTTACTTTCATGCCAGAAGCAGCATAATCCCACCCGCGGCTATTTTTCGCATAAGTTCGCATTTAGACGGCTGTCACTGAATATTCATATGTGTTGGCATCGCAAAAAGTGGCGCTCAAGTTAAGAGGAAGATTCGAGCAGAGTGCTGACTTGACCCCATTTACAATAATCCGAAATAGAACTCGTGCCCGGTCAAGAGCCACTAGAGGCTGCCGAGAAAGTCTTCTTGGTGGCCAGATATTTGAACTAGACCACAGTTCGATTCCATCGTTTAACAGCTCCGCACCTAAAGTAAGACTGTAAAGTAAGAGAATGGCAAGGATAAGTGGAGCTCTGGTGCTCCTGGCCATCGTCCTTCTGGCCTTCTTCGCGGCCAGCAGCCAGGCCCAGAAGAACCAAAACAAGCAGAAGAAACAGCGACCCGGACCAGGCGACATGCAGGGTAACCTGGCCCACCACAAGAACAAGCGACCACGGCCCCAGCAGGCTCAAAAGCAGAAGCACAGGCCCAACAAGCAACAATTGCAGAATGTCCAGGAGCCCACGGTGCTCACCGTTACCATTCCCGAACTGGGCAAGCTTCGTGGACGCACTTTGAGCACGGATTGGACGGGTCAAAAGATAATGCAGTTCCTTGATATTCCCTACGGCAAGGCCGATCGATTCAAGGTAAATTAGTGTTACTATTAGAAGGGATTTGGTTTTGGGATATATGTATATGTATGTAAATATAGGCATGGAAGATATTCAGAGATTATTCAAAGTAAATATCAAAAGTCAACAGCATAGCCCACATACCCCGCATTCGACGGATGTTTCTCAACATCCTCGATAGTATAGTGGTTAGTATCCCCGCCTGTCACGCGGGAGACCGGGGTTCAATTCCCCGTCGGGGAGAATGTTGAGATACATTTTTTCTTTTCTTTTTTTATTTTTATTTTTAGCTTTTATATTTTATTTGGAAAAGAAATGCGGACATCCAAGTCCTCGATAGTATAGTGGTTAGTATCCCCGCCTGTCACGCGGGAGACCGGGGTTCAATTCCCCGTCGGGGAGAAGGATGCAATTCTTTTTTTAAATAATTTTTTATTACTTTTTTAAATTAATTTGATAAAAAAATAATACAAATAAAAAAGTTTTAAAAAATTATTAAAAAAACATTCATCCTTCTCCCCGACGGGGAATTGAACCCCGGTCTCCCGCGTGACAGGCGGGGATACTAACCACTATACTATCGAGGACTTGGATGTCCTGACTTCTTTAGCAAATAAATTATAAATTAGGAAAAAATAAATTAAAAAAGAAAAGAAAAAATGTATCTCAACATTCTCCCCGACGGGGAATTGAACCCCGGTCTCCCGCGTGACAGGTGGGGATACTAACCACTATACTATCGAGGATGTTGAACGACATCCGCCAAATGATAGATAACTGCCTTCACACGACTCAAACAATGAAAATTCTATTTATCTGTCACAAAAAACTTGTATTTAATTTATTGCTTAATAAAGAATTCAATTTTTTTTAATGTTTAATAATAAACAATACAAATTTCATTATTCTTCTTCAGCCAGCTGAGCCTGCACCAGCTTGGAGGGGCTCTTTGCCCGCACACCGTCCTCACGCCGGATGCCCATCTATCCAGGACCTGCTCATGTTCTCCAAATTGGAAGAAGAGGGCTACGATGTAGAGGATTGCCTGCGGCTAACTATAAACACCAAGGCGGTATGTTAAAAGCTTTTTATATTTGTTTTAATACGAAGAATTAGGTTTTTTGCTGGGACTGCTGCCTTCTAAACGCTTTATTTCTTTAAATTATTAATTTAAAATATTAATTCAAATTATTATTTTAAAATATTAAATAAAAATATTAATTTAAAATTTATTACAATTATTTACTAATTCATTGGACGATGGATGGATGGATTTCAGATGGAGGGCAAATCCATGCCTGTAATGGTTTACATTCATGGCGACTTCTTCTATGACGGCGACTCTGTGGAGGCTGCTCCTGGCTATTTGCTGGAGCACGATGTGGTTCTGGTCTCGGTTCGCTATCGCTTGGGACCCTTCGGTTTCCTGTCCACGCTGACCGACGAGATGCCCGGCAACGCCGCTGTCACGGACATTATCCTGGCTCTCAAGTGGCTGCAGAAGCACATCGCCTCCTTTGGCGGCGATCCAAACCGGGTGACGCTTTTCGGACAAGTGGGTGGAGCAGCTTTGGTCAATGTGCTCACCCTGAGTCCTGCTGTTCCGGCTGGACTTTTCCATCGTGTGATCTATCAGTCGGGCACGGCCCTGTCGCCGGCCTTCATTACGGATTCGCCGCTGGGTGCCACCAAGGCCATTGGCAGAATCGCTGGATGCAAGCAGCCAGCCAAGGTGGAGCAGCTGAACAAGTGTTTGGGACGCCTGAACACCACTATGCTTCTGGCTGCCTTCAGTGTCCACGGCGAAAATCAGCCCTCTCTTTCCGGCGGAGCTTATGGTGGAGTGCAGCTGGTCATTGGCGGACCCTCTGGCATCCTTCCCGAACATCCTGGACGCCTGCTGGCTGCAGAGAAATTCCAAGCTTATCCCACAATGGGTGGCAGCGTTAAGAATGGCGGTACCTTCATGCTGAGGGGTGAGTTATTATTTATTTATTTAATATTTTTATTTACAGGGTTTAATTTACAACCTAAAAAATTACAGACATCTTTTCTGATGTATTTAATGAGACTATTTTGGATGACAAAATGACTGGACGGCAGTATATTGACACCATTATCGAGCAGGCAAATGGTGCCGATCCCACTGGCTCCTGGAGGGAGTTTTCCGACGAGGAGATTTTCTCTGAAGACGATGTCAAGAATGGCACCTTTAAGCGCTTAACTTCGGGTTTGATCGATGTGAGTAACCATAGTTTAGGATATATTTTTTAAAATATTTTCTTATTTTTAAATTTAATATTAATTCCAGCTCTGCAGCACCATTTCCCTGAAGAATCCCGTGCTGCTGGTGCTCCAGGCCAATGCCAAGAAGTTGCCCAACAGCACCTACTTGTTCTCCTTTGACTACGAGGGCGAGCAGACTCGCTATGCAACCACTCCAGAGGAGGCCAGTTTCGTGCCCTTCGACATGGGCACTTCGCTGACGGATGACAATTTGTACCTGTTCCCCTGGCCACGATTCCTGGCACTCAACTCCAACCGAGACATGAAGGTGGCCAGACGAATGGTGGCCCTGTGGACTTCCTTTGCAACGACTGGTGTTCCCCGGGCACCCGGCGTGCCGGAATGGCCAACGATGAATGATGAGACGGGTCCCTATATGCGCATCGGTCGTACCGTCACCTTCAGTGATAATTATCTGGATGAGTATCGCATTGCCGTGGATGAGGCAAAGCATGGCTATAGTCTGGTCAACGAGGATTTTTATGAGCTGGAGTCAGCCCTGCAGGCGGTGGCCAAGCTAGAAAAGGATGAGCAGGCCGCTTTGGAGGAGGAGATAGATCAGGAGGATAGCGAGGAGGAGGGTGAAAGGGCTGCCAATGAAAGCCGTGGACAAAATTTGGTCTTCATCGCCAGAAAGTCAACTCGAGTCCAAAAGCAATAGAAATAAAAAGCTAAAAATATGATCCTTCCTCTCTCTTAATTATTTATTCTCAAAGCTTTTCTTAAATAAATGTCAAATTTAGCGGAGCGTTGTTTTAATTGGAGGGCCTTTTAAATATTATAATATTATTATAGTTTTAACTTTTAACAAGTTGGAAAACCATATATTTTCCATATAACTTCCTCTAAATATAACCTTTGACCTGCTATAAAATTTAAATAAAAATTATACAAACTGAATTCAATTTATAATTAATGTTCCTTGGTATTGACTTGAAATTATTAAACTAAAAAGAATATTTTTAACCTTTTTTTGTTTTAACTAAATCCGCTTTCTTTCACGGCCTTATAAATCATATTTCGCTGCTCAGAATCTCCATGAATAGAGGGATCAAATTTCCATTCAAATTTATTAGGGAACATAATAGAAGTTAAATAAAGCGTGACACATCATTAGGTCTTTGGTTTAATTAATTTGCCACCTTTGGATCAGCATTAGCAGTATTTCAGCTGTAACCAAAGATTGATTGAATAATCCCTTCTGAGTTTGATATATTTTTTTTGGAGATAGAAAAATGAAATGCTCTTTCTTTTTAAGAAATCATTTTAGGAAAAAATTAACATCTATTTGATGTTTAAATTCTACTTTGCTACAAGCGTTTTCTTTGTTTTTTTGTTAATTATAAATTATACTTTTTCATGAGATTCCCTGGAATTCCAATTAAATAATTTCAAAGAACAAAAAACCTTTTATTCTTTTGATAAACTCGTTAATTTGAATTCTACAAAAGGAAAAGTTATACCTGGCACGCTTTCTTCTAACTTCCTTTTCTGGCGGGGTTTCCCAATTTTGACTAAATGTTAAGATAGCCAAATAATGGAATTATCTCGTGCGATTTGTGGCAGAAGTCGTTGATCTCTTTCGGCACAGAAGTGTTGCCAATGCTTTCTCCCACCGCTCGCGATGATGGATCATACACCTTGGAGCAGGAATACCAGTAGCGAGGAGAACATGCGGAATCAATTAGTTAAAATTTAAAATTTAAATCAATGCCCGCAGCTTTTGCGAGATTAATTTTTGTTGTTGCCCCAATACTGCCCGCACTTTCATCGTCGCTATAGTCATCGTCGTCGTCGTCATCGTGAGAAAGACAAACTTAGTTAATGGCTAATGTTTGCCGGTAAATATTCGCATCAATCTGAGCGACTAATGACTGACTAGCAGACATATCGGGCTTAGGGTTCGGAGATCGCAGATCTCTGCTCTTGTAGTTTTCCCTTTTACTTACAGATGATCCAGCAGAGCAGTCAAGCAACCGAAATCGGAGCATCGAAATCCGTTCTTGCACTGAGGAAAAAGTTCTAGATATTATAGAGAATTTAAGAAATATAATAAACTGAAATAAAAAGCTTTAAAAATGAGAGTAACTATTTTTATTCATATTATTTTACAGGCTTTTAATTTAAATTAACATTTTACAAGGACTCAAAAGAAGCAACTTTGCAAGAATCCGGTAAACACATTTATAAATTGTATTTTCAATAAATAAAGCAAATAATAATAAAAGGAAATAAAGGAATTTTTATTTAAATTTGTAAAATTGCTTCAAATAAAATATAAACAATTTCTCATACCCCTTTCTCCCCGTGTAATTATTAGCATAAATGTATGGCTCTAGCCGCATCATTTGCAGTTTATTTCGCGTTTTGTTTTAGCCAGTTTTCGTTTGCAAACTCTTCGTTTTGGCTATTTCGGTCAGCCATGGGGTGAAACTTCGGGTCAGCTCGGCGGACTAATATCTATTAGCTCCGTCTGGCCACAGATCAGTTGCGTTCGGTGCGCTGCTACAGAGAGTGCTGGTTCGATCCGCGATTATTCCCGAAAAGATGCAGCTCGTGCTTATGCTAATTCCTCTGCTCCTCCACCACGGGGTGGAGGCACGGTTCCGGCCCAGGCAGTACGATGAGGAGAAGGACACCATTGTGGAACTGCCCAAGCTGGGCAGCATTCAGGGAAAGATTCTCGAAACAGCCTGGACAAAGCGCGAAGTGCTGCAGTTCGTGGATGTTCGATATGCAGAGCCTCCCACGGGACTTAACCGATTCAAGGTACACTAGCTTCCTGATCTTTGGGTGAAAATAGTTTCCTGCAGTAGTTATAAAGGAGTTTGGAAATATAATATAAAAGAAATATAACTTGTTCTTTGTAGTTTTTGGTGCAAAAAAATAGAGGTCGCCGTTATGCAAAAATGCAAAATATGTTAACATAACAGATTCGCCAAGAATTTCAAATAGAAATGTCCAACTTTATTTGGAGTCTGGTTTCTCCTACCGCAAAAACTTTCAAAATTATGTAAATTTCCTCAAAGGCAATAAATAAGCCAGCAGAGACTTAATTCTCAGTGGAAAAAGAGGCAAAATATATATAGATGTTCCTCACATCTCCCCGACGAAGAGGATTCTATAGGATTTTGATATAGTAAAGGTGTTGGGCAGGTGGGCTTCAGAAGTTAGTCATCAAACAATTTGTTTATAACAAAATAGGGATTATTATTAGATTATAGTATCAGTCATTAGCCCTGAGTTATAAGCAGCTAAAATATGTTTAAAACTTTAAAATGTGCTTGGAGTTTTTAATAGCAGAATTTACTTTATGGTTTATTTACAACAATTTTGGAGATTTATTTAGAAATATGTAATGGAGTATCCCCAAAACAGTTTATTATTTTCTTAAATAGAAGACTTCTTTCTAAAACAAAGTAATTTCTTGTTATTTATAAAATCAGCGATTAGTCTCAGACATTACGAATCTTGAAACCAGCAAACATTTGAGGAAACATAAACATTTATTTATTTAAAATTTATTAATTATGCAAACATCCACCCACCGTCTGAGAAGACGTGATTTTGAGAGAAATGCAAATGGTTTTCAGAGAGTTTATCCGCTGTCTTTATATTTCCATATATTTTACAAGAAAGCCACATAAAAAGCCACTATTAATTTATAAGCAAAGATAAAGCTCATCAGAAATATTGATTCTCATTATTAATTAACTTTTAACAGCCCCCGCGTCCCATCGAGCCATGGGAGGATGTGATGGATGCCACCGCGGAGAAGATTGGATGTCCTTCGGTGGTCTCTATGGAGTCGCTGCGCAAGCTGGACGATGTGCTCGACGTGGAGGACTGCTTGACCATGACCATCACAACGCCAAATGTGACTGCCCGTCTGCCTGTGCTGGTGTACATCCATGGGGAGTATCTTTACGAGGGCAGCAACTCGGAGGCGCCACCGGATTATCTGCTCGAGAAGGACATTGTGCTGGTCACGCCGCAGTACCGTCTCGGTCCCTTTGGCTTTCTGTCCACGAAAACCGATGAGATTCCCGGCAATGCTGGCTTCTTGGACATTTTCCTGGCCCTGCAGTTTGTTAAGCACTTCATCTCAAACTTTGGCGGCGATCCCTCGAGGGTAACGGTAGCTGGCCAGGTGGGTGGAGCAGCCATTGCCCATTTGCTTACGCTCTCGCCGATGGTGCAACGCGGTCTGTTTAGCCAGGTGATTTATCACTCGGGCTCTGCCATCATGCCCATCTTCCTGGAGGAGGATCCACGCAAGCATGCCCACGAGATTGCCAAGAAGGCCAACTGCCAGATGGTGACTGTGCGGGATCTCAACTCCTGTCTCATGGAACTCACGGCTCTGGAGTTGCTCACGGCCTTTATGGAGCATGCCGTAAGTTTATTTACATAAAAATCTGTACAGAATTATACATTTTATTTGGCAGCTGGAGAAATCGGACCTGGGAATTGGACATACTGGCGGGATTCAGTTCACTATCGGCGGACCCAGTGGTGTGTTGCCAAAGCATCCCTATGACCTGATGCTGGAGTCCAACTTCTCCTATCCGGCGATGGGTGGATGTCCGAAAAACGCTGGCACTCGAGTGCTCAACGAGATTGTGGACAACGATTTTGAGGGAAAGATTCCGGATGATGAGTACAATACGTACAACTATATTGACCATGTGATACGCCAAGTGGTGGGCACGGACAAGACCATGCTCCTCACCAGCTTTGTTACTCACGATTTCTTCAACCGCCATCTGCTGGAGAATGGCACCTTTGATACGCTGATTCCCAGACTTATCGATGTAAGTCGAAGGCTAAACTAGAATCCTTATAAAATAAATTATAAATGAAATTTTTAAATATCTTTGAAGGTGGCTGGCACTCTGAACCACAAGCTGCCCGTTCTGTTGGCTTTGAACATGAACAACAAACACAATCCGCACAACACCTTCCTCTACTCCTTCGAATATGCGGGGGAGTTCAATCGCTACAAGGAGATGGACGAGGAGACCAACATGCAGAGCCCCTTCCGGGCAGGCGTCTCCCTGACCGACGAGGCTCTCTACCTTTTCCCCTATCCTGACCACGTGAAGCGTCTTAGTCCGCCGGATATGACAATGGCCCATCGCATGGTTGATCTCTGGACAAACTTTGTCATCAGCGGGAATCCTTTTGGCTCCTATCGCTCTGGCTATTGGCCACCCATGACCACCCTCTATGGTCCGTACATGAAGATCGACGAGACGCTGACCATTGGAGGCAACTACTTTACCGAATTCTCGGCCACGCTGCGAGACGAGGACGAGGGCCATAGCCTGGTCCGTGAGATTTATTATCTGCGCAGCCGCAGCCGGAAACGGGCGC
The DNA here is from genome assembly GCA_008042485.1 of Drosophila mayri. Lineage (NCBI taxonomy): Eukaryota > Metazoa > Arthropoda > Insecta > Diptera > Drosophilidae > Drosophila > Drosophila mayri. The sequence goes on along the minus strand of VNJN01002343.1, from coordinate 21,207 downwards.
TGGCCAAGCGTCGAAAAGCCTTGGCGACCTCCTCTGCCAGCAGGATAAAGAAGCTTCAAGGTCGCAAGAGTCTGGTGAAGCGGCCCAGCCGGAATAAGATACGTTTTTGAAGTAGATCTACTTAGAAATAGATGTAGAATTTTAGGAATTAATATACCAACTATTTAAAAACATTGGTATTTGCCGCCCAAAGCTGTCATTATCAATGTTTATAAATTATAAAACGTAACAAGTGAGTGCAATTTAAATTTATGATTTAATAACTGGAAAAAATATGACTATTATGAAATAAATTAAACGAATTTATCAAAGAGAAACAAACTGAAATTTCAATAATTAAATTTATTGCAGATTTTATGGAGTAGTCAAAAATAAAGCTTCGACATATTTATTGTTTATTTTGTAATTAAAAGAATATTTTTTAAAAGACATTGGCAGATGGCTTTGGGATCGAAATCATCTACATCTAAGGTCCATTGTGCAGGCGTATGAGGTAGGTATATCTAGGATACTCCTGACGGGTTTCTTCCTGTTCCTCTTCGGCTCTTTCTTGTGCCTCCCTGGCTCGGTCGCGTTCCTCCTCCTCCTCGCGCAGCTTTTGCTGGGCTCGCACATAATCTTCGTAGCTTGGGTAGGATCTGGGATCGTTGGCCGGATCGGATATTACCTGGTCGTCACCGTCTTCCGGATCATCCTCAACTGGTTCTTCTTGCTCCTGATCCACCTGATCCCTCCGCTCTTGTTCCCGGTTCTGTTCTTCTGCATCGAAATCTGATGCCGAAGGTTGTCCGGCTTGCTGAGCTCTTAAATAATCGTCGTAGCTGGAATAGTTTCGTGGATCATCACTGTCAGGATGGGGCTCACGCTCCTGCTGCTCCCGCTCCTGCTGCTGCCGTTCCTGCTGCTCCCGCTCCTGCTGTTGCCGCTCCTGCTGCTCCCGCTCCTGTTGCTCCCGCTCCTGCTGTTCACGATACTGCTCCTCTCGCTCCCGCTCGCGCTCCTCCTCCTCGTTATAGTTTCGCTCTGCTTCTGGTGGATTTTCTCCTTGCTGAGCTTTAAGGTAATCTTCGTAGGAGGGATAGACTTCGCGACCATCGTCAGGATTTTCGCCCTGCTGCTCCCTCTCCCGCTCCTGCTGCTCGCGTTCCTGCTGCAATCGCTCCTCTTCTAGTCGCTCCTCCTGTTCCCGCTGCTGCTGCTCACGTCTCTGCACCTCCTCGTCGTAGCTACGATCGGGTGTAGATTCTGGAGACTCATCTTGGTTATTTCGGAGATAGTCATCATAATTGGGATAGGGTTGCAGTTCGTTATTGGGATTTTCATTGCCAGATGATTGATCTCGCTCCTGCTGCTCACGTTCTTGCTGCTCCTGTCGTTCACGCTCCTGCTGCTCCTGTCGTTCACGCTCCTGCTGCTCCCGCTCCTGCTGCTCCCGCTCCTGCTGCTCCCGCTCCTGCTGCTCCCGCTCCTGCTGCTCACGCTCCTGCCGCTCACGCTCCTGCCGCACACGCTCCTGCCGCTCACGCTCTTCCCTTTCCCGCTGCTGTTGTTGCGCTCGCAGAATTTGTTCTCGGCGCTGTTGTTCTTGCTGCTCGTTTTCTTGCTCGCGAGGATCCTGTGCCGGACGACGATTCTGGTTAACCCGCTGTTGCTGCTCTCGCCAACGCTGCTCCCTCTCCCGCTGCGCCCGCAACTGCTGATCGCGGATAAACTGCGCCTGCCGCTCTTCCTGTTCCCTCACATAGTCCGGATTAGCCGGATTCCAAGTCTGTTGCGGTGGCTGCCTGTTCTGCCAGTTGGCATAAGGATTGTATGCATAGGGACGCCTGGTGGTTGTGGTCGTCGTCGTCGTCGTGGTGGTGGTAGGGTTGGGATAGGCGGGATAGCTGTAGGATCTAGATGGTGCGGTAACCACTCCACTGCTGCTGCTGCTGCTGGTGGTGGCATTAAAGTACTCTCCATAGAGATTGGGCAAGTTGAGGCCCTCTCCAAAGTGTGGATCCAGCTCGAGCATATTCTGGCGGGAGTTGGTGAAGCGCAGGAAGGGTCCGTACTCGGACGTTGCACGTGGCCACACTCCAGGGTTCGGATTGGGCACTCCAGAAACCGCAAAGTTCACCCACATGGCAACAAGAGCGCGGGACAGAGATCTGTCCACGGGATTAAGGCGACTGGCCTCCTCTGGATAGGGGAACAAGTAGACGCTGTCATCGCTTAGCGAGGCATCCACTCCGAATGGCAGAGGGTTGTTCAAGTGTCCAAAGCGATGGTACTCGCCGCGATAGTCGAAGGTGTAAAGGTAAACGGGTGTCGAGCGGTACGACTGGCGGATGGAGAAGATCACGGGGGCACGGTAGAGGATAAGGTTGCTTAGCTCCAGCAGACCCTGCGTCACGGTGCGGGCACTGGCCGAGTACTCCTGATCCGGGCTAAAGATCTCACGCAGAGCCCACTGCTTCCAGATGCGGTGCTCGCTGGGAGGTGCCGTGTGTCGCAGCACCACATCGATGTAGTCGCTCACATTGCGCGATTGGAGGCCAGCGATTTGGTTATAGAAACCTGCAGATACAGATTAAGAAAGATATATAAAAGCTATAACTCGCTGAAAGAGTGTTTTTAAAATATAATTCTTCTTATCGCCGAGCATTGACATTCGCGACCTTTAAACTTAGTTGGGAAAATACAAAAGATTAAATAGGTTTCATTTAAAACTCAAACATTTCCTGCCTGGCCGACGTAAATAGCATAAAAATCAAAGAGCCTTGACACTAATTAAAATCAGCCCAACAATCACAGCAACATGATTTTGATTTTGCTGTCTAAGCCGGACTATCACATGGCTCCTTATCAGACTGACCCCACAGATCCGCTGAAGCTTCTTATCGCAGACAGCCACGGGTTTTGTCTCAACTCTGCCTTAAAAAACATATTGAAAAAATTCTATTTTAATTTAAAGACTAATCGTAATTACCTTTACTAAGAAATCTATATTTAATAAAAATATTATTCTGAAATATTAAAAATATGAATTTCTATTCTAAACCTTTCTTTAAACAACAAAAAATCTTTTCTAGCCTTCTTAAAAGTGTTACTAAAAATCTTTTAAAAATTATTATAAATATTTCCATGACTTACGCGACAGGATAAAGGCGCTGGCATCTTTGGCAGCTCCAATAATGGTGGGCACGCTGTTGCTGGCATTGGCGGCCAGGGCAGCGGGGGAACGGGGCAGGTATCCAAGGCGGTCACCCACGACAAGCTTAAATCCACCAAGAGAGCTGAGACCACGCGGCTCGTTCTGCTCGAAGAGCTGCTCAAAGGCAGAGACCAGCTGCGAGGTGGGCAAAGCTGCCAGGCAATCGTACAGCGGAGCCAGGCTGCGGGCGGCGGGATTGGTGGGGCAACGGGCAAGGCGGGCAAAGGTATCCAGGGTCTCCAGGGGACGCTCATCGATCAGGTAGGGATTGAGGGCGGTGCCCGACTGCAGGATCAGTTGCTGAAAGGTGTCCGAGGCCCGGCCGCTGAGGCTGAGGGCGTGGACCAATGTGGCTCCGCCCGCCTGTCCTGCCAGCGTAACCTGGCCGGGATTGCCGCCAAAGTGAGCCAGATTGCGCTGCAGCCACTCGAGGGCCAGTTGAAGATCGGAGAGGGCCACATTACCAGGCAGCTCGTCGCTCAGGGCGCTCAAGAAGCCGAAGGGCGCCAGGCGATAGTTGATCGAAACCAGGATCACATCCTTCTCCAGGACATAGTCCGGCTGGGCCTCCTCAGCGCCGCCGTCGAATAGCATTTCGCCGTGCACGAAGACCAGCACCGGCAGATCCTTAGCCCCCTCGGGTGCATAGATGTTCAGGGTCAGGCAATCGTCGACATTTTCGCCACGAGACTCGGACTCCCGCAGGCGCTGCAACTCCGGAAACTGGGCACAGTTCGGGCTCTGAACGGTGGCATCAATCCTGCCCTGCAGGTTGGCAGGCTGCGCCGCCTGGAAGCGTGCCAGGCCGCTGCCCACTTGACCGTACCGCACGCCCAAGAAGGCGTTGATCGGACGTCCGGCGATGGTCTTATAGTTGCGCTTTCCCACAATCTCTCCGATCCCGGGAATAGGCACCACGGCCGCCCGGGGCTCTGGGGGTGCGCTGCGTGATTCCGCCTGCCAGGGAGCTGGCTTCAAAGGCTCCGGCTGCCAGGGCTTCCTCACCTCCTCCTCATCGTTGTAGTCGTCGCTGTAGTCCGGCCTGGGGAGACCAAAGATTGGGGCGGCACAAAGGGCCAGCACTACTAGGAGCAGCGGCTGCATGTTGCTCACTGCGTCGCGTTCGAAAGGGAACTGATTTCGGAATCGGAACCGACGACCTGAAAAGCTCTCCGCTTTATCTGTGGCCAGAGGAACAGAGGCAGCCGCCAGCAGCAGCAGCAGCAGCCTTGGTGCGAGCACAAAGCGAGGTTGGCTTGAGGCATCGCTGGAACCAAGGGAAAATCTGAAAGATCGCTTTGGCCTAGGGTCTCGATTTTGCAACACCAAATATAAAACTTTTATATAAACTATGTTGCATACTTACGAGAGTTTTGGTTTAGATTTGCCCCCCTTTTTATGTCCTTTCTACCTGAGATAATGCCATGGAAATTGTTTAATTTTAAAGAAATAATATTTGAAAATTACCAACAATAAATTTGTTTGCTTTCAGCTTAATATAAGGTATTAATGGAGCCTTTAATCTTTGATTCTACCCTCGATCTGCCAGTCCAAGTCCCAGTTGGTGGTGTCATGACCGCCTTTAATCTGCTATTTTTGCTCCCAGCTCTATGACTTGGCTTGGCTTCGGCGGCGCACCTTATCTCTTCCGGGCCTTATCTGCTGGAATAGCTTTGAGCCTATGGCTGGCTTTAGTCGGGGTTTCAACATGGAGCTATGCAATGTTAAATTAAGAACACAAACTACATAGTCAGACCTCATAGTGCTTATGTAACAATTAGTTTCTGTTTATTTCTTACCATGATTATCGGATCAGAAATGAAAAGTATACAACTTTTTTTGGTAAGAAACAGATAACATTAGCTTTGGGCAGGCCTTGACCCTGGAATTGTAGTAAATTTTAGTAAAACGCCATGAACAAATTCATAATATAATAATCTCTATATTTTCATTTTTATTTATCATTTTCGATTCCATTCCCTCCTCTTCTGTTCTTGTTAAAGTTTCATTTCATTTTTAATTTCTGGTTTTGTATCGGCTTGTTCAGTATGTATCTATAATAATGTGTTATAATTAAGAATCGTCATTTCATCTAAATATTTCTGTTATAATAATACAATATAATAATAATTAATAATATGCGGTTCTTTGTTTCTTCTTTTGTTTCGTTTTTATTTATTTTTGTTTTCGATTTCTCTGTATGTTAAACGTGAGTGTAAGTGTGTGTTGTGTGTTGGCTTGCTTCTGGGATGTATTCTCCGGATCGATCCGTTTGGTTTGGTGGCTTGCAGGATTTAATTGTGTCTTGGAATCCGAATCCGAATCGGATCCGAGGGGTCTCCGCTGGAGTTTGATTATTAATTCGTATCTGAGACCGACTATATCTCCTCTATATGACGCGCAGCTTACGTACAGTACGTTCGTTCGAGTGTGGAAATCAGAGTTCTAGGAAAGCTAAAAGCAAGTGGTATGCATATATACTTGTGTCTATATACGTATATATGTATATGTTTATATATTCATTCTAGGTATCTTTTCTTTAAATCTCGATTATGCTGTGGCTCTGTGGCAGTGGCCCAAAAGAAAGGAAGCCTCTTAATTCAAAACCAAAAACGAATTACGTATGTGTGTATGTATTTAGCAGGTTCCCTTTGACCCAAAGAATGCCAGAAAAGAAATGCAAAAGTCCTTGTTTCATCTTCTATATAGAATATGCATAATTGAACATGGCTTGGTGGCACTGATTGAGCCATTTGATTGATTGATTGATACCGGGGGTTGCCATCGCCTGCGGGTTTCGTTTTTAGGAACTTCTCAACTAATTAAGGACTCGTCAAAATCATACGCGAATGAAACGAACTCCTAGCTCCCGGTTGGCATTCTCTACTCAAAAATTGTTTACCAAAAATGCACATTAATTATGTTCATTCACTGAATCAAAGTACTTTACTGATTTCTGATTTCAGTTTTTCTTTCACTTTTATCTTTGTTTTGTTTGCCTTTTTTTTTCGTTTTTTTTTCTTGTATATTTTGTAGCTCAGTCTTTTTACTAACAATTTGTTGTTGTTGTTGTTTAATTAGCTTCTTGATGCTGTAGATCTTATTTATTATTTCGCAGTGCTGATCTTGCACATTTGCTGCTTGAATACTTCAAGTGTTTTGTTTATCATTCAAACGAAATCCAAAAAATACAACAAATTCCTGCTTGGAGAAAGGGTGGTTTGTGTTGAGAAAAAATACTTTTCTTTTTTGTTTCTCAGTGTATGTGTGTGTGGGAGGGTGGAAATGAGAAGGAGAAAGTTCAATTCATATAGTTTATAGTTCGCATCGATTAAAGTGGCTAGCTGTTAGCTCTATAGTTGCTTGGAAGTACCGTTTTTTGTTTTTATTTTTCGTTTTTGTGTCTAACTTTCGTAACTTATTTGGTTAAATATTTGTTAATCGCTTTTCCTTGGGGGCTTTCATTACATTTTGTGTTACGTTCATTACGTTCTTGCGCTACATTTGTCAACAATTTAAATTTATCCTTACGTATTTGTAACCGCTAAAGAATGGATAACATACTCGTGTCATATGGCTCCTATATGCTCTGATAACTCCTAATCGTTAAGCATCTTCTGGATTGTTTGTGGATAGTGGAACGTGGAACCAAGCGGTGAATGGTAATCGTTTTGAGTTATGGATCTTTTTGTTTATTTTTGAAGGAATATTTTATTTGGTTTGGTGAAATATTTACAGAGTTTCGCGTAATAGTAATGCATACGTTAGGCTGCTGGTTGTTGCGTTATAAAATCTTAACATAATTATATAAATTGAATTCGTGAATTCGCATAACTCTCGGGGAAGTAAAATGCATCGGATTACGTGTCCAGTGTTCGTAATTATACTATTTGCATGGGGAAAGTGAAATGGAGAGCTGTCTACTTGGAAATAATAAAACCAAACGGAACCGGATATCGCACATAGTTGTTACGTTACATTCCGTTACGTTACGCTTAGCCTAAATCCGCTCAGTAATCTGATTTCCGTGTTTTTTTATCTGTAATAGTTCGCTCGTTTTCCCAAAAAAACAATAATAATAATACAGTTAATAAGAGTCAAGTTAATCGTAAATGCCTTAGCCTAGTTAGTAGGTATTTTTATAATGTAATGCCTGCTCGTAATAATATCTATCCTTTAATCATTCATATATTTTTTATTTTGTTTTTCGGTTTCATATATATTTATATTTATTTTTATTTTTATTTTATGTAAGAAGCACTTGAATATATATCGTTCTTAATGGAAAAAATGAAAACTTGAGTGTGTGAGTCATGTTAAGGGCTCATTTCCTTCGTTCCTAATGTTTTTATATTTTCATTTACTCATTTTGGTTTCCCGCTTTCTGCTCTAATTCCTTAAATGTTGCTTGTTCTTTTTATATATTTTAATAAGTTGCTAATTAGCAAATATGAATGCGCCGGCTACAATCTGTAGGTAATAATTGTTTTTTTTTTTTTCTTTTGTCTTATTCGGAGAAAGTTAAAAATCGTTTTCATTTAGCTTATAATTATTTTTAAAGTATGTTCAATCTCAACCCCAGTTGCAGAATTGGTTTTCTCATTTACCAAAAGTGTAACTATTCCGGAAAGTGTTTTAGAAATTTATAGATTTTTTTGTTTGACTCTGCCATTTCTTTGTTGAGTGTTTTTAATAAAATACTTTGCTTAATTCTTTTTGTTTTATTTGTTTATTATTATTTTTTTTTGTGTGTTTTTCCTTCAATTTAAAAGCATTTCTAGAGAATCTCTCGTCTAAAGTACCTAATAAGTGTATGCTTCATCTATATATTTATGTATAAGTATATATATATTCGTCTGCAGGCATTATTCAGTGTAAAACCGTTCAATTGTAGCCTGGGCCTCGTATTACAATTACAATGTGAGACTGCTCGCCTTGTATATATATATATTAAATAATCGGTAATCGGCATTCAGTTAGCTTGCTTGCTGTTGTTTGTATATATATATGTAAATGGTAAAGTGTATAAAAGTTAATGATCTGATTCCGTAATACTTGTATGAAATTGTATGATTAGTTGATGTAGATCTAGAATTAGTTCAAACTTCTATGTTGTATCCATCTGCAGCTACTCTAAGTTTTATTTTTTTTGTTGCTTACGAGTTATATGTTTACGTGTTTGTATTGCTTTCAAAGTACCTCAAAACACTTCTTAACGAATACCGAAAAACAATGAAATTAAAAACTAAATAAACTGAAATGAAAATTATCTAGACAAAAGACTTTAAATGCTTAAGGGCAGTACGCTTTCATTTTAAACTTAAATTAAATAAGATGTATATATATGTACAAATAAAACTAATTAAAACAGAGTACAAATAATTAATAAATATTTATATCTTTGGCTGTATAAATTATATGATAATCTTGCTTTTCTTGTAATGGCTTTTCATTTTCTCATTCTGCGGTTGGTTTTTTCGATTGTATACATTTTGTAAAAAAGTAAAATTGCATATAAAAGCATTTAATTGCAGCTGCATTAAATATGTATATACGTATGCAAGTGTTTCAGTGTCCTTGTAATTATTTACTATTTTTTTTTAAACGCTACTGTTTGCCTTTATGCCCTTACTGTTTACACATTTGCTTTGATTTAGATATTTCTACGCTTTCTTTAATCGTCTTGCAACGCAATTTCCAAGATTGATCAGATGATGACTGAATGGTTCTCATACAAAATATTGAATATCAGTTAGCTTACGTCTACATTCTAACACACTAGAGTTACGAGAACAACATTAGCAATGCCCCTAGTGAAAATATTTTCAAAAGTACTTCTCCCTTATGTTCTTTTCTGTTCTGCTCTGACCTGACCTGATCTCTGAACTATTATACAAAATCTATGTGGCTAGGCTAATGTTTAGTTGTAATGCTTTCACTAAATTTTGATCGATCACTTCACATAAAATTTGTGTGTCCTTCCTAATATATATTGGTATATATACATGGATAGCGAGTTCATTCTCAGTTAACGGATTATCCCGAACCAATGCAAACAATAAGAACTAACTAAAAATGGGTGTGGCCCCAGTGTTGGGGCACCAAAACACCCGATTATGGCACATATCGCACATACTGATTTCTGTACAGATCGGTTGAATATAATGCGTATATAGTCCTGTACATAATTTACACTTTCCTACAAGAGACTGAAGCAGAAGATTCATGAAGAGTAGAGTAGCTGGGGGGCTGAGCAAATGAAAATTGACAAAGGAAAACCCTACTTAGTTACTCGATTTCTGATGGCTTACGACTAATTTGTGTTTGCCTTCCTCGTACACTATTTTGGTAGTTAATTTCTGGTGTAAATCAGTAATAAGCGTTTCGTATTTGTTTTTCTCTTCTTATTTTCATATCTTGCCATGTAAATTTCTTCTATTTTCCTCTTCTCTCTCAGGGTTAAATGCAAAAAATCGTGTATATTGCGTACACTCTACTCGAATAAGGTTTTGCTTAGCCTACGTCCTTTTTGTCCTTTCTATGGTTAATATTTACAAGTGTTGACTCTGCTCAAATTGGTAATTAACAATATCATTTGCAGCTCTAAATTAGCGTAGCCTTTGTTACTTTTTAACCGTGTCTATGTATATATATAATCATGTTTGTATATAAAGAGTCATTTAGACGTACGTTATATGTTATGCTTTTGTATACTTAGCAGATCTGGGTATATGTATAAAGGCTATATATAATTATAAAGTTCGTGTATAACTTCTCTCTGGCTTTCTGGTTTTGTCTAAGTAAATCCCCATGCAGTTCCCATAGCAAGCGTTTGTTTGATTGCAACTTTTGGTTAAATGAAGGGAGCGAGGATGGTTTGAGGATAAGGGGGGATTATTATAATCAGCCCCAGTCATAAGTCACAGTTTAAATTGCAGGCGCCCAATGCCGATTGAGTTTTGTGTACTATTTAAGGTGGCATTAAATATATTCATCAAAATATTAAAATACACAAAAGCTGTGCAGGCAAAATTAACATTTTTCTTCTTAAAAATTAAATACATTTATAAATTGTGTTAAATTTGATACCACCTTGACACAAACCAGACTTCTTTAACTTATATAAGCACCTAAGCTGTAGTTTGGAATCCCTCCTAATCCCTAGCTTTAAAATTGAATTCTTTTTTGAAACTCCCTCGTTGTTAATACATTTTTTAATGTTTAAGTTTCTATTAAAAGTGCTTATATCTCCGGTTTGTCCGCTAGTACATCTCATTCTCGTCCCAATCGACTGACTGCAGCACCAGCTTGTCCAGTTCCTTGGAGTCACCGGAGCTGCTATTTCTCCTTCGTCGCCGCCACTTCCTGTTGAGCTGCGTGGCCATTTGTGGGGCGGCAAACATGGCCGCTGCCGCTGCACTTAGCTTTGTGGGCGTTATGGCAGTGCTAGAGGTTGTGGGCGTGGCACCACCGCCAGCAGGACTCATGCTGAACAGCTCTCGGTTGCCGAAACGAAATCGACGGGGCGGCGGCACTGGTGGCGAAGCAAGCAGATGGGGCGTATCGTAGGGCGGCGGCGGTGTGATCATAGCCAGCGATGAGGTGTCCTCCAGGTCCTCATCGAAGTCCGAGTGGCCGTGGGCATCGGAGTGAGCGTGTCGTTCGTATAGCTCGTAGGAGGGCGTCTCCTCCAGCGGTGACTGCGGCTGAACGGGTGTCACCGGCATGGACTTGGCCTTGGCATATGTCCTGCCGCCCATCGGACTCTTGGCAAGATGCTGCTGGTGCTGCTGGACTGGAAGCGGAATCGGGAGCGGTAGTGGGTGCGTGGGCTGGGCCTGGATGAGTGGCATCGATTTGGTGTTGCATATCAATCAATCACGGTAGATGTAGCTGCAGTTCTTGGGGCTCTCCTGCGGACTGGGGCTGCTGGATGGCGGGGCCGGACTGCTGCTGCTGTTGGACATTACGGGCGAGGAGCCGGAACTGGAGTGCGACGGCTGGGGCTGCTGCTGTTGCTGCTGCGGCTGCTGTTGGGGGCTATTGGAGCGGTGTTGAGTTACTGGAAGAGCACAAAGACATACGGATTAGAAGGGGTTCGAGAGGTACAGGGGTCCATGGGTTCATGGGTCCATGGGCATGGGTGCTTGGGTGCATGTTGCATTTGGGTCCGAGAAGATAATACACTGAGAGGCTAGGGATGCATATGCACAACACCGAGAAGTCTGCCGCAACATGCACATAAACACTCACACAGCAACTACTCTTACACGCAATTATCAACTTAAATATATATCAAGTTATATGGCAAAAATATAAAATAAAACAAGAGCACACGAAAATAATATTGTGATTTTACTTTTTGGGAGTAGTTTAAGGGTAGAGTTTTGGTTTAAGAATGCAATTTTGAAGGGATACCCCACCAGGGGGCTGTCCAACCCATCATTCGGGTCTCGAACCACAGAGATCGATCAGAGACAGAGGCAGAGACAGAGTCAGAGAAAAGGAAGGAGGAGAAAGTAGAGGGGAGCAGGAGGTAGAGCCGCCGACAGAGCTTGTGGGTGGTGTTTGTGTATTCTGTGTCCTGTGGGTCTCTCTGGTTGGCCAGTTATACGGTATATATAACTCTATAACTTAACACAAGGATTACACTTACCAATGCCATGACGGGGCGGCTGTCTTCTTGCGCGACCAAGACTTCTGTTACGTGTGTTTGTGTTGTTTACAGCCTATATATAGGGGGTTGGAGTGTTTATCAATTTCTCAGCTTTCACATACTATATATTTAAGATTCAAGTATCGTTAGAGTTACGTAAAAATGTTGAGGAAACCAACCAAACAACACAAGAAGGAAAGGATAACAACGCTAATTTGCTTCAAAATTACACGTTCGCAGTCAATCTTTGCTCTCAAGCCAAGGCCAATTTTTGGTTTTTGTTTGTGTGTGTGTGTATCTGCGGTTCTATAAACCCAAATAATACAATTTTTTAAATTAAATATCATCTAAGATTTTTAGTTTTTAGTTTTTAGTTTACTTTCTCATCTGGCAATATAGTTTCCTCCAATTGGTTTTCATTTAAAATTTCGGCAAGCAAAAACAGAAAATGTCGAGTGTGTGCTTAGCATATATTCCATAAATTAAATAAAAAGCTTATCAAGTACTGGGTATTTAAGTATTAATTATTGCAGGATAATTAAAGTAATGTGTCATATATTTGTATACTAACACACACACGCACACATCCTGGAAGGACTGGATTAATTTAAGGAATTTGGCGCCCATGCAAGGGAGAATCAAAGGTGTGAATCGGAATCTGGTATCGAAAAGCGCGGAACTCAGGTCTGGGATTAGGGAATGAAACAGGCTGAAGGACACGCTGGCGAGCAGGCGATCAGGCGAGCTGGGCGCGGGATGGCTGACTGGGCTGGACTGACCGATTGACCAATAAATTATTTTTTTTTTCGCATTCGATAATGTGTCATATGTCAAATCAAAAGCAAATGTGAGTGAAGTGGGAAAAATAGTTATAGAAAGAGTTATAGAGAGAGAAAAGAACAAAGCTTCTGCAACAACAGTGCCTAAAAAAAGATCTATCAATAAATTGAAAACTAAACTTTGCAACGGTGCTCCAAAAATGTTTAAAAATATTTAACAAAGAGCGAAAACCGTGAAAATTTCTTTTCAAAATTACTTTTTGCCTAGAGAATTTCGGTTGAGCTCGTTGCGAAGAGAGCTTCCATATTGCAGCTTTTGAGCAAAATTCCAAATTTTCCAGATTAATAATATTCAGCAAACGAAGCCCCGCATAAAAAACATAAACAACCAATAAGCAAACAGGGATAGTCAAGAAATAATAATAAATAAATAGAAATTAAAAGAATAAACTCAAAACAGCTTTAGTTATAAATAAGTATTTACCATATTTTGGGTAATTAGTCCCTGACTGGTTTCAGCCGCCCCACTCCCGTCTCAAAGGTAAACCTAATGAAAAAAAGGGGAAGAAGAAGAGAGAAAAGATAGAGATAGATTTTGTTGTTTTTTTTCGATTTTTCTATTCGGTATTTTTGTTTGTCTTTGTTTTTGAGTTTGTAGAAGGCTGTTAGTATCATTGGGAAAGTGTCTCTCTGGACTGAAGAAGTAAATGTGAAATGAACTATACAAAATGCTTAAACAGAGATAGAAATAGTTCAAGGACCCACGACTCGATTCGAACGATTGGTGTATTTCCAGCTTGAACGCAGAACCCAAATGCCAAAGAATATATATGGGAAATATGAAGGGATCGAGATGAAGATGAATATGAAGACAATGGTATCTTAAGCATGCCCCTAAATGAAGATGAGGTCGATGAGAATACATATATGATGGATTTGATAACAGAAGATATAAATAAGAGATTAAATTATATATTTTAAGATTTTTATATACGAAGTCAACTCATTCAAAGCAGCAAAGTAGAAAATGAGGGAAGGAAAGAGTTAACTTTGGTCCCAGGAACTTAAGACATAGTTTATATTAATAAAAGCTCCATAATTAATAATGAATGATTTAAACTATTCTCGAAGCTAAGAGGTTTTAATTTTGAAATGCTTCTCTAACTACAATAAATGGCAGTTATATCCGTTTCCGGCAAAGAAATGGTATTAATTATATAAATATTATAACAATATTTGACGCGAAAGCGTTTAAAACATGGGGAAATATGTGATATATATTAAAGTCTGCTTAAAATATTGTGCCAATAATTATTAAATAATTATTCATTCAAATGGTCAACAAATGAAGCAAAAGAAACTTATTTTCGATATGGTATTTAGCACCATATTTTTCTCGCTGTATCATCAAAGACTTTTCTTCTTGATTTGGTTCCTTAATCAATAATAATTCTGCTGTCGATAAGTCTAAATCATTTTAAATCTTTTTATAGTCATGAAACGCTGTGAATTCGTGCTGGGAAATTTGTGAAAACTTTCATTTCTTTTAAAAATTAGGCTTGAACTGCTTTAACTTTAGTATCTAAAACATTTTGTAGTAGGTTCTATATTTATTGATATATATATCTGTCTGTACCTTCTAAAAATTAATATCTTTTGGCCAAACTTTAAATAAATAATTTACCATAGGCTCCAAAAAATAAGCATGCAAATAATAATATTAATAGACAGATACACAACAATACAAACTACAACAACATTTAATATTTGTGGGCTATGATGATGAGATACTATAATTATGCGATTTTGTGCTATATAATACATATATATATATACGTTAAACCCACACACACACACTCAGAGGAGACACGGAAAACAAGCTGAAGAGGTGAGACTAGGAAATACACCAATCGACGATTGTGTGAGGACAGAGATATAGAGAGAGAGAGAGTTCAATACAGTTTAAATACAAGCGCAGCACAAGGACTCTCGATTAACTATATGTACGTAGTGTCAAAAATGTTGAACAACATCGAAAAGAGCGCAATGGTTATTGGTTAGAGATTAGTAGTAATAGTAATTGGATACGATAGTTGGAAATGAAAAAGATCTGTCTGCTCTCTTTTCAGATCGGTGGAAAAGCCAGGCTCAACTCACCTTCTTGACGCTGCGGGTGGTGGAAAAGCCATCGCCGCGTCTATAGTTGTCGCCCTGCAAATGGAACATAAATTGTGAATAAGAAAAGGGATTTCCTGCAGCCTAGACAGCTTCGTTACTCACCATCACCTGGTGTGAGCGCAGGGTGCCAAAGTTATCGCGACCGCGATACGATTGCTGGGTATTGTAGCCATCGGGCTGGAACTGGAAGAGTGTCTCCGAATTGGGGCCTTGGTGCATCTGGTGCATGGGTGGCTTGCGTAGCGTATTCTTTGGCGAATGCATCTTGTTCGGTGGCGGCGGCTGGGGCAGCAGCACCGGCTCCGCATACGTCACCTCCTCCACCTGGGGCAGCAGCTTAGGCTCCTGCTGGATGCGGCACGACGAGGGGAAGCTGTGAAGGAGAGAGAATTATTAGATCAAACTTCTTAACTGTGGAAAGTTTTAACCCACCTATTGACATTTTGTCGCTGCTCAAAGTACTCGTACTCCGTGTCCGGATATGGCAGATTGTCATCCTCGTCCTTGTGGCAGCGTCGTCCACAGAAGTAGCCCGTGAAGAAGCCGACGAGCAGCGAGAATATCGAACCCGCCAGCACAGCCATTACCAGGGTCTCCACTGTGTACTGGGCATTGATTATATCTGGGGAAATTTGGGGTCCTTTAATTAGCAAATTATTGGTGTGTGGATATGGTTCGTTTCGCATCGGTACAGTAGTGTGCATTAGGCAAAACATTCAACAACAACAGCAACAGTTTAATGCACACCAAATATGTGGTTTGTTGTGTTGGATTTCAGTGTGGGGTTGGTTTTATATGGAGGGTTGATCCATTATTTGCAACGACATCAATAAACATCCAAACATCGAATTTAGAACGCACGTAAGCGTTCAGAAATCATAAGGAAAGAAAGATAAGAAAAATATGAATAATAGTTAGTACAAAGGTACAACAACAAGTACATATAAAATGAGTTTAAATATAGTTATGGATATAAATAATAAAATATTTCTAAAAATACTTGGGCTTTATTTTAAAGGGTATGCGGTGATGAGAAAATATATCTTCCAGAGGGAAGATAAAGAAAGTTATACATAAAATCAAAAGAGCAACTTGATTAAACACAAAATTGCAGCAAATAAAAGAAAGTATTTTCGTTTAAAATAAAGTGCCAGAAGTCAGCAGTTATAATGGAAACTGAATGGCATAAAGTGGCAATAACCCGACAGGCGGAGCCTTGGGAATCCGCGCAAAATGAAACTGTGATTGGCGATGAAGACAACAGGTAACATGGATAACAGGAGCAAGGAGCAGGCAACGGTTGGATAGAAAGGTAGAGGAGTAAATTGAGTAAATGCAAGTACGTGCATAATACAAAAAGAACGAGTGCAACGAAAATATGATTTAAATATATTATGCAAATAGCAAGCGCTTGGGTAAATCACCTTCGAAGTTCTTATCAATATTGTCGATGATTTCCTGATCCTTGCTCTGGCGCCGTGAGTCCAACAAATCCATGTCGTTCCGGAAGCCCTTCTGCTCCCCGGCATTGGCATCCTTTGAATTTATTTTGCCTGTGCGTAAGTAAATCGGAGTTAGTATCGAGAGTTCCACGGATGCTCGTTGGCCACTTCGTTCAGTTACCTGAGGGACAGGCTGCATGCTGGCCGGTGGCCACATTCTGGTAGAAATAGTTCTCCTCCAGCCACCGTGGAGCGCCGTGGGAGCGGCACTTGCCAGCAATTTTGTCCCAGGCGCAGTACGGATCCTGCAATGCGACGCATTCGCTGTTGGGGGAAAAGGCGGAGAAAAACGGTGGATAAATAACATAAATGCAGAGGGAAAAAATGAAAATTTGAGTTGGAAAATATAGCTAAAGTTTGTATGAAGGTTTTAATGGCAAATAAACTACTAAAAGTCCTTTTTGGTGTAATTATAAATATATTTTAAATATATTCTTATTGAAAAATGATGGAAATTTAATAAAAAATTAGAATATATTTATGTTATATTCAAAATATGATTAAATGCAATTGAAATTCTCTTTTGTAATGGTTAATTTTTATCTCTGTGTAATAAAAGCCAAAATAAAAAGTGGATATAACGAAAAACTCCACGAATATATGGCATATTGAGGCAGTCAAGTGGCAGACAGGCGACACGCAAATTGTTACATGATAATAAAAATGCCATTGTCTGGAGTATGTTGCGAGGTCGAAATGGGATGTAATGCTGGCAGAGAGCAGGAGGAGGAGGAGGAGACAGGTCTGACACTCACCTGCAGCTGGTAATTTTGTCATTGTGACAGCGATGCAGTTGTATGGCCACCACCTGGCTGTCCGTCACAATGATTAATTTGCCATCATCGTAGCTGCCATCTTTCGGTTGATCTGCGAATTTTAATGAGAATTGAGTACCATGGCATGGGATATATATATTAATTAACTTCACTCACCGTACTGCATGGTCCTAACGATCTCCAAGTTTCGAATGGGTTCACTCTTGGTCAGCACATCAATCTCCTCGATGACAACGGATGTGACTTTGTCAGCGGAATCGGCAGATTCGGCATTCACTGATTTGATGATCTTGCCATGATCTGTTTTGGTTTATATTACATTAGTTTATTTAGCTCAAAATTGATTAAATGTAAAACTTACCTGTTCCCACAAAAATAACATCATAGGTCTTTCCTCCAGGCGTCTTTATTTGTGCATCAACAGCGATTTGGGTGAAGCGATAACTGAAATATAACAAGTTAAAGTTGATTATTTGCTTAAAATATTAAACAACATATAGGAAAAAAACCTACAGTATTCTATACCACTTCAGACATTTCCTATTGACTCTCTAATTACTTTTGCTATTCGTTTAGAACTAATTTCTCTTTCATCAAGAGCTCTGGTGGTTTGAGCGACAGAATGTCAATGCATTCCATGCTTTCTTTATTTTCCGACAATGTTTTCGACTGTTTCCCTGACAATGGACAGACAGGCTTCAGTCATTTCGGTTAGACGTCCATTAATAATGGACAGAAGGGACCGCAGCGGCATTGTGGCCGAGGGTACGACTGGTTAGCAGAGCGACAGAGCAACATGAGTGGCAACATTCGTTGCTGCAACTACTAGTTCTGTCTTTTTTTTTAATGTTTTTTTATGCAAAAAGCATATTCCGAACAACAACAAAGAAGTTGTAGATGAAATAAAAACGAGAATTTCCCTCTGATTTCACCGCAAAAGCTCCGTCCGCCCCTCCGCTGTTTTGTGGCCGTTCGTGTCCACTGCTGCTGCTGCTGTCATGCCTTCTGCCTCGATTTAAATGCAAATGTCTGGCAGCCAGAATGGAAGTTACAATGGGGCCAACTCCATGTCCCATTGCTCTGCTGCTATTCTTTTTTATTTTTATTGTTAATTAACTAATCTGGTTGCCTGCGGGGCTTTGCTGCAACAATTTTCCAAATTGCTCTACATATTTTGGAATAATTCATTAAATAAAGTTTACATTTCCTGCGAACAAGTTGTATGGAATTTTTTGGTGGATTTTTGGAATCTAATTTCAGCTTAGTTGGTTGTCGTGTTAAGCCTTTTTCTTGTTTTCATGCCTGTGACATATTTTCTTAAATTAAGCGAAACTGGAAGGGAATTTATAAATAAAGCTAAAAGTAGAATAAATTTAAACATAAACTCATAGTTAAAAATTAAACATTAAATTAAAGGGTATACTTTTGAGAATTGTTTCGGGTTGCCTTTTTAAGGAACCAACTTGAAATTGGAAAATATATGTATGTAAGGACAAGCAAGGCTAAAAGTCCATGGATGGAGCATATGCAAAACAAGTAAAGCCAGCAAGCAAGGCAAGAAATATTTAAAAAGCAGCCAGCACCACGTCCTCTGCCGGGTCAAAGTCCAAAGTCCTGGCAATTGAAACTTGCGAAAATGTTGCCAACTTTTTGTATCGCTCCGATGAGTTCGAAGAGAGCGGAGGAGCGTCTGCCGGCGATGACAGCAAAGCAAAGGCAAAAGGCAGACAAATGGCAGGAGTACGAAGGATATAGAGGAAGTCAGTCCAGTCCGGTTAGTTATCCACCTCTGGCCACCAACTGGAGGCGATAAGAGCACGTTAAGGACAATGCGATACACACACACACACAAACAGAGAGAAGCGATACACCTTGGGACAGGAAGATGCCGATGGGATATGGTCAGCCAGCTGGCAGAAATCGGTTGAATATGGGATGCTTCCGGTCTGCGTCAGGAAGCAATTTGTAACGGAGCCCGAGCTGCCAACATGCTGGGACATTCAACTTTTGCCGAGACGCTGTCTCCTCCTGTCTCATCTCTCGACTTTCGACTTTGCCGCAAAACTTTCGCCACGCCAAGCTAAGCTAAGAGTATGCAAATCATCATCATCAACATTATCATCATGGCCTTCCTCTTCTTCTTGGCCAGATTTATTTGTGCCACGCCCCCACAGACACAAAGTCATAGCCACTTGGGGCCATTCGCAGGAAATAGCCAGAACCCAAAGAAATTATAATAAATTTATGTATGTTTTTTGCGGCCCAAATACCATAAATTCGGGGGGGACATTTTTGATTTGATTTTGTCATTTGCGTTCAATAAATCCCCGCACATTTTCGAAGCCCGATTTATGCAGCATTTCCTTCCATTTCTGGTTTCAAATCGCTGTCGAATATATAATTTATGCGTATTGTTTGAATTCAAATCGAAAATATGATAAATGTATTCTCCTGTCAAAACTGTCTTGGCACTTGGAGCTTGACCTGGCTCAAAAAAATAAGGCTGTTAAGCCAGGAAGGAAGGCTTAAATGTAAATTTTTTTAGGAGGGTGATGATGAAGCATTAAAAATAATATGTATTACACCAAGACATTTTAGAATTCTAGTTTAATGAAAGCCTTTAAGAAATAAACTTTAATAATCATCACCATAAATACCCATAAACGAGCATAGCTTTCCAATGCCATAACACTGAATTGCTTCTCACGACTATTATAATTTAATTCTTCGATTTAAAGTGGATATTATTAGTGGCTGTTCATGCATTTCACATTCATTTGGATTGGCCCGCATCATTAGAGATGATTAAATATTGACTCCCACTTGATTACGCGTTGCCCGTACATATTTGACCCAGTTTGCGGAGTGATTTATGGAATGGCGATGACGCTAAGTCGTGATTCCCTGCTACTGGAATCAAAATTTAATGCAATCCTTTTGCCTGAGAGCAGCTGAGACGAGAATAGTTGGGCAACACACAACCATTTTGGGGGAGTAACTTGTGCGCATTTTTATCCTTTCAATTGAGTGTCCCGGGCTGGGGCTCTTGATTAAATTCCAATGCACGCCCTCGTTCTGTTCCCGTTCCCGTTCCCGTTCTCGGGCGTAGAGCATCCGCATCCGTCCCAAAATGCAATGAGTCAGTTGCAGAAAGTGGCCGCACCACCCACACACACACACACCACAACGGCGACGCATACACTAGCCCTTGCATTTGTTGTGGTGTACTCATGTGGCACACAAAATTGTTAAGGGGTTGGGGTCTGCAGATGAGAAAGCGGATGCGTAGGGAGCCTGGAGGAACGGCAGGTTGGCGGCAGTCTGCGTTGTTGCTACGTGTTCCATATTTCATTCTAATTTATTCAGTTGTGCATACATATTTTCGTTACGGGTTGCCTCCTCGGCGCATCCATGCATTTCCTTCTGGCTGGTTCGCTTCGTTTGCTCCAAACTATCGCAAAAGGCAGCTGCCCTTCCCACCATTACCATCTCCACATCCACATCCACATTCACCTCGAACAGAACAGGATACAGTGGTGCCAGTGGAGAGGCAGGTACTCGGCGGTTATGCTTGCTCTCTTAGCATTCAATACGGTATTTTTGGGGAAACAAAATAAAAAAAAACAAAGAAAAGGAGACATTGTGGCTTTCCTAGGCCCAATGATAAACGTGCTCGCATTTATGTAAGGGGTTGCATCGTCAAAATTCAAAAAAATTAAATCGTTTGTTTATTTAAAAAGTAAGTATGCAGATTTGTTGGCCTTTTGAAAACTAGCATAGAACAGCTTTCCGATTCAAAATTAGTTTCCTGTAGGCCAAGTTATGATAATTGAAAAACTTCCAAATTCCCAAAAAATGAGCCAAAAAATTTTTTCAAATTTTGTAAGGGGTTGCATCGTCAAAATTCTAAAAAATTAAATCGTTTGTTTATTTAAAAAGTAAGTATGCAGATTTGTTAGCCTTTTGAAAACTAGCATAGAACAGCTTTCCGATTCAAAATTAGTTTCCTGTAGGCCAAGTTATGATAATTGAAAAACTTCGAAATTCCCAAAAAATGAGGCAAAAAAATTTTTCAAATTTTGTAAGGGGTTGCATCGTCAAAATTCAAAAAAATTAAATC
>VNJN01002342.1:0-39481 GCA_008042485.1 Drosophila mayri | reverse complement strand
AACAATTAAACTGATGGCAAAAAATAAAAGGAAAATATACAATACTAAACCTAATAAATTATTTTAAAATTCCAGGAAATAGCATGAGCCCAAATTGTATATTTTTTATTTAGTTGAAATGCAACGCAAACGAAAACAAAATAAAAAGAAAAAAGAAAAGAACAATTAAACTGATGGCAAAAAATAAAAGGAAAATATACAATACTAAACCTAATAAATTATTTTAAAATTCCAGGAAATAGCATGAGCCCAAATTGTATATTTTTTATTTAGTTGAAATGCAACGCAAACGAAAACAAAATAAAAAGAAAAAAGAAAAGAACAATTAAACTGATGGCAAAAAATAAAAGGAAAATATACAATACTAAACCTAATAAATTATTTTAAAATTCCAGGAAATAGCATGAGCCCAAATTGTATATTTTTTATTTAGTTGAAATGCAACGCAAACGAAAACAAAATAAAAAGAAAAAAGAAAAGAACAATTAAACTGATGGCAAAAAATAAAAGGAAAATATACAATACTAAACCTAATAAATTATTTTAAAATTCCAGGAAATAGCATGAGCCCAAATTGTATATTTTTTATTTAGTTGAAATGCAACGCAAACGAAAACAAAATAAAAAGAAAAAAGAAAAGAACAATTAAACTGATGGCAAAAAATAAAAGGAAAATATACAATACTAAACCTAATAAATTATTTTAAAATTCCAGGAAATAGCATGAGCCCAAATTGTATATTTTTTATTTAGTTGAAATGCAACGCAAACGAAAACAAAATAAAAAGAAAAAAGAAAAGAACAATTAAACTGATGGCAAAAAATAAAAGGAAAATATACAATACTAAACCTAATAAATTATTTTAAAATTCCAGGAAATAGCATGAGCCCAAATTGTATATTTTTTATTTAGTTGAAATGCAACGCAAACGAAAACAAAATAAAAAGAAAAAAGAAAAGAACAATTAAACTGATGGCAAAAAATAAAAGGAAAATATACAATACTAAACCTAATAAATTATTTTAAAATTCCAGGAAATAGCATGAGCCCAAATTGTATATTTTTTATTTAGTTGAAATGCAACGCAAACGAAAACAAAATAAAAAGAAAAAAGAAAAGAACAATTAAACTGATGGCAAAAAATAAAAGGAAAATATACAATACTAAACCTAATAAATTATTTTAAAATTCCAGGAAATAGCATGAGCCCAAATTGTATATTTTTTATTTAGTTGAAATGCAACGCAAACGAAAACAAAATAAAAAGAAAATATACATATTAACAAGGATAATCCGCTGCCCGCTGTTGTTGAATTAGTTTCTTTATTTGAAAGGAATGCATTTTGAGATAAAATTAAAAAAAAAAACATTAATTTTAAAAATAAATTCGCTAATATCGATTGTAGTGTGTCGGTGCCTCCGGTCACACTGCACGCTTCCCGCTCTTGGCTTGTGTTTTCTTTTTGCGATTTCATTTCCCGGACTCCGGAAGTTATCCCCAATCCCGGCTAAAAATGAACGATTTAAATCTGCGCGTGGCCGCCCTGAAGCTCTGCGCGCATCCCAAGCGCTTTGCCGAGCTGCGCGACACCCTTGTTCCGCTGCCAGAGCGCTGGAGTTCCGGTGAGTAGGAGGAAGCATGGTCCACCAGAGCCACATGTTGATCTCTCTTTTTTTTTAGCTACCTACGCGTTTGTCCAGCAATTTGCAACGGCAACCAGCAGCGCGGAGCAGGTCCTGGTGGTCAAGGATCTGTTTTACAAGGAGCAGGAG
The DNA here is from genome assembly GCA_008042485.1 of Drosophila mayri. Taxonomy (NCBI): domain Eukaryota; kingdom Metazoa; phylum Arthropoda; class Insecta; order Diptera; family Drosophilidae; genus Drosophila; species Drosophila mayri. Next base: position 37,707 of record VNJN01002342.1, on the reverse strand, counting down.
GATCCGGATCAAACGGTGGAGCACTTTCTGGCCAATCTGCTCCTTGCCAGTCCACTTAAGCATGCCGTGCGCAACCAGCTGACCAAGTACGGTGAGCAGTCGCCCCCTGAATGAGTGGCCTCTAACTGCTCCAATGTAAATCTCCGCCAGGCTCTTCTCCGACAATGCTTTGGCCAAACAAGCGGTGCACAGACGCTCCAAGGACTCGCTGTTAGCCGCGCTGCGTCTGTCTCTGCGGGAAATGACCACCAGTCTGGAGAATGCTCCAAAAGCTAGCCACGATCGCTTTAACGATGTCTTCGTCTCGGCGAATGCCTGCCTGCAGAACTTTTCCTTTGGCCGGGAGGCACTTGGTGCCGAGATGCAGCTGTTTATGCCGCTGCTGCCCATGGCCCTGGAGCGTTACTGGACGGACATCAGTGATGCCCGGCTGGAACTCTCGCCCACGCGTCGCAATGAGCTGTATTTGTATGTGCAAAATGCCCTACGCTTCCAGGTGAGCCTTCTGTCCGAATGGAGCGGCGACCGCTGGCCGGTGACGCTGCTCCAGGCCACGGATGTAGTGGCCCAGCGTGTGGCACGTCACGTGGACACTCCATGGGATGTACGCTCCATTGCGGGCCTGCTAATTGGTCACCTGGCCCGTTCCTCGGGCCGTTTTCGGGAGTATCTGGATTCCTGCTCCAAGCCGCAGGCTGAGCGAGATCTTCCCATCCAAATGGCTGCTCTGCTTGTTCTTCAGCCGGCGGATTACACTGAATATGGGCCGCAAGCCGTAGCCATTCTGCAGCTAATCCTGGCCATCGCCAAAACGGAGGGTAATGTGAGCAACCTGCTGGTCTACCTCTCCAAACACCTGTTCATCTACTCCAAGTCGCTGGGTGAATTGCCCGCCGGCCAGGAGGTCGTGCAGCAGCGCATCTTGGCCGAGCTTCAGTGTTTCGCCCTGCAGCACATCTCCAATGCCACTGATTCGGTGCGTCACATGAGTAGCGCCTTGTTTCGCCAAGTGCTGCAGCATGCCCAGGCCAGCAAGCAGGAGGAACTCTTCCAGGTGGTCTATCGCCAGTTTGAGGGTCGCGAGGCACCGCTAAATGCCAGCTGCCTGGCTCTGGAGCAGCTAACTGGTGTCCTAGGCGTGGACCAGGCCCTCAGGCAGTGTCCCTCGCTGTTTGGGGTCATATTTCCACGTTTTTTGGGCTGCGAGGACAGCGTGGATTCCCTGTTTAAGGGTAAGACTGAGTGGGATTTAGTTATCTTTAGCTTTTTTCACTAATTTCCCTTTTCTTTTCTTAAATCCTTCCCAGCCATGATGATTTCCGCCCACAAGACGCAACCTTTTGGGGAATGGCAAAAGCTATGGTTTGGCCAGCTCCTGGCGGCCACTCGGGTGCAGGACAAGCGTCGCTCGGCCATCGAACAACTCCTCACGCAGGCCGTGCAGCTGGAGCCGCAGGCCCTGGCTCAGGTGCTCCTGCGGGATGATGACAACGACGAAGAGCAACGATTGCCGCTCAGCAGCAAGCTGGCGGCAATCCTAAGCGTTCGCCAGCTCAGCGAGCGACGGCAGGAGCTGTTGCGCCACCTGAAGCTGGAGGTGGAGCAGGCCCTGTTGGGATTGGATGATCACACAAGACTCTTGGCGCTGCGCTTTGTGGTGGAGACGCCGCGTCCCAGTGAACCGCTGACCCAGGCCGAGGCAGAGGCCATTGCGCTATATCTGCGTCACAATGCCAACAATCCAAGCGCCCATCTCCGTCAGCTGGGCTACGGCCTGCTCCAAAAAGCACTGAAAAGGATAAATCTTGGCCTAGCCGAGCACCAGAAGCGCCCGACGCCGGTGGGTGATGAACTGCTGCGCCTGCTAACCAACCTAATGGTTCTGCTCTCGCGAAATCTCTTTCCCACGGCGAACTATGGTCGTCGCTGGCTGTCGCTACACCTGCTCCGGGACTGTGTGGACCTGAGCCGGCGTCTACATTTAAGCGACGTGGAGCAGCAGCTGCCCCCGGAGGCTTTGACCAATTTGGAGCATTGCCTGGGCGATAGTTATGAGCAAAACAAGCTGCTGGCCGCCCAGCTGCTGCAGAAGCTACAGACTCGCTCTCGCCTGCAACCGGACAAGATGATGGAGCTGCTGCTCTCGCTGAGGCCACCGGATTCGGCGACGGGCGCCTTCCAGCTGCAGGTTTACTGCCGGGCCAAGGAGGTGGAAACTGAGCTGCCTGTCCGGCTGAAAGAAGTCACTTGCCAGGAGCCAAGGATCTACAGAGCCCTGCAGTGGTGCATGCAGCATTTGAGAGAGGGCGTGGCCCTGGCCCAGCAGGATCTAGCGGAGGCAGCCAAGCTGAATCCGCTGTACGGGCTGCTCTTTGCCAGCCGTCATCTGTTGCAGCAGCTTCGACTCAAGGAATTGGCCAGAGAACCCAGCTGGCGTCGCTACATCCGTGAGCTGGTGGATCTCTGCCTGGAGGTCAGTCGTGTGGTGCTGCCGGTGGTGAGTAGCGCCTCACCCGAGGGCCATCTGCCCGAGACCAGGGACCAGGAGCTAGACCAACCGCTGCTATCGAATGTGTTTAGCCGCCGGCTGCCCAGTGAGGCCCTGCAGCAAGTCCGGACCACGCCGCAGATGGTGCTGCTGTGCGCCTGGCGTAGCATCAAGGAGGTGTCCCTCATCCTAGGCGAGCTAGTGCAACGGGCCCCACTGGAGGAGGAGCAAAAGCAGGGGCAGGACTTCCTTCTAGCCAACGCACAATTGGAGGAGATTGGAGAACTGTTTCTGCTGCTGCTGGCGGAGACCAAGCATCGCGGCGCCTTCGAACAGGCCTATGTGGGCTTCACGCTGCTCTGCCGCCGCTTCTGGCACAGCGATGCCGTGCGTCTCAACCAGCTGCCCGATCAGTGGGTCAACGAGGCCATGGCCATGGTTAGCGGTGTGGTGGAGCAGCAGCATCTAGCACCAACCCGCCGCCTTTGCTCTACGCGACGCAGTGCCGGCATGCCCTTCATGTTGCAAGCCCTGATCTGCACGGAACTAAAGCTGGGCACCCATGCCACACTTCACCGGTGCATGCATCGCCTGCTGGAGGTGTGCGAGCGTCGGAGTCCCGGCCCGGCAGCCATCACCGCCCGCAGCCATGCGTTGAACATAATGCGTGCCCTGTTCCGATGCAGCGAACTGGCCGAGCTGGTAACCGAATTCGTGGCCCGGGGCATTCAGTGTGCTCTGGAGAGCCTGCTCCGGGCGGAGGAGTGGTCGGAGCGCAATTGTGCCACCCTGCTGCTGGCCGCCCTGGTTGTGCGTGTCTTTGGCGTGGAGCGGGCGCGCCTTGAGACGGGTGAACTGCATGTACGCAACCGGATGACGGGCAGGATTTTCTTTACGCGATATCCGCAGCTTTTTGACTACTTCCATGCGGGACTGCAGCGTGAGGCGGAGCTGATGGTCACGTCCGGAACGGGCGGCAAGAGCAGCTGCAAACGAAGGCAAACCGTCCAGCTGGAGGCCATGCTGCTGATGTTGAGCCGTTTGTATCCCTCATCGCTGGAGGGCGCCGAGTCCACCTTGAATGTGAGTGTGTGTGTGTAGGGTAACACCTCAACCCAGTCTGAGTCCCTGGTTAATCGTCTTAATCTTCTCCAGCTAAGCGAATTTGTGCCTTTCCTACTGAGAATTTGTAGCTCCCATGATTTAATGACCCGCGAGCGGGCCGCCTTGGTGGTGGCCAACTTTGTGAGCCTGGAGCGAGCGCTGGCCGAGATCAGGCGCATAGTTCTGGAGCTCAAGGTGCTGCAGTTAAAACTGGTGAGTGGGTTTTTGGATATATTTTTGATGATTTATTTAAATTTCACCTCTTTTTGTAGTCCTCACAGGACTCGCTTAGCCTGGATGCCAATCACTATCACGGACAATTCCTTTTGCTGCTTCATCTCCATCGCCTGACTCGCTGGACGCACCCATCGCTGACCAGACTGCAACTCCACACGCTCGCCGCGCTGGCTGAACAGCTGCTGCATCGCGACATCTGCCTGTTTAGCGCCCTGCTGGACGTAATGGTGGCTATTATGGAGGATGCCATGGAGCCGGGTCTGGTGGATGGACAGCTTCTGGAGCAGATGACCGCCGTTTATCGTTTGGATCACGATGACATCTACAGACGCTGCCAGGAGCAGGGCATATCGACGCGTTTCTATCAGATCTTTTGCCTGCATCTGCGCCGGCTGGAAGGCAATGTTCCAGGGATAGTCCAGCACATGATCAAGGATTTGGCCATCTCTAATCTGCCTGCTGCCTTGGATGAACTCAAGGTGGAGCTATGGCTGTATCTACTTCTCCAGAGATCGATTGCAGTGGCGGAGTCACCGCTGATCAGCGACCTGGACATTGAGCATTTCCAATTCGCCGCGGATATACGCCGCTATCACGACACTCTCCAACCTGTCCAGCGCCAGGAGGTGGCCGAGTTGCTGTATGGATCCCAAGAAATACGTTCCTGTGTCTTGGTAATGGCAACATCGGCCGAACGTTGCTGGAACCTGGCATTGGTCGGTCGTCTGGCCGCCTTGCAGCCGCTCCTGCAAGATTCTGGACTACAGCTGGAGGAGGTCATCGGTCGCTGCTCTGCACAGACACCGTTGTCTAGCCAACAGCAGCCTGGCTTGGTGCTGGCCCTCAAGCGATTGATACGGGAGAGCGGTACGCTGGAGGCGGATCACTGGCTGCCACTGTTGGACTACTCCCTGCGCCTCATCGATCCCATCCAGCCTGTGTACCTACGCCACCAGGCCGTCGAGCTGTGTGACCTTCTAGTCGGCAGCCATCTCGCAGAGCAAATGTCTTCAAATGTGGAGGTGATGGGTCGCTTTATGCGACTGGTGCTGCTCCTGCTGCTGGACGAGGCCGAATGGGTGCGTCATCGAGCCGCCCAGCTGGTGGCCAGCTCCAAATTCCAACGGCAGCTGGGCCAGGAATTGGTCAAAGTCGAAAGGAACATTCTGCCCAGTGCCTTGATACCGGAATTCCTCCACCTAATGCTGGAGAATCTTCAAAAGCAAGGCGGTGGCGAGGCTTCCTTCCTGCAGCGCCTGTTTCAGCTCATCGCAGAGCCCTTCTTCCCTAAGGAAGCCCATGTCGAAGCGGACGAGGACGGTGAAGATGTTGAGGTGTTTGACAAGCAGGAGATTAACCTGTACTGTGAGTCGTTGCTGGTCCTAAGCGAGATTACCACCGCTCTGCGAGAGCGGTTTACACTTGACCTGCCCGTTAATTTGGTTTTAAGTTAAATTAATTAAAATATAAAATTAAGTTTAAGTTAAAGAAAAAGAATGTTAAAAACATTCAAATGTGTGCTTTTTTAAACGATATTAAAAATCAGAAATTTTAGCAATTTCAAACCAAAATAAAACTTCTAAAATAGCGCAATGTATATTTATAAAAATCAAATTAATAACTAAAAAATTATTTTTCAAATATTGACGTTGCCAGACTGAACAATAAAAGTCGTCGGCTAGTGTAAGTTATGTTCGTAAATAAGATCTTCCAATCTATATGGACAATTTTCGGCAGAGTGAAAAAAAAATCCAATTTTCCACGGAATCGCGCAGGTAAAACCCCAAAGAAAGAATCATGTTTCTGTTGACAGAAAAGAATTTATTTTTCAACCCATACTGCTCATTTGTCATTTTAGCGCTATTCCGTTTCATCGATAGCTTCGGTTTATTTTTAATTTGAATTATCGATTACTGCCGGCAGTCTGGTAGCCCTGCGCAACAAGTTGAATGGCTGTAGAAGAAATTCGCGTCCAAAATAGTGCGCAAAATAGTTTTGTTTTTTGTTTTTGTTACCGTGCAACGACATCGCAATTGTCAACGTATCGCGGTAAATGCAAGTGACAGTTGAAGCAGCACGAATACGATTCGGATTAAACCACGCAACAAAAACATTTTGAGCAAAGCACACACGCACACAAAAAAAAACACCACTCAACACGCACATATGTACATGTGCAGGCGCCCACTCGTGTGTGAGGGAGTGAAAGGGACACAACAACGCTAGTGAATGTGTGTGAGTGAGAGGCATGCTCTCTGTAACTGTAATATAATTGATAAAACAAAAACCGTTAGGAGCAGGAATCTAGAGAGAGTAAGCCAAGTGACACTGTGGAGAGACTAAAAAGGAGGAGAATTTTTGTTGTTGCTAAAAATAGCAATAAATAGAGAAAGGAGAGACAGAGACAGCAAGAGGAGAGTGTTGACGCAGGCACAAAAAAGTAGCAGCCTTTGGGCCACTTGGATTTTAATATTGTCCGCAGACACTTGTACCGTTAGCTCCCTCTCTCCGCCTCTGCAGGGCTCTCCTGTTTTGACAACAGAAACACAAGCAACGGCATTCGGTGGAAGCAACAGCAACCCAAACATAACAATTACAACAACAATATAAACATCACAACGGCAACAACAACGGCTCAAAACGATGCTTTTGAAATTCACAACAAAAACCAGTGGAGCTGGACCCTCATCCGTTCCCCTGCCTCTCGCCCACCAGCTGGCAGCCGGCCCCTCCCCCGGTTCCTCCAGCACGTCCATGCAGGCGACCACAACGTACGCGGCGCGCGGAACAGGTTCGTACCATTTATCCCATTTTGCTCTCTCTTTTACTATATTCTCTTTGTTGTTGTTCTTATTTTTTTTATGTTATTTTGGTTTTCGTTAACCATTTGATGAGATACACTTAACCCATTGGGGGGCATTTAAAGTTCCAATTGGACAGAATATGTGAAGTATCGATATATCGCCTTCAGCGGCGATCGGTGTTGCAAACAATAGTTTTGTCCGATATGCATAGCCTATTTTTCGGAGGCTGTTTTAAGTGGGGTATTCCGAAAATTGCAAATAATTACAAATACAATTTTAATATGGTAATTTTGTAACACAATATTAGAAGTAATTTATTAAGCATTTTTATAGGTAATTGTTTGTAATATTTTAAATTTTTGAGCTAATATGATAGTAACATCTTTTTCGATGCAAAGGGTAAATTATGTCTATTTTAATAAGGTTTTTTGTCTCTGTTTTTATTTATATTTTTTCTTTCAAATTGTGTATTTTTTCTTGTTTTTGTTTTATTATTCTTTTGGCTGTAAATAAAAATAGATCGCCCCAAGGTGGTATATACACATACATACTTTATGGATAAAAATAAGGCTCCCTGTTGATTGAAAGTATTTCTTGATTGATTCTGAGACCAGCCAAACCAAACACCACCCAATAATTCGGCCATTGATATCAGCAAAAGTTGAAAAACTATTTATTTATTTGGCCCTCACAAAAAAAAAAAAAAAAAAAAACATTGCGACATTGAAAGCTACGCACGTGTACCAACACATACGCGTTTACACTAGCTTACACGGCTCACCTACACAAACATAAACAATCATATTTGTATATGTTTATGTTTACATGTTCGAGTACAGTGATTACTGGCTAAATGAGAATATTTACACTGCTGCGGAGGTAAACCCTGAAGGATCTCCAACCTCTGTTTTTATTTTTTTAAATTATTATTAATATTTCTTGCAAAAAATAATTAAAAGCCATTTATCACTGCGGCTGCTGTTTGGCAGGTAACACTGTATCGAGTTCATTGGGCTTTTGTTATTGCTGTTCTCCCCGCTAGTGTTTGTTGATTATTTTTTGCTCTTTTTTTTTTTTAATTTCCATGTTTGCCACTTAACACACGTGGCAGAGAACAACAAAAAGAGAACGAGAAAACCCCAAATAGAAACAGTTTTCCTTGGGCTTAAGCCACGCGAATCGAATCGAATCAAATTGAATCCCTTTTCAAGTTTTTACCACCAGCAGAGAGCTGGCTTAGCTGTTTGCTCGGTATTCAGTTTCTCCCCACACATACCCCACCCACTTTTACCCACCTTTCTACACCGTTTTCACCTGCCTATCAACCAGCCGGCCCCCCCTCCTTACCCTCCCATTCTGTCTCATTTCATTCCGCTCTCTTGAGTCATTTGTTTGCTCCGCCTAATGGCCATATAATCGAATTGAATTGGATTGAAATGAATTGGATGTTTTTTTTTATATTTTTTGTTCCTTGGCAACCTGGCAACCCGCTGGAAAACTCAGTCACTTTATCCAGTGTCCTTGCCTTGGCGGGAGGGAGTGCCATTTTGTAGGAAAAGCCAATCGAGGGGGGGTGGGGGGAAATCGGGAAATGGAGAGCGAAAGAAAATTGCCGAGAGAATACAAAGAGGAATTAACAAAATGTGTGCTGTGCCACTTGTTGAGCAACTAAAATCGCTAAGGGACTTTATAGAAAAAACAAAAAAAAAAAAATATATATATATATATATATATATTAGATCTATCTGGTTTGAAGTTTTTCCTATTGATTCATTGATAGTTTTTTTGATCACTCGGGAGATCAACTTACCTTTTCATCTGAATCAAGGATATACAAAAATATTACTCAGACCCTTTTAAACTAAACAATTTTACATTTAAGTATGAAATAGTATTTCTATAGGTACTAAACCTCCAAAATAATCGGTTACTATAACCCTAGATATAATAGTTAACGTTAATGTAAGAGTTCGTTTTGCATTCCATCTTTTTTTTCCTCCAGCTGGGCAAAAAGGAAGCCCTAGGATGCTGCCCGTAAATTAAGTTGGACTTGGTCACTATTTTTTTTTTTGCTTCCCCTCCACAACAACACTATTTTCCCCAATTTATGCGCCTCATATCTCCCCTTTATTCTGTCTGTCTGGTTAATTGCATCGAAAGTCTCGTGACTCGACTTAGTCAGCAATTGTTTATTGTTTATATACACTCCTATGCCCCGGGGCCGCTCTCTTTCTGCTTACATTTCGGTTAATTTAATACAATTTTCTGCTCTTTAGATTAGTTAATGATCATCATCGGCGTCAGTCGGGGTTTTTTGTTATTGTTTTTTTGACCGTATTTAGTATGCAAAGCTCGACAACGACCAACGACAACAACGACTTGAATAATTTCAACTTAGTTAATCAATTTAATTATGTATGAAAATTGTTTTATTTTGTTGTTGATGCCGAGACACTATTATAGTTTGCTCGCCTTCCCCCCTTTGCCACCAAAATTAACTGATTTGCTGGCAATGATGAATCCATATCTCTGTCTGTTATTTCTAAATATTTGTTGTTGTTTAAGAGTATCTTATATATCTTGGTTTATCTCTGTGTTTTTTTCTCTCTCAACTTGTTCAAATGCTGTATTTCCCTTGTTCTCTCTCCTGGCTTTCACCCAAAAATTTCAATGGCAATGGGCTTAAAGTTGCCTTTTTTTTGTTTTGTTTGTTTGTCGTTTTTAAATTTTGTTTTGATGCTCTCCGGGTACTTGATGAGTTCAAGGGTTCTGTTATTTGGTCAGCTTTAAAACAGGTATCAAGTCTGGATTTTTTTTTGTTAATAAATATATATAAAATTTTGCCAGATAAAATAAAAAAAAAGAAGTTATTATATTAAATTTGGACTTTAAAGAGGCATTTATTGTAGACATTAAACATACAAATTTCAAGGAATTTAGAGGCAAAAATCAAATAGTTTACCAAATTTGCGTTTTTTTTTTTGTATTCAAATATATTTAAAATTAAAAATTAAAATCTTATCAATTTATTTTCAATATATTAAAATTTCCCATTTAAAAAAAGGGTAATTCATAGTCGCAAAATTAACGTAGACATTTTATTTCACCGTTTTTTTTTTTGTTTTTTTTTTGTGTGTTTTTGCGCGAGCCCACCTCAATTATTTTGTTATTGCGACGCCAGCAGACACGCATATATAAAAATGTATATAGTATTTGGTATATTTGATGGGAGGGTAGCAGCACAGCATATATGATAGGGAAGAATGGGTGGGAGCAGAGCGAGCAGGTGGAGCAGGCAAGTTCATCATTGTCCCGCTCCCGAAGTCGATGCATCATTCAAATCAACTTTTCGTTCAAAACAAAATGATTAAAAGTGTTGTTCTTTTTTTTTCGTTTTTATTTTGGCGTTTTTGTTATTTTGCTTTCTCGAACATCACGTTTTGCGTTTTTCTTGATTGAGTAAGCAAAGCAGGAAGTAAGAAAGTGACCATTTTATTATTTATTGGAGCGCTTTTAATGGTCAGTCAAAGAGGGAATTCTAGAATACTTTTGTGATACGTTGAAGTTTATTTAAAAGGGAAATTAAAATATACAAAAATCTTGTTGAACCTTCTAATAAGCGATTTTAATGCACAGTGAAAGAAGGGAAAGAGGAAGTCTACTTTAGAATACTTTCGGGACATTTTAAACATATTTTTAAGGGAAATTTTAAAGAAATTTTGGTATAAACTGTTTGGGGAAAAAGGCAAAAAATATGGTACCTTCATTTCTTATTTACCATACATACTGCTATTTCTTTGGATTGCTGTTTATGGTTCCCCTTAAAAAAACAAACCTTAATAAGCGAAGCGCGAAAATCGAAATAAAGATATTGTAATGCCAGTCGGCCGATAAGTCCGCTTCGAAATTTATATATGCCCCCATTAAATGATTTTTATTTATTTTTTTTTTGTTGCCATTTTTCGGGGCTTTCTGTTTGCTTTTCTTGTAAGTGGTTGTGTGTGTGTTAAAGCCCCCAGCGACAAACAGGAGACAATAAAATGCAATCAGAGCGTTTATGGGGCTATTACTTTTTCAGATCCAAAGCAAATCGAAAACGGTATGACCGTATTATCGTATATAACCCGACTGTATCAGATTTTCATGGAAATAGCTAAAGACTGAGTCACCAGGACTTTTTCTGGTATACATATGTATTTAAAAACTATTAAACTAAAACAATTTCACAATTAATTGAATGGCAAAGTTTAATTATGAATAAATAAACTGAATAAACGGATGGCATTGAGAACAATAAGATTAATGATTGTCCCAATTCACAGAAATGTATGTTATACATATATGGTATATGCAATTATTAAGAGTTTATCAATTTGCATTTAGCATTCTTAATCACTTGCTTGGGGAAAGGGGAACATTTGCTTATTTAGCTGGGAATCACATGTGGTGCACACATCAAGCATAAATCCAGTTTGGCTTTTCTATGCTTAAAATATAGAATTCCCCTCGTTGGTTATGACGTTATCATATTAGAAAATTGTACTAAAAATAAAAATGACTTCTACGTTAAAGTACACTTTAATTGTAATATAATGTGGGTAATAAATGCATTTAAATTATTTTGTATAAGCGAATTTTTGCTAACTCGAGTTTGCTGAATTTGTATTTTGAAATTTTTGGGGCCTCTCTGGTTTGAAATTGATTTTTTTCCGTTATAATAATAATGTATTAAATTATGAAAAAAAATAATAATATAAAAAGAAGATATTATATAATATAATAATTTTAAAATAAAATATAATTTAATAAATGATATAATATTAAAATAATAATACATTATAAACTTTTGTTGTATTGATCTAAGCTGATTTGAAATGATTTAATCGGATCGTCAGATCAGCATCTGGAATTGATATGAGTTTAAATTCCATTACGTTTCTAGACTTTTCCTTTGCAAAGCGCAGCTCAGAGAACGCTTTCTGAAATAGCAACAATTTTGTCTAAGGTCAAAACACAACGCCTAGCAAAGCGTTTCTTAGAAAATTGATCCAGACCAGAAGCCGGCTTCCCCTTGTTTTGCCTGTCTATTACAGAGCTCAATTGGCCATAACGTACACCGGAAAAAATAAATTGAAGAGACTCTTTAATAGAACATAAAATTATTTTAAAATGAAATATAGATTTTAATAAGGTAAAAAATTTTTTTAATTCTTTAAATTTCTAAAAAAAAGTAAATTATTTATTTTCCAATTGAAATATTTTAAAATTGAAATATATTTGGTTATTATCTTATATTTTTCGATTCTTATAAGCTGTTAAAATAAACCTTTTCCTTGCAGAGATGTTGATTTATGATATTAAAACTTATAGGAATGATCTTCTGACAGTTTGGGATATTTCTTTATTCAACGTGACTTTGAATGCTTTTGTCTGAGTGTAGTTGGGGGTTGTCCGGAAATGCCATAGAGTGAAAAACTTTTCTCCGGCTCTTGTTGTGACGTACAAGACCACATTGGTTGTCGTCATTCAGGTGAGTCCCCTCCATTCGTTAGCCGGTTTGCCAAAGGCACCGAAGGGTGAATTCAGGTGAGACAACGACGACGACGACGACGATGCAGTGAGGTAAGGAGATTCGCAAGTTGCATGTGAGTGGGTCGCCGTCGTTGGAATGGAAATTATCATTGGCAATTTATTCGTTATGCAGGTCGGTAATTGGGAATCTGGGCAGTAGTGTCTATGCGATATATAGTGCGTTTCATGATCATATCGGACACTGGTCAGGGATTTCCAGGCATGATAAATGATACAGGCTTCTCAATATATATTATCCATAAATCTTTTTCTATTTATTAGTGACTCAAAATAAGCAACTATCTCATTTTATTGTAACTAGCTTTCAATATGATTCATTAGTAATTGTTTTAAAAATTCCCTTATAATTCCTATAATATTCCTATAAATATAAAATATTCCGTATATAAAATTTACCCAATTCAATAAAAACAATCTATGATTAATATTTAAAATTTGCCAGAATTAATTGGAGGTTTTTCCATGATCGGTTAGAGTATACAAAAGTTCAAACAGTTAAAAAATGTGCAATTTCAATAACGATTGTTTTGACAGCCATTTAACAGTTTAAACCTTTTGATAAAACGCTGTCAGGCTGAAGACCCGAATGTTTTTTTTTATATGAGTTGCGGTTTTTTTATTTTTATTTCTTATTGTTTTTCGATTTTTTAGGAGCACTCCAAGAGGAAGATATAACAAAAAAAAAAAAGTCAATTGTGACGCCAGCAACTGGCACCAATCGACACTGCCGCCGCATACATTTATTAATTTATTAATTTATGAATTATAATAATCAATGTCGATGAATCGAGGCGTAAATTATTGGATATTGATTCATGCTTTGAATTTCACCAAGTCAACGTCAACGGTTTTTGGAGATTTTAAAAAATCTTTAATTATATATTTTGTAATTATTGAGTTCCTTTACGCATTCTTAATTAGTTGTAATATTTGTGTTGTTTTCTATCCAATTCTTTGGCCTTGAACTCTTCTTTGGTGTCATTCACATTCAACAAAAAACACAGACCCGGCACTGGAGAAAAATACAAAACGAAGTAGAAATGATAACTTTCAGCGAGAATAACGCTTGCTTTAATCAAAAAGGCCTGTCTCTGTTATTGTTTGTGTTTTTTTATTTATTATTTTGTTATTTATCGCCTTCCTAACATATGTAACATCAGTATCTTGTATGTGATCTGGAAGATCTTTGTCCGTTATCTGAAGAAATTCCAAATTTTCAAATTGTTTGCAGCAAAGGGAATTTTAAGAAATTAATTTGTTTTTTAAAAAAGTAAGAAAGGTTTTGAGACTTGACTAACTGATAAGTAAAAAGTTGAAAAATTATTTGTTTAATTTCATTTATTTGTAATTATACTTTCAGAAAATTCTTAATATATTCATTTGTAATTTCTATAAATTTCAACTTTATTAAATTAATATTTTTAAAAATATTAAATATATTAATATTTAAAAAACAAGACATTTCAGTTATTTGTCAAAAGAATAGCAAACCATTGCCCCTAAACGGACACTACTTTCTATTCTGTTTTCATTTTATTATTATTATTTTTATCAAATAAAGAATACACGGAAATGGCATTCCAAATGATGATTCTCACCTGCCTGGCATAATCTCCTGGCGAAATCTCTTCTCATATTCTTTCTTCAGACTTTTTTGCACTTTGGACAGATACAAATCATCCAAATTATTTGTGTACATTGGCGCTCTGCGGCTAGCTTGTTGTTTTCTTGGCGTTTTTCTGTTTTGCTTGACGAGCCCCAAATATAATAGAAATTTTTTTTCGGGGAGGGGTCCAGCCTTTGGCAAATAATATGTGGGGAGTGTATGTGTGTTTCAGGGGGATGTGTTTTATTATGATATATGTATACCCTGGTTAAAGAGTATTTTAGATTTGGTTTCATATTTGTAATAAACAGAAAAGAAAAGAGATAACTGTGGCTACTTTCGATATGTTTACAAATTAAAATCGATATTTATCATATATATTGTTGATAATAATCATTAAAAAAGAATTTGTTAATACAAAATTTGGCAATAGGGTATAAAATATTCTTATATCCAAATTTCTTCGCTTTTTTTTGTAATGGATGTGTGAGTAAGTGGAGGCGGTCTTGGTCCATCGACTCTAATTGAAGATGAAGCGAGATAGAGGTAGTGTGTGTGTGTGTATGTATATCTTGTTGTGTGGGTGGCGACACTGAGCCAGAAACGCATTTCAAATCTTTGTTTGCCTATTTACTTTCATTATTTAAGTGCTAAACGAACGTTTTTCATTCCATTCAGCAGAAAATAAGCAACACAATTATAAAAAAAGAAGCATAAATATATATATATATGTATAGAAAAGATTTATCACAATTGAAAAACAACTTAGAGACGAGTTTTCCCAATGCTCTTCCTCCTTCATCTCACATGAGTCGAAAATGGCTTAATTTGAATATGAATAGGCTCAAACTGTCTAAATAACACTATCATAACAAGTGCAAATATATCGGAACATTTGCATAGCTGGTTATGAATATAATTCCAAAAAGAAAATTTATTTCGATATATGCCAGATAATAAACTGTTGCCTAAATGTTTAATCATGGATTAATATAAAACTATATCTTATAAATTCAGCACAGATATGATCTGTGATCAATGTTATATATTTTTTTAACACTTTTAAATTGATTTTCTTTTCATACATATTTATACAAAATTGTAACCCTTTAATTTCTTTGAAAAGAATTCAAAACAAACACCCGGCGCCCCAGGGATAAGCAGAAACAGAGAAAAAATAAAGAATAAATAGTGAACTCAACGAAACATACCTGTTTAAACTATTTCGTATTTTGTTGTT
This sequence comes from Drosophila mayri, assembly GCA_008042485.1. Lineage (NCBI taxonomy): Eukaryota > Metazoa > Arthropoda > Insecta > Diptera > Drosophilidae > Drosophila > Drosophila mayri. The sequence goes on along the minus strand of VNJN01002342.1, from coordinate 22,636 downwards.
GTCTGCTCTCTTGTGTAAATATTTGCCTCTTGTATTTATCGTTTTGTATGTAAGAGATTATGAATTTTTATGCTCTGCCTTGAGAGGGGCTTTGCCGCGACACGTGTACGTAGTAACCTCCCTATTTTGGTAGGGGTAGGAGCCTCTTGACAATAATAATAATAATAATAATAAACGTGTAAAAGCGTGCGATGGATTTACTCTATAAGAAACGGCAGAGAGGCTAGCCCATAAATAAAATAATTTTACAACTAAATCTAGAAACAAAGTAATAGATAAGTGCCACTCTGTTTGACATTAGTAAAATTATTATTTCAAACTAAAATCCCCCTCATTAGGGGTTTACTTTCATTGTACTTTTATTACCACCTCCGAGACTGGGAGATAATTCGGCTTGGGATCCCATCACCCCCAACCCCTCTGTCTCTCCAAACTGAAAACCAAAACCAAATCAAACCAGATCACATCAGATCGGAGAAGTAGTTCGCATTCGCATTTTGATTACAGACACCGACCCGACCCTGCTTCCTCTTTCACGCAGTCTGCGGCCGCAGTTAAACGATCACAGAGACGACAGCCCATCAAGAGCCCCATTTGCCACACACAAACATTATTTTATACGAACTGCTCAGACAGAGTCTTGCAATTAGTTTGATTTTTGTTGTTTAATTTTGTGTTTTTTTTTTCGGCAAGGCAAATCACAGACGTCCAAGCTTAGTGATTGCCATCGGTCTAGGAGTTTATTTTTTGTACAATCACAGGCTGACTGGACAAATACCCTTCTTAAGAGACAGTTTATAATTTTTTGGGCGGGATATAGTACATATATATTCTGTCAGTTAAAATGATCTAATAAATGCTTTCGAATTTTTGTACATATATTTTTTTAAGAGTTCCCTTAATTCTAATCTGAAATAATAATAATATTAAATCTCCCTATATACGATTTTTTAATTCGATTTTATTTTTGAGTTAAATACATATATTTTTCAATCCGACTTTGGATCCATAGAGCATTTACACAGATCGTTGGCACTCACTTTGTAGTTTGAACTTGCTATTGCTGTTGTTGTTTTATTTTCGCTTTGTATTGTGAAATTCGCAGCGCAGACATCCAATGTATGTACATATGTATAAGTATTATATATATAAGTGTATAGGAATGTATCTGTATTTGAGCCTCGCCGAGAATGTATATTTGTATCTTTATGAGCTGGGCGTGAGCGGTGTCTGATAAGATTTTGTTTACTTTTCGCTGGCGGCTGTCTCGCGATTCTCTCAACTTTTTTTTCGGGACTGCCAAATAGAATACGAATTCTATGAAAATTGTTAGCGAAAAGACGAGAAAGTACTATTTTGTGTGTGTGTGTGGGTTTCGATGTAGCGATGTGATAACTACACAAAAAATTGTAGTATTCAAATTGTAATTAATTCGATTTAAAATATATTTTTCATGTATTATATAATTAGTGAGATGTCACAAGTTTGTTTTTTTATAACAGAAAATATTACAAAATTATATTAATTATATTATATGAATTAATTTATTATTTCATATTAATTATATCAACAATAGGAATACATACATATATACATATTTATGTAGAATTTTTTGTGTTGCTGATTTTTATCATAATATTACTGGCAGCATTTGATTGAGACCTGCGATTGAGCATCATCGCATCGCAGCCGTAGCCTCTGAAAAATACTTTGATTGTGTCGCCTCGCCTTGGTTGTTGTTATTATTGTGCTTTTTCTTTCTCTGTCTTTTTCTCTTGATTTAATTTGATTTGTTTTGGTTTTTTTTTATTTTATTTGCTGATTGCTGGGCTTTTGTTTTGACTCTCAAGTCACGTGACACAAGCGTGCCCCGGGCTTGCATTTTCTGACGCGCGTTATCTCCTCCCTCCTTTCTATAATTTCTTCTTGGGAGGCTCTCTCTCTTTCTCTTCCTCTTCTTTCTTGATTATTTTGTGTTTTTATTGTTTTTTATTTTGGCAATCAATCATATAATTTAAACGAAAATGAATCAGAAATTGTAGAGATTTTAATTCATAAAATTTGAAAACGATTTGTATTCAGAATATTAATTTAAATGTCTTTTTTGTGACTCCATTCAAAACCTTTTCAGAGTCTTTATTATATAAGTTTTCATTCATAAAACGCTGGCAAAAATCTATATCTTTGCGGAATGCCAAATATGCTTAAAAGTATATATTTCTATCTGAAGCTTAGTAGGCCTTCAATTTATATTCATGCTTCATTTAGGAATCCACAAACAATTTTCCTCAGTTCATAACGTCTGCTTGAGCTAAAAATTCCAAAATTAAATCAAAAGTTTGTGGTACATTTTATATAATTTTTTGAAAAATGAAAGTTATGATGGCCAAATTTTTGACACTTATAGGCTTTTCAATAGTATATTTCGTACTTCTTGTAGTGCGTTTTTTCACTGGCTGAAACTGTCGGCCACTTCTTAATGATCATTTTCTTCTCCTATCATTTAGTTTCTTTATTTTTTCTTTTACGCATTCTTGCCATTATTATTATTATTATTCAGCCAAGACGAAGAAAATTATATGCTGATGTGTGTAAACAAAAACAATAATAAATCGCTGAGCGCAGGAACAGAACAGAAAACTGGGAATTTGCACAGTCAAGAAAGCATAGAAGAATTCTACGAAACCAGAAAAAAAGCAGAGGCACACAGATACAAATAGAGATGGAGATACAGATACAAATACAGATAAAGAGGCTGGGGAGCTGGAGAAAAGTATTATTTAGCGCTTTTTTGGTGGCATTGAGGAGAGGTTTTCGTCATCTTTTTCGCTCTTTAAGAGCGCTATCTCTTTATGATTTGATCGAAAAGCACGACACAGAGTATAAAATCAAACACAAATATATCAATTAACAGCAATTTATTTGTTTCTTGATTAATTTACTATTCGAATTAGAGGAGAGTTTTCAGGGAAGTTGTATTTCTCTTGTACAGATCAAGCCCCCCTTTTGTAGGAATATTATTATTATATTTACTATTACATTTATTATTTATAATATTTCAACATCTTCTAGAACATTTTCTTTTGGCAAGCGGAAATAGTTGGTTAAATTGTATTTGTTTTTCAATGGATTTCAGTGTGAATCCCCCACAACTAGATACTATGCTAATTGCTAATCAATTTAACGCGCAAATGCAAATTACGTTTAAGCCATTGAGACAAATGTTTATTTTTTTTGCTGTTATTTTTCCTACTTTTTACTAACTTTTTATTTATATTTATACATATATATTGATCAAAGGGTGGTAATAGTGGGCGTGGCCCATTTACATGCATTTAAAACAATGCCTCACGATCTAATCTACATTGTTTATTGTGCAAAAAATAAACTGGGAAAGAATAGAGTAAAGTAGTGAGTTGTCATGCTTTTTTATCTTCAATCTTGAATCCACGTGATGCGTAAAAAAAGGAGGCTAAGCACCACCCACAAAATTAATTCCGACGTTAAGAATAAACCAAAATAAACATAGATCCCCCGGAAGTTCAAAATATGAACCACAATAAAAACAAAAACACAGAAAAAAAAAATAAGCAAATGTTGAATTTTTTCAACAGCTTATCTCTTTGCTTACTCTTCGCTCTCTCTCTCTCCCAGTCTGGTTTTTGGGGGTTTGGCGTTAAAAAAATAGTCGGCTTTCTCAGCTTTCGTAGTGGCTGGGTGTACGACTCCCAGAAACACCTTTGCTGCTCCCTTTTGGCCCCCAATTTTATCGCTGTGTCTCTGTGTGCCCAAAGCGCCTTTGCATAATCTAAGAAAAGAAAAACTGGTGATTAGAAGACACGCGCAATGATTCCCATTAAGTGCGAGAAGAAGCAGAGTCCACCAGATAACCAATGCCGCACAGGGAGGGAACTGACAATTGAGGGGTTTCTCCGAAATAGACTTGAAGTATATTTAGTTGAGTTATTAAATAATTATAAAATTATTATCTTGCTTGTTTTATAATCAATTTGAAAGTGAGCGAGTAGAAGCTAACGATCATGGCTAAATCGAGGCATTTGATGTTGCTGATTCACTACTTTATGTATCCTGTAAATCATTACGAACTTCTGATCAAAATTTGATTATATATTAAATAATATTATATATTATCTTAGCGAGTATAAGCCAATGATCGTGGCTAAATGAAGACTTTATCAACTTTAACTGTGCCTAAAATTGTATAAAATCTTCTAAGCATTATTAGTTTACCCAAGGAAGCTATAAAATCAATTGTCTCAATTAATATCATCGATTTAAATTAATAATATCTGTTAATTAAGTTAATAACCAGCCGATAACGGCAGCCTCTCAATTGCTACTGTTAGCCTGGCTCTAATGGCTACTGTTAACTGAGCATGCGGTTAACAGCTGAGATCGTCGCTGGGCCAATGCGGCGTATGCGTGATATCTTCCACTGGTACTGCTGCTGCTCCTGCTGCTGGCATTGCTATAATTAAATCAAACAGTGGCAAAACAATTACAACAAATTTGGGCAAATTTAATGAAACGCAGGCCAAGACGAAAAAAAAAAAATAATAAAAGAAGCACTAAACTCTTTTTCCACGATTGTTGTTATTGTGTGTCTTTTGAAGTTGATGCTTTTATTTTGTTATTACTATTGTGTTTTTTTTCTGTTGTTCTCGTCGCGTACGTGCAACAAGGAATAACAATTTGGTTTTCGCGATTTTTCAGTCTGTTGATTTAACTTTTTTACGATCCCCAGCCGCCGTAAAAAAAAGCGCCAACGCACAACGTTTTCAATAACATTTCGTGTCTGGTGTTTCGTTTTGTTTCCGTTTTTTACTATTTCGCTAAACAAAATAGTAAAAAACCATATAAAATTGTTTACCCCAAAAATGTAAAAAGAATTGTTAACAAAAAAAAATCAAAAAAAAATCAATTTATTTGTTATTTTTCGTTTTGGAGGATTTTTTTATGCATTATTTTGGGAATTTGATTAGGAATATTGAAATCGCCTTTCTAATGTCCAAAAGAATTCTTTAACCCACCAAATGTTGATGAAAAAAATGTTCAAACGTTGTTTTTTGTATGGTTTTTTAAACTCTTGTTTTGTTTACCTTTGTTGTTAGCGCACTGCCGTGGCGTCGCGAGTCCAAAGAGTTTTTGGATAGAAGCCAGGGGAAACCGAAGACGAGCGTTAATCGATACGAAATAAATCGTTCGAGATCGTGATTAAGCATTTAACATGATTAAGATATTGGGCTGCGTATGTATGATATGTATCACATAATGTACAGCATCCGTTCAATGTGAAAATGTTTTTTTATTTTATATTTTCTGTCGATGCTCTCTGTTTCTCTTGTACTAGTATCTCGGAGATCTCTGGCCGATTTCCATTGGCTAATAAAAAAGACGCAAAAAAGCAAGAATGCGGAGACAAATGATTGGAAATATCTTTGCCAATCTTTTTGGGAGAGCTTTACTAATTAGAGTGCCAATCAAAAACATATCGAAGCAAGGCGTATTTTATTATTAAAAACGTTTGTTAAAATAATTATGGCAATCAAAAAGCATGCGAGATTTTACATTTCAAACTATATCGATTTTTAATGGGATATTTTTTAAATTTCTGTCTTAATTTTTGAGTTATTGTTTAAAATCAAATTAGGCAATAAAAATATATAACAATATTCTAAGATATTTTTGAATTTGTATAATAATTATAATCTGTTTTTTTTTTTTGTTCGTTGCAACATCGGAAACTGGAAAAATTCCGAAACAAATGAAACATCGTATAAATAATTATAGAAGCCAATTGCTCCTGCAGGTCAAGCAACTTTTGTTGTAGTCTTATTGTTGCTCCAGTTATTATTGTTGCCTTTTTTGTTTTTTCCTTATTTTGTTGGCTGTACTAGAGTGATGCAGGTGATGAAACAAAAGTACAATAAACCTTATTAATAAGTGCAGGTTGTAACCTTGAACCTTGATAAATACCCAACTGATGTGCCTGTGTTTTTTCTTGTTGTCGTTGCTGGCTATGATCATTGCTAAGGTCGCCACGCACTAAAAGTAGGGTATAATATAATACATTCATCGGAACAGCAACAACTATCAGCGACAACACGACAATATCAGCAACTACATGAGATGTAATCATAATCATCATCATATGATGACTGTGGCGGGGAGGTCGGGTGCAGGATTGTCGGGGGTTGTGGGGGTTTTGTCAACGAACAAAATGTTATAAATTATACATAGCCGAGAGTGACAAATGTGCGGTGGCGAACCATTAAAAATGGTAATTATTATTAATTAAATATCATCCGTGAATCGAGCAAAAATTTAACACGCTGCGTTTTCAAAGATCATTGATTTAGTAGCGCTTTGGGTAAATGTTATTAATTAGGTTTTTAGAATTAAAAGCAGGCAACTAATACTATTTATATTATTTATTTATATATTTATATTTATAGCGATGGTCAAAAACACTATATAGCTGAACCTGTTTAAAAACAACAAAATTAAAGGCAATAGACTAAAATGCTCTTAAGTTAAATTATAAAAAATAGTATCGCCTTATAAAACATTCAAACGACATAAAAATGAACTATAACAATTTGCTAATATACAAAAGAAATATTTATTATTTATATTTAAATTACAAATTTATTTAGTAAAACCTTAATAATTTCCCCAATAAATTTGTGTTTATTAAATACATTTGTCTAAGAGTTTTTACAGAATTCCTAAGAATAAATAACTTTAGATGGTTAAAACAAGTGTTACCTTCTCTTTTGATAACATAAATTCGTTGTACCACGCAAAAACTAAAAAAAAGGCGTCAACGTTGCGTATGCGCAATATTTAATATGAATGTATGCGTGCATTGATGTTACCTTCGCACACACACGCTCCCTCTTTTCCCCCCGCCTCCACCTTGTTCATTTTCAATGCTATGTGGGAATACAAAAAATTAGAAAAAAACTATCATCACTTGTGCTTGCTATTCTTGTGATAACATGGATTGAGGTGTGCGCGTGCTCTCTCTATTTTTTTACTATTTTTTTTTTCGGTTGGTGACGTCGGCGATGACAATTTACATGTGTTGTATGCTGTGTTTGTTTTGTTACTGTTGTAGTTGTTGTTGCTGGCATTGCCTTTGGCTTTTATCAGCCGACAAGGAGGGCATCACACATTTTTTTTGGGGAGGTACAGTGGGTGGAATTTCAACATTTATGTTACGCTGTAACTATAGCACCTGTAATGCCGTAATTTTTATTTTAAGATCATTTATCTCTGAGATTTATATTTGAGACTTATAAATGACCCAAAAATTAAATATTTACATTTGTTTTTTTTTATTATTGGTATTATTATTATATTACTATTACTGTTCTTCTTGAATAATTTTTGCCCATACCATTTTATAAGCCCCACTGTGCCCCCATTGCCGCCTACCAATAAGAAATTAACGCCATCGCTGTTACTGTTATTGTTGTTGACACGATCGCTGGTCGGATCGCTTCGTGAGAAAGAGAGCGAACAAAGCTGTGAGAAGGAGAAGAAGCATAGCCGACGCGATGCGCTCTCTTTACAGCTGTCCGCTCAGCTGAGCCACTTGACATGTGGGCCGGTAGCCACCTCCCATCCCGCCTCCCATCCCACTACCTCCCTTCGCGCCCCACTCTCCCCCTCGTTACGCGTGACTGTGGTGTGACCAAATTTGGGGCAAACTAATTTCGAAAAATGCACCGTTAAGGCTGCACACCAGATTTCTGATTTTTTTTAATGGCACTTTATAGGCCTTAAGATGACAAGAGTTTTGTATTGGTTGTAAAATTTTGGTGGGGAAAGCGGGGAATTAAAATTAGATTTTAGTGCGTTAGTGGAAGAAAAATAATGTCAATTAAATAAGTACACTTTCAATCGATCGAATCAAATTAACTGCAAATTGATTCAAATTTGTTGGTGTTAGCTTTTGGCCATTTTTGGGCACACTTGCCAAATAGTTGTATCGTGTTCAAGCGAATAATTGACAAATTTGCACTGAAAAAAAAAATATATATATATATATTTCTAACATTCTGAATCCTAAAGATAAATGACATACGACTATGGATTTACTTATAGTTTCCCCCTGTGCATATAAAAATGCTAATGTTTGTATATTTGTCCACTTATCAGTGGGTTGTTCATGCCTATGTGCGGACCTATGTTGGCATTCCGTTCTGTAGAGTTGTATAGTGGCCCTGACTGTCTGCAATTGACCGCAAAGCGAACGTGTGCTGCCTAGTGTTAATTAACAGCCACGCATCGCCGCCACACTTGAAAATACACACACACGCACATGGTGGGTTGGACCTATATGGGAAAAACGGGGAAAATGTAAACGATATTTTAAATATTTGAAAATCCAACTGAAATAACACTACAGTGACATGTTTGTTTCTTGTAAATATATAAATATGCATGATAAGGTAACACTGCGTATGGGTGATCCTTTTGAAATTGTCTTAGTGCCGAAGTCATATCCCTTTTACCTCTTGATATTTAGGTAAAATCTTAATTCCAGGTATAAAGTGTAATAAATCCATTTAATAGTTACATTTTGGGATAATATATTAAAAGGTGTTTGTCAATGTTTTTTTTTTTGTTTACTAAAACTCTTTTATTTCATTATAATTGGGTCCACCCTAATTTAATGCGCATACGCAGCGTCGTCAGGAGCATAACAGAGCGAAATAATGCGAGGACGGGGGAGCGAGTGCATTTTACTGATGCCTTCTTGCAGATCTTTTGATATTGATTTCAATTGCTCTCTCTCTGTATCTGTATCTGAATCTGTGATTCTGAATCTGTGTATCTGCATCTGTATATTTGTATCTGTGTATCTGTGCCTCCCTATCGCTCTCTCCCCCCTCTCTATGGCTTTGTTGCTACTTTATCATTCTGCGTTTGCAATCAGTGCCGACCGAGAACACCAGCAGCAGCAGCAGCAACAACAGCAACAGCCACAACAGCAGTAAATAGAAACGGGGCGCGCGCTGTGCTCACGCACACATGGAAATCAATTAAACCCGTTGTCGTCATTCGGCCACGCGTACACTTGTTGCTTCTTTCGCTCAGACCCAACTCCCACTGGCTCTTCACTCTCTTGCCCCCTATTCATGGTACAGTGAGTGTACGAGGTAGTCCCATCGGCTGTTGAGGCACTCGGCTTTTAGAGCCTTATCGAACGTTCGGGTTCGCCGCTTGACGTCATTAAGACCCTCAGTTTGCCAGAGAGGCTACCTTGTATTGTTTATTATATCATGCCCCTATCGGCAGCATCATTGCAGGGTTTCGTTCTTTTCGGATTTTAGTTCATCGATCTCAGCGTAAGTGTTCACATCGTTACGGTTACGGTTACGAGTACGGCTACGCTTACGGTTCCACGGTCTCCGGTCTCCGGTCTACTGCGCTCGGTTGGGGTCTATGCGGTACGGTTTTCGGCCTACGGTTTGCGAGTTACGGCATTTCGGTTACGAACTCGTGGTAAAATCTTTCGCACATTTTTTTTTATGTTTTTGTTGCTGTCTGTCGCCTTTTTTTCTGGTTCTTGTTGTTGGTGGTGTGATGTGCATAATTAACGTTTATTATTTGCAAAAAAAAAGACAAAATAGAAACAAAAATTGTTAAAAGTTAACAGTTTTGTGCGGCAAATTTTTTATCAGCTGAGAAATCATGGCCTGATCGCCAGAGAACTAAATAAAGATTAAATCACCTAGCAGGGAAATTGGGAAAATTAAAAAAAAAATAATAATAATAGGAGGAAAGAAAATAAAGCCCGGCAAAAGTGTTTTTCTCTTTTTTAAATAATAATTATTACAGAAAATTGTAAACCAAGCGAGAAAATGGAAAATTTGTAGAAGAATTAAATATTAACAGAATATAAAAGTTAACTCCTTTTTTTGTAATAATAAATTCAGTAAACCTTTCTTTAAAAAAAAACCCTCCTTATAAACTATATCCCAACTGATAAACTGATAACTCCAAACTCCGTCGTATTGAAACAAATTAACTCCAAAAATTATACAAGATTTACTTCTTTATATTTTTTTAGAGGGAAACCTCTAAGAAACCTAAATTCTCTTGGTCCGCCCGCGGGGTTTATCTTATCGTCTTTCGGGAAAGGGAATGGGTATGGTTCTGGGAAGAGGGGGTTCGGGGTGTGGGTTGTGTGGTGAGGCGAGTGTTCGGCGGACATTCTATTAAAAGTTAGTTCCAGTCGCAAACCCAGAGACCCACAGACCACAACGGACTGAACCGGAACCAAAAAAAAAATCCCGGACCCGTCGAGAATCTCCAAAAAATCAAAGAACGCAAAAAAAAACGTATATATAAATACATCCAATTTTTTTCATTTAATTCACTTTCTGCTTGTTGTGAGTTCTCACATACCAAAATACGCGTAAAATACGTTTGTTTATAACAAATTTCAATGCGGCCAATAACCAAACAGAAAACAAGAATAAAATAAATGAGAAAAACACGATAAAAAAATTCTATGCAAAATTAATTTAAGCGCTGGGTAGCCGCTAGATACTTGAAACAAAACAAAAAAGAATCAATAATGGCAGAAACCATAAACCAATTTAAAGCCAATCTTCGCTTTAGTCTCTTTCAATATGAGCAGATAATTTCTTATTTACATTCATTATTTGAAGAGTTTTTTAACGAACTCATTAAGTATAAACACATTTCTTGAAGGGTTTTCATTTTTCAACTGCCTCGGTTACGATCGTATCGATATATATTATTAGTTTGTCCTGGGCGCAGCAGGTGGGTCTGGATTATATTAACTGAACATTCTTAATTTTGTTTTGAATAAAAAATAAATAATAAAAAAGCAACAGGTAGCTTACACTATTATTTATTATAAATCCTAAATTATTTAATCCCTCACATGTTAGAGCTTTCCTTATTATGTTTCCTGTTTGAAATCAAATTGTTAAATAAATATTATAAATATATTAATCAATCGAATTGCGATCCCCTCTCAAATCAGATACGGTTCAGCTTAGCTTTGCTTACTTGTGGATCGGTGTTATTACACGAACAATGTGGGTCAATGAAACAAGATCATGATTTTTCATAAAGCCAACAACGGCAGTCGCCACACACTCGCCGCTCGATTACTGATAAATACACCGTACAATTTCAATTAGCATTTAATCAAGCCAAGAACTTGCCTTGGCATTTGATTGTCAAAAAAAAAAAAAATAATAATAATACAAAAAACTGAAAAAGTAAAGACCAAACCCCGAATCAAGAAGGGGCGGGGTCGATCGGTTGGTGCTAACACAATTATCTGTGTCACCGCATCAAGTTTACTCGCTTAGCCATCAAAGACTGGCCAGAATGCACTGCACTGCGAAAAAAGGAGTTTCCTTTAGAATATCTAGTAATAGCTATTTCCCATCGATCGTAGACAAGAGAAACAGTATCTAAAATTAAATTTGGTTGGTTTTTTAAACTTACAATCTTGGAGTTACATGGAGATGGAGGCAAAGCATTGCCTACTTTTGGGATCAAGATAGCCACAAAAACTTGTCCGATTTAGGATTTGATCAAAGGATTTCGTACTTACTTTATTAATATAAACATTTAAAAATCTTTACTAAATTACTAATCAACTTTTAAATATATTTTTGACCAGAATTGACTTTATTTTTTTTAAATTCCACCCAGGCATATCACTTAAAACCGGTAAACTGTTTTAATTTAGGTTCTAGAAATCATATTTAAAATCATTTTTAAGCACTAAGACTGGTTTTCCTTTCGCTGCGTGTAAATTCCTATAAGAATCTTTATTTTTTTTTGGAAGGTAGCAAGAAACAAGACCTTGCGGAATTTGCCATTTTAAAGGGCTTTAACCATAAGTAGATATATAAATGCATTCCGCAAAAAGTAAAAGGGAACAAGTAGAACAGGAACTGTAACTGTAAACGAGTAAATAATAAAAGGCATAAAAAAAGGAGAGCTCGCCATACCAGGAAGCTAAAGGAAGAAAATATCCAAGGCGCCTTCTCGGACAATGCAACCAGTTTTGGGGAAAGGGAAAAATAATGCACTTAAGCCACACCACCGATTATCACAGTCTCTCACCATCAGTGCATATAATATATAAACTCTCGTTTTACACATTACTGGGCGATCTCCTTACTATAGCTTTTTCTTGTCATCTTGGACTTTAAACCGCCGGCGATTAAAAAAAATATGCGTGCTTAAAAAAAATCAACAGAAACAACAACATTTTGTATATCTTTTTCGTCGACGGTATGTAAAAAAAAGCACACAATAAACAGGCATATGAATAAATAAATAAATGAGAGAGAATACACAAAAAAAAGAGGCGAATGACAAAAACAAAACAAAATGAAACGAAACGAGATACAAATGTAAAAAAGCAAAGCGGTTTTGGTCGCGTTTCGAGCTGTGTTTGTCGCGTTTTCGTAATGTTTTCGAAACTAAGCACTTTTGGAGCGTTTTTTTAAATGAAATAAAATTTATATCGAATTTAATACCCATTTTTTTTGTTACCCCACCTACAGCAGACGTATTTATTGTGAAACAAACATAAAAACTAAAACAAACACATGTACAAAAAAAAAACCAATCACAATGAAATGACAAAAACCAAATGAATTAAATTAAAGGACAACATTATATTAAATTAAATGTGCCAACAACAATAATAATTGCCAAAAATAAAACAAAGAAACCAACAACAAATAAAAGAAAGAGGGAAAATCAGAAAACCTATGCCTGTAAAAATAATTATAAAATATACTAAAAGAACTTATCCCAAAAAGAGAACGAGAAACACAAGGAGAGAGTACAAAGAGTGAAATAAATAAAAACCACAAAATATTAATTCAATGAATTAAATATAGTTATATTTTGAGAGGAAATAATTACATAAAAAAAAAAAAAAACAAAAACAAAAAACCATCAAAATGCGCTTCACCTACAATCAGTATAAACATTATGAATCCGGCTATCGGATTCCATCCAAAATGCATAATCTTAGCCACCATAATAATGGCAATGCTGGTGCCAACAACAACAATAATAATAACAATAATAATCATCACTATGGCCATCACAACGGCAACAATGGCAACGGCAACAACAATACAAATTTACAAGCCTATCAGCATCATTACAAAAGTAATTTCGGTAAGAAGAAATATATAAAATCCGGGGTGTTCTTATCAAAACAAAATATGATAAATGTTTTATAAGTAAATAAACTAAATATATTGTTGGGTATATTCTGGAAAATTGCTTGAGAAAATCTCAAAACAAGAAAGTTTTTTATTGAAAAGTTTCTTTAATATAATCTTTCTCCCATTAAATATATTTTGAAATACCTATAAAAAATATATATTAAAATATAAACTATCTTCTAATTTGTACTATCCCAACATCCAGTTGGCAGTTGGCTTATCAGCAACACGTCGTAATTGCTTCGAAAACAAATCCCTCCTTCTCTGCCCTCCGCTCTTGATAACCATATATGCCATAATCGTAGTAGTAGTACACCTGGAATTTCCTGGTCTAGCCAAGATCCAAGCCAGAAATGGCGGGTGGTTCTGTTCGTTTTCCAATCTCCAATTACGCACAAGAGGCGCCTCGTCAGTTGTTGTCGCCGTGGGTGATTCAATTCTCATTCCTTTCTCCATATCTCTCGCTCTCAGTCTCGGGTTTTGGTTTGGTTATTCAGGTTCCTTAGCCAGTTGTCAGGTTTGGCCCGAGGCGATAAGATTACGGCCAAAATAAAAACACTAAAAACTAATAACAAAACATATAAATGAAATACAGGCGTAAGCCTTAAACCCAAAACCCAAATCATAAAACAAAAAAAAATATTACAAATTTTAATTCATAGTTTTTCGCTATAAACAATCTTCTGACTACTAAATATATGTAGTTTTGGGGGCGGGAACAGTGGGTCAGTTGGGTTCATTACACTTAATTCCCATCGATTTGCTCTCTGTGCCTGTTATTGTTTTTTTTTTATGGATAATCTACAATCTGTTTTGGAGGAGTCTGCGTTTAATTATAGAACCTGGCTATATACTACCTGCAAATTTCAGAGAACAACAAAAACCCACCAACATCTGTGTTTAACTATCCAAGGGTGATTCTTTCCGAGATCTCTCCCAGTGAAAATTAATTTAAAGCCTGACTTTTTGTCAGCCAATTAAAAGAGCAAAGTACATTTATAGCTTTAGTTTTATTTATTTATTTTTTTTTTTTTTTGATATTTTGATTATATGTTTTTAGGGTTTTTTTGTATTATTAAAAATATGATTTATTAATTGGGAAGGGTTTTAATTAAAATATAATTCAAGCAATTAAAATATGTACTTATTCCAAGATCACAAACAAATTTTAATAAAGCAAGAATTGTCTATAAACCATTTTCAATCGATTTTCAAATTTTAATCTTCTTAGTGAACATTTTCTAGGATCAAAATCCAGACATTAGAATTTCTAGAAACATATTTTAAGTGCTAAACATTATTTTCATATTTAAAAGGTTTCCAAAAAGATTTCTTTTGGCACTTAAAAGATATTTATCTTTATCTTCCTAATTTCTTAATTATTCAAAACTAATAAGCGATTCGATTTAATTTCCAAAGCTATTTTTGTAATAAAGTTCTTGTAAATCTGACTGCTGTGGCTGTATCTTAGTCGGTAAACCGTATCTGTATCTATATCTGGGGAATGATATAGCATTTTATCCCCTTGGAAACAATAGCAAACGGTATCCCCATCTCCCTCTGGGTCCGATCTTATCTCTGTAGCGATCCCAGGTAAGGCCCATTTTCCCGCCTACTCCTCCTCCTCCTCCACCACAGGTAGGCGCGTTCCGCAAGCCCAACAATAAATATATATTTGTTGTTTGCTCGATTCCCGCCCAAGGTTAGTTAGGCCAAAAGGGTGCGTTTTTTTTTTTTGTTTTTGGCATCATAAAAGCCAAGAGGCGAGAACAGATTTTCTCACCTTCCTTATGTTATATATGTAGCCATATAGATATACATATGTATTTATGTATATATGCCTTTTGGGGGCGCAACGCACGTCACCGAGGGATCCTCGTAATTGGAGATCAAAGTTTGTTTGTTTGTTTTCGTTTGCCTGCTGTGCTATCAAAGGCGCTTTTTGTTTGCTCGTCGAGACTCTTATCTCGTAAATTAGCTCGTAATTGTTTAACGGTTTTACCGGAATTAGGGAACGGAACACACACACGAATATATTGTGATTGAGATTTCATTAGAATTAAATTGGAGATATTTTGGGGGTAGGAAAAAAGGTGTTAAAATCAACTTGGCAAACACAATTATGAGGGAGGGAGAGTACATTAATTATAAGTCAGCTTACATTGCTCTTTATCTTTACTATTTATTTGTTTTACCTCCAAGAATGCATATTTCTTTGGATTTAGGTTTAGATATTTTTCTTAAGAAATTTAGAAAGTGTTTTTAAGCAGATACTTGTGGCTCAAAAGTCTGTCTTAATGAGTTAATTCATAAATAATTAATAAATATATTAATTCTTATCAGAACGAACCCACATCCCTTTGGTGGCCTATCCCAACCGACATAAAAAGGGCTTAAGAGGGAATTTTAGAAAGGGATTTAAAAAGGAAATTTTTAAAGGATATCACAGGACACCTTGAAAGATATTTAAAAGTAGATTTAGAAAGAGATTTCAAGGAGAATGTAGAAGAAGATTTCTCAAAAGATTTGCATATTAATTAAATGCTTTGCAAGCAATAAAATAAATAAAAAATAAACATATACGATCAAGAATGGGAATGGAGAACCGGACAAATAAAGGAAATCATAATAATAATGGTGGGTGGGAGATGAGGAGGAGGAGCCATCGGAGCTTGCTAATGGGTTGGGTGGCGGTGGTGGTGTTGGGTTCGTTTGGTTTTGGTTGGGTTTGTCTGGCTTCCTTATCAGCGGACTCCGGCCCATTGTTGTGCTCCAGCCCATGATAATATACATATGAGCAGGCCAGCCGCCAGATGCTATGTATATATGTAAATACAGACACACTCGCATATGGACAAGTAAGTCTCATGTCCATGACGGGCAAAAGAAAAAAAAATAAAGCTGAAATCTGCAATGACAGCTGGAACTGGCGCTGATGTGCAGCAACTGCAACTGTAACTGCTGTTGCAGTTGCCCCTCTGAATTGAAATTGAAATGAAAATGAAAATTGAGCATAAATTGGGATCAACAATGGGAATGCAAACTGCGGCAGCAACAATAGTCTAGAGTGTGAAACAGATTCTATGCTCAGCTCTCAACAATATAAACGGGGACTTTAGGTCTCCATGATGGGGGCCTGGGGGCAACTCTTGTCCCCGGAGGAGGGAAGTTCAATGCACCCAATAGTCGGCTTGCCACCAGCTTTATCAGTTCAGTTTTCCTGGCATATAACTTAACTTTGCAAACGCGAGACCAGATTTCTCCGTTCCCTCTCTATCTATTTTCTTTTGTGTGTATTTAATGAATCAAGTATTAATACTATATAGAAAGCGTTATATTAAACGAAATATGATAGCTCAAAACTGAATTTATAAAATTTTACTTATTTTATTTCTCTGAATTTTTAGGAATGAGAATGACCATGTCCACGAATTCCACAATGAGTGCGCGAATACATCGAAAGGGTTTTCGCATACCATCGAAAAGACAGCCGGGTAAGGGATTGCCCGGAAAATTGCATACTATAACCAGGGTAAGTTCAGACATATATTACATATAATACATACATATATATATATTTCTATAATTTGTTTTTATTATTGGTATAATCACAGGCGGGTCCCGGCAAAATGGTACCCGGAAAACGAATACCACAGCGACCCCATCCACCGCCCTGCGACAACTCCAATGACAGTGGCCTTGGCTTCGACCAGCATACAGAGCTGAGGTCCTCGGCGGGTTCAGCGGGCGGTGATTCCAGCCAGCGATCATCTGGACTTTTGGTCAATAGTGCATTAACCAACACTGTGGCAGCAGCGGCCGCGGCAGCAGCAGCAGCAGTGGCCAGCAATACATTGCAGCAGCACCAGCAACATCATCAACAGCAGCAGCAGCAGCAACAACAGCAGCAACAGCAACAGCAGCAGCAGCAGCAGCAACATTCACCACAACAGCATTTAATACGCGCGATACCTGTATCAAGGTGAGTCCCCCACCCCCCACCTGCGTCCCATCGATCAAGTGAAAAGACCGCTTTCGGTGTCTTTCTCGAAAATCCTTAGCCGAGTTCATGTGCAGCCGCAACTCAAGATAAGTGCACCAGTTCATGATGAGTGCCGCCAGTTCATGATTTCATTTCGTTTTGCGTTGTTTTGATTCATGGTTTCGAGTAATTGAAGAACATTTGTACGATTGCCTCTACTCACCTTTCCGAAAACTTACACGCACGCAAAAACACAACACAACTAATGCACAGATATTTATATATATTCAAATATAAATTTATTATCTATAGACAAAAATATGTCAAAGCATTTAAAAGCATCTGTCTTTGTTTTTTTTTTTTGTAATATTTTGGCAGCAGAAGCAGCAGATTTAAAGAACCTTTTTATATGGATTTATTACGTGTTTTGAGTTTGTCCGTTGTCCGTTATTAAACAAATTTTAATTGCATTGTCCCTTAACAAAAACCCATAGAACTTCTCTTACACTATCATTATTATAACTTTTTTAATGAATCGATTTTTAAGTATCGTTCAGTCTTATGTTTCCCTTTTTGTATACAATATTCTATATCATATTAACTGTTTATTCGTTTGCCAAAACAAACTTGGCCATTAATCGGAACAGAGCCGTTCAATAGGCGTCTCAAATGGCAGTACAAAAAAAGGGAGAAAAGTTGTGGAAAAAAAGGAGAAAATAAAAGGGAAAATTCTCGAATATCACTAAGAATCAATGATAGCTCCAAAATGGCCCATTGAGGCACAGCACCTACCTCCTCAATACAGTACGTCTTTCGGTTTCAAACAGAACAAACGTGCGCGAAATGTGGAATTGCAGAAGTTATTGGAAGTGAGTTTGAAGAAAGATTTATTTTAAATCTTTAACATTCAAAATTGGATTGTTGAGTGATTTGTAAGACAGTGAAATGGTTTAAATACAATTTTTTAGAAAGAAAGAGATGTGGGTATGCGATGAGTTCTGATTTTGTAAAGATGCAAACTTGTATTATCTGCAAGTTTATTAAATTTTAGTAAAAGTTTGCTTTTTAAAGTGAAATCAAATAATTTACTATTAAAAGTAATTATTTAAAAATATTTGTAGATAGATTTATATCAATCTATATTTCATTATGCAAAATATGTTTAACTGAGAAGGGGTCTTCTGTATTATATTTTATTTTATTAAATGTAATTTTTGTAGACGAGTTTTTAAGTTCCTTTGTAGGTCATGGTAAATGTGTGTTTTTATTTCAAAAAGATTTTGATACAGATTATGATTTTAATTTTGAGTTTCCATTTAAGTTTCAAATGAAACATGTTCATGTTGTTGTTGTTCTAGCAAATATCAATGCTTTTGTTGTTGTTGTTGTCCCAGCTATATCGTAAATATTTTTTAGTGGTAGCTATTGTAATTGCATGCCCCCAGCCCCGTACTATCTGTGTAAATATCTGCATTATCTTATCGAACCATCAGCTTTAACCTACCTTGCAAATTCTGCATTCTGACCAAGAGTGAAGTAGTGAAGGGAGGAAGGTGACTGCCTTTTGGGGTTGCCCCCTTATCACAAATCAAAAACAAAACAAAAAAAAAAATAAAACGGAGGAGGAAATATAAAAGCAATGAGCTTGTTGCGATTTTTATTAGGTTTATTTAGGGCTTTTGTTAATTATTTGTTGGTTTTAGCCACTGCAAATGCACTTTATATTTTATCTACCGATAATTCAGTGATTTTGTGCTTAATAATTCTTATCAAAGTATTGGGAAAACTGATTAATAGGGAAGTTATTTTACTAACAAGAGGATAAAGCCTCCCTAAAGATTAAATATTAGGTAGAACCAGAGCTCTATCATGTGTTGTTCGTTCATCTTTGCTGATTATTTGCACATTTTTTGTTGGTGGCTGATTTAATTTGCATTCATTTTGGCCAGACTCTCCATGAAAACACACATACCTATAGTATATATATATATTTTTCCCTCACTCACTGGGCAATGACTTTTGGCTTGTTTTCCTTTTTTCTTTTCGTTGCGATTGCTTATACGCACTGTTGACGCCGTGCGTTTGCTTTACTCTGCTCCACTGATTAGCAATCGGCGGCTGGGCTGCATTCGCATTGGTTCCGTTTTTCTGATTTTACGATTTAGCTTAGGATCGAATGTATAGCCACTAGATGATCGCTTACGTATACCGATTATGTGGCATTTACTCTACAACAAAAGCCCTCTGTTGACTTTATCAGTTGTATATTAGCTAATAAGAGGATCTTTATAGTTTCAGTTGCTGTTTTGTTTTATTTTGGGCTTAGAAAAGGGTTTATTGAGGGGTTTTTAACTACATTCTAAATTAATAAATACAAATGTGTGTTTTGAGACAGAGAATTTAAGGAATCTTTATATAAAACCATTAAAGATCATTTATAAATTGAAAGAAATTGTATTTTTAAAAGAAAAATGAGGAATTTATAACACGAAATTTCACTATTAATTTTTCCAGTTTATAAAAATTGTTCTTTATTGATTTTATTGTGAACTGTAAATTCTCTCGTGATATTCTCTTTTCGAATTAAATATATAAGACAAACAGATCTCGATTGAGTTCACAGGCCGTTAGTTTCGTTCAGATCCATTCAGTTATATGCAGTTTAGTTCCAGTTCCCTTGAGTTTTGTTGGGATTTGATTTCGCTGACTGCATTTTAAATGCAATTGGACATTGATTGTTGAGGCTCTGTCGATTTCTATAAATTTTGCAATCTTCTTAGAAATGCTAAAGATTTTATTTACTTCTCTATATACTATATACCAAAAATAGATATATATATATATCTTTTTATCAAGGAACTGCAGTGGCGTTAAAACGATAACGATTCTAAATGAATAATTGAATTTTGGTTTAAATTGTGGCAAGAATATTTAGCTTTTAAATTTTGTAATATAAGAACTTAAAAATATTAAAAAAAAATATTATTATTAGTAATTTGACTATCGAGGGGCAAGCGTATTGAATAATTACTTTCTAAATTATATTACCGATTAATAAACCCTTTAATAATTAAAAAATTAACTGGTAATTGATAGGACTCGACTTTAAATACGATTACAAATCGTTTAAAATAATACCTAACGCTGTCTGCGTATGCTGCTGTACATAAATGTCTATATATATGTGTGTGTATATGTTAACGTATAGATCGCGGCACGCCCGGAATATGATGAGCCAATATCTGGAGGATCTCGACCTGGTTTCGGCCTCCTCCTCGGAGGACTCCTCAGCCACCACCTCACCGTCGGTCAGTATCAGTTTGGACGAGGACACGGGCTTTGCCAACGACAACAACTTGACGGCAGCAGGATCAACCGTTAGCAGTAAATCCACCTCGGGCACCACCTCCAGTTCCAGTTCCACATCGGATCCCTTTGGCGGTGTCTTTCAGGCCACCGAAGCGGCGGTGGCAGCGGCTGTAAATGCCTTTACCCAGCAGCATCACCAGGTGCAGCAGCATCATCAGGTGCAACATCCACAGCAGCAGCAGCAGTTCCATTATCCCGGATTGTTGCATCATCACCAGCAACAGCAGCAGCATCATCATCATCACCATCATCATCACCAACAACATCACCATCGCCATGGCAAGCACATCAAGCGGAAGAAGCTCGAGTGCAATCAGGTGGAACTGGACAACGATGATGCCTGCAGCGAGGACGAGTTCATACGCAAAATAGCCAGCTCGGTGGCAGCAGCCACTGTTGAGCCCGCAGCTCCGGCTCCAGCTGCTGCTCCGGTCTTGCCAGAAGTGGCCACCACTGCATCATCTCCAGCCAATGGAAAGCACCTGCCGCGCAGCAACAACAATGAGACAAAGTAAGCAGAGGAAGGCTTTCAGCGAAACAAAGCAAAAATCGACTAAAACAAAATTTAATTAATTTGTTGGGAAAAAAAATATAAGAAACTATAAATGAATCCTTTGGAAACAATCTTTGGCATAAAAGCTTTGCAAAATTTAAAGAAAGAAAAGGTCCTGGCTAGACCACAAATTATACAAATTACCAAATTATAAATATATAAAATAAGTAGCAGGAAAATCTCTCCTTGGAAAGGATTTAAAATGAATGATGAAATGAGGAACTTTAGAAGAACTTTGAAGAAGAAAACCTAAATGGTTATATAAAGGATATATGTATGTACGTACTATATATACTTTCACACCCCAGCGAAATTTTACAACAATTATCCTACAAAATTATATTTTTTAATATCAACAAAAAATTTTAACTTAATTGTTCTGCATACAAATTGAATTAAATACTCTTGGGGCACCTTTTTAACGTTAGAAAACCTTAGAAAAAAATACAAAACATTTTAAAAATAATTTATAAATTATAAACATCATAAATGAAAGGTAGGCAACTTTGGAATAATTCGAAAAGGGATACAAACGTGAAGAAAACAAATTTTAAAAACCAATTTTGGAATAAATTCATAACCTTTCTAGCAGATTTATTTAAATATATTTTGAAGGCTTTTTTCTTTCAATCTTTATTGTTATTTTTCCTTGATTATTTTTGCAATGTGTGTCTATCCTGTATTTACAACATACATATCTATATATGTGTGCAAAAAAAATTAGAAACAAATTGTAAACAGTTTTTGTTTAAACAAAAAACTAATGCAAGTGCCATGCAAGCCATGAAAAAATATCTATAAAATTCTTTTGGCTTTTATACATATACATATATGTATATATATATATTTATGTACATATGTTGTTCCATGTGTGTGCGGCGTGTGATTGTGTAATTAACAACAGCAAAACATCCATTTCATTCCCATTCCAAATTCACAAACATTTTGTAGACTCATCCGTAAATGTATCTCTGTAGCTTTGTATCTTTGAAGCAATGAATTTTATCTTTGCAACGCAGCTAAAAAACACCATAAATTAGACCATAAATCATTTAACCAACAAAAATCGTTTAAGACTATATAATATACACACATGGACAAAATAATAGGTGTGTTTTTTTTCCCCTTTTTAACTTCTTATATCTAAGCCATCTTTTCTCCAATCTCAAAAAATCAAAGCTTTTTGAGAACGTATATTAATTGCCTTTAAACCAAAGGCAAAAAATATTTCAAAAAATTCTTAATTTCTAAGTAAATTAAATAAATCCTTAAAACCCCCCCCTTTTGGCTGGTCATAATAATAGGTGTGCTAAGAGAAATGTTTAAATAAAATGCACATTTCCCTCTTTTTTGTCTTGTTTTATGTTAAACAAAGTGTCTGGCAGCTAATAGAAGGTATATCCGCCATTTTTGGCAGGACTTTATCCTTCTGTCTTGGCCTGAAGGACATTAACTGGC
>VNJN01002341.1:338973-521885 GCA_008042485.1 Drosophila mayri | reverse complement strand
TATATACATATATTATTGATCAGCATCACGACCTCTTAGAGCGAAGGTCTAGGAGCTCTAATATTTGCTCCCCGTTTTTGTATGGAGCGGATCGGGAGGTTTGAGCACTGTTAAGCAATTTTCTCATAAACTGTCGTTAGGACTTTAATGAAACTTTCTGGGATAATACTTGAATAAGTGCTTTAAAACCTGGCATACCGTGCATTTGCGCACGACCTCTTTAGGGGGAGCAATCTCCAAAAAGGTGGAGCCTTGATTTTTCAAATGGGTATTTAGGGTACTTGCGATGCTCAACTTTTCCCAAAACCAAGAAAAACTATTAGTACATTTAATTCTCTACATGCTGGAAGTTTATTTGGATCAAATTAGTCGCTTATTTACAAAATAAATAAAAAATAAAAAATGTCTCCGTGTTCCAATTTTCCACCGTTCCGTTTCGACGCTAACTCACCGGCGCTAATTTGACGCACATAGTTAAATAAATAAATGCGAATAAAAATCTCCTTGTTCAATTCCATATTCCATTCTCACATATTTTTGCTGCGATCTGGCAATTTCTAGCAAGACTAGAAAAATTTCGATAACTCAATATAGTCCCCCATCGCCAACGCCGTTTTCAATAAACAAGCCGCGGGTCACACTGTCCCAACGCGTGAAAATTAATAATTAATTATTTGCTGAAAATATGAAAAAGCTGGCGAAAATATGCATATAACTATGTGCAACAGCAGCCGTGCGCAGTTCTCCGTTTCCGGGCATTTGTGAAAACACGTTGCGCGAACCCGCAAGAAGTGTGTGGCTAAAAAAGGCGATGTGTAGTTATGATTTAGCAAAAACAACAAAGCCCAAAGTGCTAATAAAAAATACACACACACATACCGCCACACACATACGCGCGCGCAGGAATAGCAAAGGTGAAAATTATAAATTAATAAATGCGAGGTCCGATAGCATATCAAATTAGCGAAATATGCTCAATTTTCGTGCTGCGGAGCGATCAAAAACTGTGAATTGCAACAGAAAATAATTTCAAGGTTTGCAGCAGGCGAATAGAAGGCAAAACGGTAATTGAAAAATAGAACGAACGATTTTGGCACAAGCGCACACTGCCAAACGCCATATATTTTTGTTGTCTGGCCGACCGTGGCGTGGCTAAGGTGGGTGGGGCGTGATTTTGGGGGCCAATCTGGGTGTGTGTGTGTCGCATCGCGCCAGCTAATGTGTGTGTGTGCGTGTGTGTGCTGTGGAAACAACAAACCCCAAAAGCCTCATCCCTTGCACTCCCCGTTCGCCTTGCAAGATAAAGACGGACGGCAGGCACGGAAAGTGAGTGTGGAAATGAAAACAATTGTGTGCAATGCATGTTAGCAAAGCGGAAAGCAAAAGAGAGTGTGCAGGCAGCCAGCCTGCCCTGTAATGCTCCCTCTCTCTCATGTAATTTGCCGCAATTTCGCCCGTGCATTGCCTCATGCATTCTGCTAGCTCAGTGTGTCACTCTCCCTCACTCACACACTGACGGGCGCGTCAGCAGCACTGGCAAGGTCTCCTCCCCACCCCTTCTTCCTCCCAATCTTCCGTGACAGCAGAAGCAGCAGCATCATTGCGTTCCTTTCGGGCTGACAGAAAAAAAGGCGCGCTCCCGCTGCTTCCTTTTTCGTCCGTTTCGCTTGCTCCACCATTTTCTTTCTAAAACGCCACACACATTTTCGCTGACGCCAGGCGGCAGCGCCATCGCCATCGCCAATCGCCAATCATTCGCCATCAGCCGCTCCTCCTCCGCGGTGCTCCCCACTGCAGCCAGCATCGCACATCACATCTCATCCCAGTGCTCGGTTCAGTGCAGTCCTCATCTTTGCTTATTTAATAAAAACAAGCATTGTTTTGTGTGTTGTTCCTCTATCTGTATGTTGTGCGCGATTGCCCAACTACAGATAATCAAATTTATATTGTGCATGCGAGAAAGTAAATAAAGCCAAACGCCTGTGATCAGCAGCGAGCGCTGAAAAGGCAAATATTCGCAAAGCAAAGCGCAATAATTGTGTGAGTTTCAAGTTCGTCCAGGACTTTTTTTTTGCAAAAACTGTACGTGTGTTTGTGCGTTTATTGAACTTTGAGAACTTTTTTCGCAAAAGCCGGTTAGAAAATAGCAGCAGTGCAGTGTGACTCATAACCTCAAAGATCGCGGCAGGGTATACCGTTAGATCGAGGTGCGACAGAAAAATTATGGCTACCCACCAGTCCCGCACTCACTCTGCTTCTCTCGCCGCTGGCAAAAAAAATGTGAAACTTTTCATCGAAAAGCGTTAAATAGTAAAAAGTAAACATTGGTAAATTCCACGGCGGCAGTAGCTGGTGTGCTGTGGCTTTAATGCAGTAATTGGGCCCGTTATGTTTTAGTGCTAGCCCGCCGCACACGCACACATACACACGCAGCTGCATTGCTGAGAGGTTTAAATTATAACAGTAGAAAAAAAATCGAAGAAAGTCGCCAGAGCAACACCAGAAACAATAACAACAACAACATTAGCGGCAGCAGCAGCAAGAAGGGGAGAAGAAATGGCAGGCGAAAGAAACAAGATTCGAAAATGGGCACACACACACACACACACACACACAAGAGACAAGCAATAAGCAGCAATGGCAACAACGAAACTAAATGAAAAGTGCGAACTGCGAACTGCATGAAACCTAACCAAACTTCTGGGTCATCATCGAACCCCCACTAATCCCCCCTCCCCCCAGTCCTCCCTCCCGACAGCAATCGAAATCCCGAAATCGAGTTAAAATGTTTGTTATTTTATTGATTTATATATCGCCATCGCCGCTGCTGCTGCTCGTCACTTGCGCCATCGCCCAAACGAAGGTGTTATATATTTTGTTATTTATTTGCTTACCTGATAAGCCAACAGCCGACACAGTCCATGCAAATGCTAATTTCCATTCGTCAATTACAGATTATTGCTTATTTGCTATTATTGTCGTAGTTGTTGCTGCTACCGCTCGCTCGGCTTGTAAATTTAACAAATTAGCGAAAACTGATTTGATTAAATTTCGGGCTTCAGGTTGATTTTATTATCACGCTCATCGCCACTCCGAATGTTGTCTTCTTGGAAATATGACTAGTGATCGGCAGCCGATCACGTGGTTATCGGTTTAAACCAGCAATAAAAACCAAATCGTTTGTTTATTTATTTCAGGAAAAAGGAAACGCAACCAAAAATAAGCACCAAGAAGCCGTTACAATTATAATACCATAAATTATAATAGGAAGCCAACAGGAAACAAGACCAAAACAAGCAGCAAACTATAACTAACAACGAGATGAAATACCAAACTGGAACCACTGACAACAGTGCATCAGCGCACGAGATGCACCAGCTCCCCAGCACATCCACGCCCAAGGAGGTAGCAGCAGCTGCAGCCACGACAACGGCCACCCAGGCCAATGGCAATTCCAACCCAAATCCCAATCACAGCCAGAACCAGAATCAGAACCAGGCGTCCAATGCTCTGTTTTGCGAGCAGGTGACCACAGTGACAAATCTCTTTGAGAAGTGGAACGACTGCGAGCGAACCGTTGTGATGTACGCCCTGCTGAAGCGTCTGCGCTACCCGAGCCTCAAGTTTCTTCAGTATTCGATTGACAGCAATCTGACCCAGAATCTGGGCACCTCACAGACGAACCTCAGCAGCGTGGTGATCGACATCAATGCCAACAATCCGGCGTATTTGCAGAATCTGCTGAATGCCTACAAGACGTTCCAGCCTTGCGATCTGCTCGATGCCATGTCCTCCTCGTCGTCGGATAAGGATTCAATGCCGTGCTATGGCAGCGACTTTCAGATCACAACGTCGGCGCAGTGCGACGAGCGGAAGCTGTACGCCCGCAAGGAAGACATATTGCACGAGGTGCTCAACATGCTGCCGCTGCTGAAGCCCGGCAACGAGGAAGCCAAACTCATCTACCTGACATTAATTCCGGTGGCCGTCAAGGACACCATGCAGCAAATTGTGCCCACTGAGCTGGTTCAGCAGATCTTCTCATACCTGCTCATCCATCCGGCTATTACCAGCGACGACCGGCGATCACTCAATATCTGGCTGCGTCACCTGGAGGATCATATCCAAGCGGCGGCGGCGGGCCTGACTAATCGTAGCTACTTCCTGCAGCCCTCCCCGCAACTAGTAGCCAGTGGCAGTTCCACAGGCAGTGGCAGTTGCTCCTCGTCAGCGGCCAGCTCCTCGACAGCCTCCTGTTCGTCGGTGGCCAGTGGCAGCCGATCTTCGCGTACCAATGACTGGCAAACGATTGCTCCGCCCAGCAAGCAGCTGCAGCACAAGCTGGTCGGCAATGGAGACTGGCGGGGCAGCGCCAGCGGAGGAGCCGGGGGCAGCTCCAGCGGATCCATCAATCCACTCTGTGATAATTTAAATGGTATTACCCTGAACGAATTAGCATCTAGTCAGAATAGCCTGGGTCTGTCGCTGGAGGGCAGCTCTTCGCTGGTCAACGGCGTCGTTGCGGGAGCGGCAGCAGGCTCGATGCTGGGAATCGGTGGCGGCGACGACCATGACACGTCATTCAGCAAGAATGGCACGGAAATACTTGACTTTGATCCATCCACGGCGGACATAGGAGAGGCTTGCAGCAGCAGCAGCCTGGCCAGCACCAGTAATCTATGCCGCAATTCGTCGGCAGTGGATGCTCTCAACGATCGCTTGCAGCCGCCGCCGCATCTCCAAAATCAGCAGCAGCAGTTCCTGCAGGCCCCACCCTACGCCTCGATCCTGATGGGCAATGTGGGCGATCAGTTTGGTGACATCAATCGCTGGAGCCTAGACAGCAAAATTGCCGCATTGAAGACGCGACGCTCCAACAGCCTGACCACACAAACGATCTCCAGCTGCTCCAGCTCGTCCAACTCATCGGTGATCACCGTCAACGACAACTGCTCCAATTCCACGGAGAACTTGGCCCAGTTTGCCAACAAGCCGCGTAGCTTCTCCCTCTCCATTGAGCACCAGCGCGGAGCCATGACCAACAGTGGCTCTGATACGCGGCTGGACGAGTTCAAGCCCAACTACATCAAGTTCCACACCCGCAACGTGGGCATGTCGGGCATTGGCCTCTGGCTGAAGTCCCTGCGTCTGCACAAGTACATCGAGCTGTTCAAGAACATGACGTACGAGGAGATGCTGCTGATCACCGAGGACTTCCTGCAGAGCGTTGGCGTTACCAAGGGCGCCTCCCACAAGCTGGCCCTGTGCATTGAGAAACTGAAGGAGCGAGCCCATATTCTCGGCCGTGTGGAACAGGAGCTAATTACGGGGCAAATGAAGCTGAGCGCAGCGGTTGAGGAGCTAACAAACATTGTGCTGACACCCATGAAACCGGTGGAGGCTTTAGGGCCGCCGGAGGAGAACATTGGACTGCGCTTCCTCAAGGTCATCGATATTGTGAGCAATACTCTGCAGCAGGATCCGTATGCTGCTCAAGACGACGAAACTCTGGGTGTGTTCATGTGGATACTGGATCGCTCCATACATAACGAGGCGTTCATGAATCATGCCAATCAACTCAAGGAGCTCAAGTTCAAGCTGTCCAAGGTGAAGATCTCCATGGTGCCGAAACTGCATCACGTGAAGCCAGGAGTCGCAAGTGGTCCCAGCAATGGTAGCATAAACAAACCAAGGTAAGTGCTGGGATCAAGTACCATGCTTATGGGTTTTATTGACTCCTCTTTTTTTTGACAGATGGAATGGCAAGACTCGCAAATGCGATACGAAAAATGGCAGCAACGACCGGATCAACAATCGCAAGAACTCCAACGACATGCTGAACTTCTCGTTGAACTGCCTCCAACATCCGCTTCCTCACCATCCCCAGCAGCAGCCGCTACCGCCGCCGCCGTTGCCGCAGTTCGATTATAACAGCTACGGTGGCGGTCCGTCGCATCAGCCTCAATACAAGAGCTCCTCCTACCCCAGCTTCATGGGTAATCCCCCACAGCAGCAGCAGCCCATCAAGCCACACCATCATGCCCAGCAGATGCAACAGATGCTGCAGCAGCACAATCACTTCCCGGCTCTGCCACAGCAGACGCCGCCACAGTCGCACCGCCGATCGTTGAACAATCTGATTTTGGTGGCCGGCGGACCGCAGCAGCCACAGCAACTGATCTTCAAGCCAGGCCAGGGAGTGCTGACCAACAGTGGATCCAACGATAACTTGGTGATGGAGCGCAATCAGCAGCAGCAGCAGCAGCGAAAGATGAGCGGAAATGGAGGTAACCTGTCCAATGGGGAGCAGCAACCAAAGAAGACGATGGCCGCTGTTGTAATGGTTAGTAATCAGAGTCAAAGTCAGGAGCAACAGCAGCACGATCAGCAGCCGCAGATCCTGATCAACAACAACAACAATAACAACAGCATGCTGAACAACAATTTAATTAATCAGCAGCAGCTGCAACTGCTGGCCGCAGCCGCCGCCGCTGTCAGCAATGGCAGCTGTTTGTGCTCCAATGGTGGCGGTGTAAATGGTAGTGCCTGTGCCCACAATCTCTGTCAGCACAGCAGCAAGAATAACAATGTCGTGGATCATTGCCTGTCCCAGCCAGCGCTGGTGGGCCTGGGCGGAATGTCGCCCCACGTCGCCGAGTACAAGCTGAACGATTTCAAGAGTCTGGAACAACTCGAGACGCTGTGCCGCCAAATGACTGAACAGGCAATGAACTGAGCAAGCCGCCAGCACACACTCTTTTGTGTTCACACCTAGCTTTGAACCGTGTTTAAAGTTTGATTTAGCAAGAAACGAACACGAATGTTTTTATACATAAATATATAGTTTTGTAGGAATTGCATCTATGTTTGTGTCGCGTCTAGTTCTGCCCCCTATCATGCCGTTTTGTAACCGTTTTTAGTTCGTAAGCCGATAAATAGTTTGTTTAAATGTTAAGTTTATTAATTATGTGTGCCAAGAGACGTTCCCAGAAGCTGCTCTCCAACTGATCGGGCTCGCAGGTCCAACGGCTGGCCGTTGGTTACCCTTGGAGCCCAGTCTGCCTCTGCACCATCCCCAGGTCAGCTGGCGGGCAGTGGGAGCGAGGCAATGTCAATGTTATTAATGTCTAGGTTTCGTAATTGTTCGTCGCCATTTCTGTAGTTCAACTAACACGCCAAGCCAACACTCACACAAACAAACACACACACAATACACAATATACCATAACTTCTCTATACTTAGGAAAATTTGGCCAAATTCGATCAACATTTTACGCTATTCTAATCCTAACATCCATCATCATCCACCATAACGAAGGAATGAAGGAATACCCCCGCTGAACGACGACGAAAAAGGTTTATCTAGTGAAAATTATAAAATGAACTCTGCATCGTGACCATGAGACTGACTAAGATTACTTTTCGCAACTAAAAAAAACTAGAAGGGAAGCTTGAGACGGGAGGATTGTGAAATGAGATATGAGAAACTAGAAACGAAAGCTGGAAGAGCTGTTGGCGCGAATCAAAAACATTGCTTGCTGAATGATGTAGTAAAAGTCACACAATGGATATGTTTATATAGTATACACACGTACACACATAATTTATTTTAAATTAAATAGGGAACATGTTTGCTGAACCCCAGACAGGAGGAGGAGGAACAACACTAAACTTTAATGTTTCACTGTCTATATTGTTGTGTTGGTATCGAAGAAGGAATTGTATTGTATTTTGTATAAGTAAGCATAAGGCCCGATCCCCGAGTAGTGCATAAGTATATGCATCATGATCTTTGATCATCTATCTCTACTATTTACCATTTACCATTATGTTTGCGTTAGTCAATTGTTTATCAACCACTCGATATGATGTTATGTTTTAGTTGTTTTCAAACAAATTATACATTATATATATTTACATGTACGAACGAATGTATGTTGCAGCATAATAAGCTTAATTAACGACGATGGCGAGGCAAAGGCAGCCAAAAAATCAATACCAATAAGAGAGCGTAAAAACGCGTAGCCTAATTTTAATTGTATAAAAAAAAACAAAACCGAACAAACCGCATGTGTAAATCTTGCTTAGAAATGTTTTTCGTTTTCTAATTTCTTGTCGATATTTCAAAAAATAGCTACAACAACCGCAAAATTGTAAATTGCTGATATGCTTTTATTTATTAATAAACAACAAGAACCCATATTGTGTACGGCGCAAGTTGGGATAAAGAAATAACCTAAAATCGTATTTTAGCGAAGAAAAACTAAATGGTTTAATGTAAAGTGCAACTACTCGTAGACGAAGAATATGTGCAAAGAGGACAGTCGTATCAGGATGTGTGTACCTACCCCCCACACACCCACACATATATATTTATTTTCAATAAATTATTTCGAGAATTAAAAACAAAAAAAATACCCATGCTGTTTGCCTTTGCCTAACAACGCAGGTTGCCATGCGTCTCCGGGTTTGTTGTCCGCCGTAAAACAACTCCCATACCGATGGTATTCTCGAAACACGCCACACGACGAAATTAATTAATCCATTTCCGCATAATTCCGAGCCAAATTTCATAGATTTTAGCAGAAAATGAGCCGACATCGCTTCAACAACGTTCAGATTAAGGCCCTGCCCGGGGGCTTGATGGCCCAGCACGAGCAGCAGGGCGATGGCGACCACCAGCCGGGCGGGCAGAAGATACCGATGTGGCCAAGCGAACGGATTGTTCCAGGCGGTGCCGGTGCCTTTCACTCGGCCAAGGTGCAGTACAGCAAGGAGACCGCCGATCTGATTCGATGTAAGTGGGTTTGTGGGATGGGAAAAGCTTTGGTTTTAAAGTTCTGCAACCTCTGCATTCCCTTAGTACTCGTCAAGGAGTCCAAGATGTCGATGATGGTGCGCAAGCAGATCGACGAGAGCCTTCGTACTGGCGAACCGCTGCCATTGCCCCAGCCGCCGCGTCCCAATACCAGCAACGATCCCGATAAGGAGACGTTGGCCATCCTAGAGCGAGCCCGCAATGCCAAGCGCAAGAACCTTCGCCAGATCGAGGCAAGCGGGGCTTACAAGCAGAGCTACTACCGTCCGCCCACCGATAATCGCATGCACGGCGAAAAGGCCAAGTCCCAGTTGCAGTTCACCATGGCGGGCACTCATCTGCCCGATCCGGCCATCAAGCCACGACGCCGTCCACGCGAGGAGCAAAACGTGACCGAGGAGGATCTCATTAATGAGCGTAAGTGGAAAAAAACTTCAAGATTTATTCTATATGTTAACCATTACCATTTCCCTGGCAGTTTTGGACCAGATAAACGAGCGTGCCGAGTGGCTGACCGAAATGGAGTCCCTGGGCCAGGGCAAGAAGTATCGTCCGGAGATACGCGAACAGATCGCCGAGCGGCTGCGTCGCATCCAGGCCTTGGAATCCAAGATGAAGATGAAGTCCGATGGGGGCTTCCGTTTTGTGGACTAAAAGAGTGTGTGTGCGTTATTCTCTGTGTGTTATTAACGTTTTATGTGTTTTTCTTTTCGAAACGATCAGACCGAATTCAATAAATGCCAAGATTAATTCCAGTCTAGCGTGAATTTCTGTTAACATTCGATTAATAAATAGCTTTATTCAACTTATTTGCATTCGTATGGGTATAATTTGGATTCCGTTAAATTTCATTTTGATCTCTGGCACATATTTAATACACACTCATTATAACAATATAAAGAAGCCTCCTGCCAAGGACCTTATAATAGCAAGATTATAAGGCCTTTGCTCCTGCCTTCGTTGGTTTCGCTGGTTTTAATTTTGGCAAAAATGAGTATAAAGTACAACGTTAGAAATTCATAAATTTAATTAAAAGTACCGAATAAATTACTGGATTATACGCGTATATAGAATATACATACGGCGATATATATATATATATGTATCTGTACCTACTCACTACATTTTGTATATATATGCACGCATCTGTGTTAGTTCAAAGTGTAATGCTCCATTCAAAAATAGACATTTTGTTGTGACCTCAGCTTGTGCTCATCAACCTTGGATTCAGGGGCGGCTGCAGCTACGGCTCGCTTAGCACGACGGCATGTGGCAACGGAACTCGCCGGCGGCCTCCGCGAAACGATTTCGTATCAAGTAGCCGCTAATCACCTCAGCGACCTCGTGTGGACGGTCCTCGTGGACAGCATGGCCGCAACGGGCCAAGACCTGCATCTGGAAGCGGCCCTGCATTTGGCCAACGGTCAATGTACGGTCCAGGCCATCGATGCTGGCAAGAAGCAGCTGCTTGGGCAGGCGCAAGTTCAGAAACTTGTCGCTCAGGCCAGAGAACCAGCCGACCCAGTACTTCTCGGACTTGGACAGATCGATGCGCCAGGTGTAACTGAAAAATAATCGTAATAAGTTATCAGAATAAAATTGTAAAAAAGGAGTTTCCTTGGGCTTACTTCTTGGCCGCATCGGTCATCGCTTTGGTCGTGACGGGCTTCTTGAAATCAGTGCCCGCTGCAGCACTTTCGCCTTCGACGGTCTCATCGCCCGGCGGCGACACTTCCTCGTCCTCCGAAATGCTAAACGGATTGGGAAACATACTGGTGTGGTGAGCCTCTTCCAGGACATCATCGGGCAATGGCAGATCATTCGTTGCCAGTTTATTCGTTGTACAGCTTAAGGGCGGAAATGTGTTTACTAAATGTAATATTTTGCTAATTAGAGGACTCACTTGATTATCTGACCCGGCATGGACACCTTGGCGCTGTCCACATTGCGTACTTGGCCGCTCCGGATGCACCATTCAATGGCGTTTGGTATACTCTGGAAATACTTTGGACGGGAGCGCAGGAAGCTTTGCATGCTGGCCAAAGCCTCCATGGCAGTGCCCTCAACCACATCGATGACGGTTATTCCAATTAAATTGGGCACCAGCGCCATGTGGGCAAAGTGCACGGCAATGGCGCCACCCATTGAATGGCCAACCACATAGACCTGGGGCATATCCGCGGGATAAAGCTTCAGGAGCAAGTCGCCAATGTCTCTGTTTTAAGCAAATTTTAAAAATTAAATAAAATAATATTATTATTACAAAGCTACAGTTTTGTGTATCAAGAAAATGTCTTTTTTTACTTTTAGATTTGGGGAATATAATTAAAAAGCTTTTAAACAAATATTTTAAGTAACATTACAAACATTAAGCAAAATATATTGAACCCATGGGATTACGTCATTTTTCAAATATAGAAATATGGAAAAAAGGACCAAATAAAAAAATTACTGAAAATCTTACAAAAATTATAAAAAAAAATTAAATAAAAAATATATATTAAATAAAAACAATTGTTTAATATTCTTAAACAGCGAAAAACAAACACCTTTGATCCCTTCTCTTTTAAATGTAGATTAAATATACTTACTTGGCCAGCGTATCCGCGGACAGATCGTCCTCGTCGTCCACCTTGCTGTCGCCATGGCCCCTCAAATCGATACACAGGCATTGGCAGTGGATCATGCTCGTCACCTCCGACTACAGGTGGGTGTAATTAGGCAAATAACAAATTAATTGGGTACCTCAAAACGCAGCATATTCACTAGATACTTACACAAAAATGCGCCCAGGTGAGCGCCGAATATCCACCGCCGTGGAGCAAAAGCAGTACTGGTCCCGGCTTTTCCGGCTGCTTGGTGCGGTAGACGCGGAAGGTACGCTGCTCATCCACCGTGACGTCCTCCTTCTCCGCGAAGAACTCGTTCCACATGCCCGGCTTATAGTCGCGGATGCGCGACTTCTTAAAGGAGTCCCTGCAATTAGCCAAATTAAGGTAGTCACCGCGTACGCCTCATCCCTCCTTCGCAGCAGCAGAAGCACTTACGCTCTTCCGATGCGCCCGCCAGGAATTGTGGGTGGCAACTTGCCCTTCAGCATCGTGCGCTGCAAGCTCGACATTGTTTCGATTGTCTCCGCGGTGGGGCCAACGCCTGGTGCTATTTGGGTGCAGGTGCAAATGGCAATTTGCACTTTCTGGCTCGGGAAAATTCGTTTTTAAAAACAAATATTTCCTCAGCGATGATATTAGAGCTGGCCAAAAATCGGCTTCAACATCGATTCATTTTCAAATAATCGATAATTAATAACGGTTTGCAGCTCTACAGAAAAGCTTAAAATTAACAATAAATTAAGAATAAAAGTGTAAAGAGGAGAGTTAAGAAAAAATTATAGCTTCATTCGAAGACGTTATTCTTTATATTTTTGCGTGGTGAATATTTTCATATTTTTCAGTGGTGAATTTTTTGTATTTTCTTATTATCGAATATTTTCATCGTTGTTGTAAGATACAATTTAAATTATGTAAATTTTGATTTTTGTAAACAGTTAAATGGGAGCGCTGGATAACTAATGAACATTATTTCAAAATTGAAAAAATGAAAAAAGATTTTATTAATTTGAAATATTTAAGCCTTTTATTTTAAAGGAGTCAACAGTTTATAACAAACCTTTTTTTTAAATATTTATTCCTTAAAGAGAATGAATTTAGATTAGATTCTCATATTCAACTTGCGAATTTATCGCACAAACACTTTGCAGCTTATCATTTAAGCAAATACTTCAGTTTAATGACAAAATTATGACCAAGGTAATGGCCTTTCTATAAGTGGGAGCCAAACACCACATTTTGAGGTGATAGAAATTCCGAAACCAGTTTTTCAGAACTCAAGCCAAAGAGCATTGGTAAGTATATTAAGAAGAACGTTTGACCTATATAACGGTGAAGACAGCAGCATTAAAACAAACAAAACTCTCAACAAGTTCCTACTGATACCCCTTTTACAGTCTCACATGGCTAAGATGGTTATCATTGTTATAAAATGAAAAGCTATCACTAATTTATATAAAATTTTGAATTAATTTGCTCGACTAACTAAAAAATGTTATTTTAATTTTATAAAAAGAAACAAATTTGAATTTCCAAGCTGGTTTCCGATTAAGACGTTCCACCGTATGTATTCCGGACTTAACAAAAACGGAAACGGCACGGGCCGGATTGCTCAGTTGCTTGATGAAACGCGACGTGCTCACACCGAAAACTAGAACTTCTCTGATAAGGCCTAAGAACCGCTCCAAGTTATTTTGACCTCATAAACAGAAAGATAAGAAATTTGCTGGGTATGTATCAGAAAAAAGCAAAAATTCTTAATCAATTGCAATTATTGTTAGGGACTGAAAACGTTTTTAAGTAATGTAAACAAAAAGTGACTCAACGACGTATAGGAGATAAATGTTTATAAAGCAAAAGTGGAAACATGTGTGAAACAGATAACAGAAAAGTGTTGTAGTTCCTTTCAATTGTTAAGTTTTCAAAAGTTTATTTCAAATTATCTAGTTAATTTAACGAAAACAGGATAATTCAATTGTAACGGTCCGAAAATCCCATTTATGTCCTTAATGAAGCTTTTGCATGCTGGCCAGTCTAATTGAACAGCTGTAATCTATCCCTCTCGCTCTCGCACGCCCTTGGCTCTCATTTGCCGGCAGATTGCACTTTTGCACTTTGTTTTTCTCAATTAAGACGCCAAATAAGTCGTCAATCTGGTATTTAGTGCTTTCCTAACCGCTTCCCCAACTGATAACATGTTAGTCCACCACTTTGTGTGCTAATAGCTGCTTCGACATTCTGATAAGGTGAGAGCTGGCCTGATAGGCTAATTTTGCACACCCTCGCTGACGTACAGGTGCAACGACGCAACGTGTCTTGTGTGTGTGTGTGTGCGGATTGTTTACGTATGTTAATGTGTTTTGGGCAGTAAATAAAGATTAACGAGTTGTTTTGCGACACGTTTACGGTTCGTCGCACCAGCCACAATTGCTGGAATGATGATAAACTGTTATTAAAATTTCAACCGCCGACAGGTGAACATGACTGCCAACGGGAACGGAACTGCTAAGGCAACGGATGCCGGCGGCGTTGAGTTCGTGGCACCGGAGAAGCTTCAACCGAACTCCAAGATCTACGAACGTGTCCAGAACCTGGGCGCCTTCTTCAAGCGGCAGTTTGGAACAGACCCTGAATTCTATGTTCGTGTTCCAGGAAGGTTTGTCATTTAAATATTCCTTAAATTTTTTTACAACTTTGCTTGTAATCGTGACAGAGTCAATATCATTGGTGAGCACGTGGACTACTGTGGTTATTCGGTGCTGCCCATGGCTGTAAGCCAGAGCATCTTTCTGGCAGTGGCCAAGAATCCTGCTGACAGCCAGCTGCAGCTAAAAAATCTGGAAGAGGCCAAGTTTCAGGGCTACGAAGTGGATTTAAAGACGCTTAAGTGAGTGGGATTCATTTTATGACGAAGCTTGTAACCAATATAATCCAATTCTAGGATTGAGCTACCCAAAAGTGGCGGCCCCGCTTGGTACAACTACTTCCTGTGCGGCATCAAGGGCATCCAGGAGAATCTGGGCAGCCAATGGAGTCCCATTGGAATGCGCATTGCTGTGGACGGCAACGTGCCTCTGGCCGCCGGGCTCTCCAGCTCCAGTGCCATGGTCAGCTCAGCTGTTCTGGCCACGGCCCATGTTCAGGGCAAGCAGCTAGATCGCCGGGAGCTGGCCTCCATTTCGGCCAAGTGCGAGCAATATATTGGCACGCACAGCGGCGGCATGGACCAGGCCATTGCCTACTTGGGCCGCGTCGGCTGTGCCCATCACATCGAATTCCATCCCAAGCTCAAGGGCACTCCGGTGACTTTGCCAGCGGGCAAATGCTTTGTGGTGGCTAACAGTCTGGCACAGAAGAACAAAGCCGCCTCCTCGGATTACAACGAACGGGTGGTGGAGTGCCGACTGGCCACGCGGTGGCTAGCCAAGTACAAGGGTCTAGCCAACTGGCAGGACATTGTGCGCTTTATT
Source organism: Drosophila mayri (assembly GCA_008042485.1). Lineage (NCBI taxonomy): Eukaryota > Metazoa > Arthropoda > Insecta > Diptera > Drosophilidae > Drosophila > Drosophila mayri. The sequence goes on along the minus strand of VNJN01002341.1, from coordinate 506,988 downwards.
GATCTGGAGGAAGCTTGCCAAATGGACAACGAAACGTTCGAAAAGTTGATCGAGGACAACCTCACCAAATGGAACTATACGCGAGCAGATATCTGCAAGGAGCTGGGCATCACAGAGCAGGAACTGGAGACCAAGTTCCTGTCCGCCAACACGCGGCACATGGAACAGTTTAAGCTGCGACAGCGGGCCCTGCACGTCATTCAGGGTGAGTTGGGGTTACTTTGGGACTTTATGAGATGCATTTTCCATTTTAAATGTTGTTAATGCTGAAAAATTGTTTACAAGTTATTTAAATTATTCAAAAATGAATAATTGAATTTAATTAACGAAGCATTGACATTATTTACATAGCAAATTAAAAGGTATAACTTGTAATTCATTTAAACTCTCACAGAATCCGGTCGAGTGGCCAAATTCCGGAAGATTTGTGAGCAGTTGGCCGTGCGACCCAGTCCCGAGGATGCCAAAAAGCTGGGTGAGCTCATGCGACAGTCTCACGAGAGTCTACGTGAGCTGTACGAATGCTCGCATCCAGATGTGGAGCGTCTAATTGCCATATCCAATAAGCTGCAAGTCAGTGCTCGTGTTACGGGAGCCGGGTAAGCTTATAAAGAAGTCTAATCTCTATACTCATAATAATATCGATGTGGTTTTTCAGCTGGGGCGGCTGTATAGTGGCCATGTGTGATTCCGTTGAAGCCGCGGATGAGTATATAAAGGCTTTGAAGCGGGACTACTATGCCCAGCTGCCATCTCATCTGTTGGAGCGCCATCAGCCCAATGATTTCAATGAAGTGGTTTTTGCCACTCTTCCCGGGAACGGAGCTGAGTTGTATGTTCAGTGAACAACCCCCCTTTCCAGCATTTATATACCAAAAGCAACTGTAGAAGTTAGTCAGTCACTACTATGATTCCATGAAAATCGTATATACATGTAAAGAAAAACATTTAATCGTATTTACAATATATTAACAATTTTTAGAAGCTAGAATACAACAAGGCACGTGGGAAATGGAACTCAGCTCGACGAAGCGATGGCTGTCTATCTGCGATTCAGGTAGCCGGCGTTCTTGAACAGCTTGTAGACCTGTTCTCGCGGTATTTTCTCAGCCTCGCGATGCACCACCGCCATTTCCTTCCTCGTCAGCAGCGACTCCTTGGCCAGGTTGGCGGCAATCACAGGATCATTATAGAAGCGTGCACTTTTTGACAGTTCTGGAGGCAGTTCGGCCTCCCATTGGGCATTACGCACCACCGAGGGATGAGCATCAGCGGTGGCATATCCCTGGTACGGATTGGCCGGCTCGTAGGAAGCCGAGTGAGTCGAAGGGAGACCCAACGCCTGGTGGTAGAAGAACTGCGCCCTAACAGAGCTTACGGCCAAAGCGGTCAGACATCCAGCAATCAGCGCTACTTGGCAGGCGGTCAACATGATGATTGGCTGCTGAGAAGAAAACAGAGCGAGATGCAAGGGGTAAAAAAGGAGCTAAGCAGGAGCTGGCATTATTATATTGTCCGACGTTCTAATAAACTGATATGGACAGATTTATTGCCGCCTGTCGGTCCGCCAGTCGGGTCGGTCAGTGGCAGTTTTTAATCTACAAGTCGGCTGTCAGTTTCGTGCGTCATAAATTATGTACGGGAAAATCAATTATCGCATATGGCCAATGGAGAGTCGAGAGTGGGCAGCGCGCGGAGATCTTGGCTTGGACGCGGACTCGGACTATTTGCGGCCAATGAGTTACAGTTGCTAATCCGTAAAACTTTTTGCAACTGGAACTGGCTTTTTTATTGATAAGAATTGGACTGGCGGCGGCTTAGGCTGAATGGCGAGCTTTAATTGTCAAGCGTAGAGTGCTCCAATTTAGTTTGGAACAAAGCAATCAAGCTCAGGCTAGAGATACAGGTACAGTGGTGTTTCTGGGAACCTTTTAACAACATTATTTAATTTTAAGGGAATTTAAGTTAGGGAAGTCATTACTTATATTAGTCGCAGTATTTACTAAAATTAAATAGATAAATCTCAAAAAAGACTCGAAGAAAGACAAGCAGAAGGCTTAAATATTAATATCTGACTTTAAAATCTTTAAATAATATGAATTTGACTTTAAGATAATGCCAATTTTTTATTAATATGCCAATATTTTATTTGAAATTATATTTAAAGGCATTTAAAGGCAGTTTAATGTTGAAATCTTTATCTTTGTTTAAGAAATAACTTGAATATGTCAATATTTCTTTGTACTTGGTTAATATTTTCCATTAATAATTTATTTAAATAATTGTAGAAATAATATGGCTTATATTAATTTGTTCTTTGATATAAAATTTCCAATTTTATGTATAATTATTCAATCCACAAACATTTTTCGCTTTAATAATTCCAAAATCACAGCCACTGTAAATGCATATGTTCACTGGGTGTATAATGGCGCCATTAAATGCATTTACATATATTCCGAGTCCAATTTGTTATTTTTGATTCAAGCCAAAGTCAAGGTTACGATCCCAAACAACCGATCCGAATGGGGGGATTCGGATTTCACGGCACTCACTTTGTTATGGATACTTTTCGACGGGGGTTAGTTAATCCTCTGAGAGATAAAGGAAGGCACCTTTAACCGAAACTGGAACACCTGGGTCTGGGTGAAGTTGAGACTGTAAACTGATCATAGAATTTCGAGGCAGCGAACTTTTATTCGCTTGCCGTTGAATGCCACAAAAACGAGTTGAACTCAAAAGTTGTGAGTCAACCGAATCCAATCCGAAACGCGCTCAAAGTCGTCGCTTCTGAGCGACCAGAATGAGTCAAGTTTTTTTGTTTTGTTATTTATTTTTTTCCAAGCTGACTGCTTTACATTTTATTAAATTAATTATGGCTCTGAGGCTGAGAGAGAGAGAGAGAGAGAGACTGCGAGTCTTGGAGCCTGAGATGGTGGAGACTGCAATTGCGACTGACCTAGGCCTAGGCGCTGGCGATCGGGGCAATTAAAAGCAATGATATCTGTCTGTCTCCTCCGGTTTCTCATGCTCCATAAAAGTGCCCCCCAAAAAAGGTCGGATTTGGATTGGATTGCCTGCCGGCAGTAGTGCTACGCATGGCAAAAGTCGCACAGATGTAACATATGAACAAACATATATGTATGTTCATATATGTTTTATATTTATACTCTGAAAAATTAGATCTTATAATACGAGGTTACCATTGCCATTTCTTTAATAGCAAAATATAGTCACGTACAAAAATAACTGAAGATATCCTGCCTTGAAATTATATTAACATAGGGAATTTGCTATAATATATGATCAGAAAGGCAACCAAAATATTTCAATCTCACGGAGTTCTGATCTAGATATGTATTATTTCTGATTTCATAATATTTAATAATATTTTTTATGGGATCTTTGCACAAGATCCATTTAATTACCTTCAATACAGCCACAGATTCTCTCACTGTATCCACTGAATAAGTAGTACAGCGATTACAACAATGATTGACAAGTTTGCTTAGAATCCATGTCCGACTCAAGTCGTGGCTCCGTGCGATATTTCGAAAGTGCTGAGATTGACCCTGAATTTAATGCTAAGCCCGAAGTTGAGACTAATTTTTAAAGCCAAGCTCGATGGCTGCACATGTTTGACCCTAATTTGCCACGGGTGTCGGGGTGTCCCAGTTGGGGTTATTCAACCGATCAGCCAAGGCGGAAGCATTAGCCCGGAGTTGCCCGCAGTGGAGGAGTTTGGCATAATCACCATCACCCGCCGGTTGGATGGCAGCCTTGAACTTTCCCGATCTCTCAGGTGCGTAGCTTGGCCGATTGGTATTTACATTGTCTTGGCGGGGCTCGTTCCGTCCGTCGTTGTCTCTCTGGGAGTGGTCGTGGTCTCTTATTTATTGGCCGTGGCAGATCTGATATTTAATTAATGGCCATTTAGCGGCTTTTGTGGATGCATATTAAATAAACAAATTGGCCGGGCCCGTGCATTGTGTGTGTGTTTGGGTTTGGGTTGGCTGCGGCTGCTGTTAATGAGCTTGGTCTTTGAACTTTATTGGGCTTTGTTTGTGGCTATGCGACCGAAAATTCCAAGGAACTCCATGGCTGTAACTTAGATGCTACCAAGGAAAAAATATAGAAAGAATATTAATGCCTCTTTTAAAATGAATAATACATTTTTTAAAGTATTTAAATCATAAATAAGGCTTCACCTGATTTTAATTTAATATTTCAGTTTCATTTTAACGAAAAAACTAATCTAGAAAACAAGGAATTTAACAAATTTCAGTTAAGTGCCCCTCGTATCCTTTATCCTGCCAAGAAAACGTATTTCTTCAGAAGCTTAAAAACTATAAAATAGAAAGTAATGTACTATTTTTAATTTAAAGTAAATAATCATCTTTGGTTTATTGCTTTATTTACCTGCATCACTGTATGTTGTTTTGGAAATTCATCCCCCTTTTTATTACATATTTATTTGTTAGTTTTTTTATTGCACATTGCCTCGACCCCCACGCAGCGCCTGCCAAGGGCAGCCGATGCGATTTCAAGTGCAACGAATTTGTGGGCCCAATGCGAACCACTCTCGGTCGATGCGGCGTATGAGCAACATCCGCTTTAGAACATTACGTATACGCACCGTGCGGCGCCGAGTGAAAGTACTGCTGCTGCGACAGCAATAGCTGTAGCTGTGTGACCCTGAACCACCTCCTACCGGCTTTCAAAAAGTGCATTTTCCAATTTAGAACCGAGAGCTTGCGAGAGCGTCGAGAGCTCGGCGGTTTCCCATTGAAATTCTCAGCAATTTTAACTGCAGTTTCTCGCAGTTCGCTGTGAAATCGCTGTAGTGCAGTTTTGCGCCAGTCGACGTTTTGCTGTTCGACGGGGCGGGCTTGTTGTGTGTGTATTCTGTGCTGTGCTGAGGTATTACCAATTTTTCTTTGGCCAGCGGAAATTGTATAATAATTGGCCGAAAAAGTTGACCTGGACTCGTTTCGCAATTGTGTCAGTGCTAGAAAAAAAATGCTGCAGCGGCAGAAAGCCACTGTCAGCTCTCGATTTGGCGGCACCAGACGCTGCACAGTCCCAGCCATTACCAGGCGGACGGCGGCCAAGTGAAGTGGAAACAATGGCAGCGGCCATGCAGATTGCAGGACCTTCGCGCAGCCATGGCGGCGGCCTGGCAATGACCGTGAATGGTGGCGTTGCTGTCAATCAATACGAGGAGAATGCCGAGCACTTGCGCCAGCTGTTCAGCCGGAGCAAGTTGGTGTCCTTTAGCATTGCTCACATCGCGTGCAGTGCCGGCAGTAGCAGCGGCGACAACTACATGTCCGTGGTGAAGCGGGTGACCATCAGTCAGTCCCCGGAGGATGTGGATTCGGATGAGGCAATGAGGGAAATAGGTAAGAATTATCCCAGGAGAAGGCTAAATATCCTGTAATTAAAGTTAGGTATTGTCTTAAAATGTAGTTTGTCATGTTTTTGGGTTTTAAATAACAAAAATAATATTATTTTTATTTAAAAAATTAGTTAAATTCAGTGATAAAAGGCATTTAATATAATTTGTCCCAATATTTAGACCAGTTGCTTGCATTTTTAGCTCATTTCGAGTTGCTCCAGAGGGTAATAACCACCACAGAACAGAAACTGAGGCAGAGCCGTAGGGAGGCATTTGTAGTTCAGATTTTTCGCTTTTGTTTGCACCGCTGAGCGGGCAACGGCGTCGAGTGGGTTGACCTTGTGCCACGCGTTCTAAATGCAATGCGGCGTATACGTAATATAGATTCGCTAAAGGTCAGCACGCACACCCATACACACGCACACACAGCCAGGCCCAGAGAGCAGCGCGACAGAGAGAGAGAGAGAGAGACAGCCGCTTTGCTCTCACGCACACAAGGCCAGCGCCATTTCATTCATAAATCTTTGGCTGCGATGTAAACAAACGTCAGCTGATTTTTGCTCACGCTCTCACTGTTTTTGTTTTGCTCTGCGTTTCCTTCTACCCTTTGCTCATTCCTCCCCCCTCTGTCTATAGTCACCGTTATAGTGAAGCGCCAGATTGCGAGCCTCTCGCGCCGGCAGCTGTACCGTTGCGAGGAGGCCTTCAGCAATGAGATCAACGCCTATCGCCACCTGGCACCCCTGCTAGCCGCCCACAGCCGGCAGCAGCTGTTCCCCGTTTGCCACATCGCCGAGTGCCATGATCGCCGGGATCCGGACAGCGGCGAGCCAATCATTGTCCTGCAGGACCTCAAGGCCTTGGGATTTCGGATGAGGGATCGACTGGTGGGCCTGGAGCTGCGTCACTGTCTCCTGGTTATGAAGGTGAGTTACTCGTTTATGCTTATCTGATGTCCTTCATCCTTATGACATCCTTGCAGAAACTGGCGCAACTGCACGCCGCCTCGCTGGCCGCCCAGGAACTGGAGTCCCTGCACTTCTCCGCCGAGGTCGAGCACCTCCAGGAAATCGTTTACTGCGAGGAGGCAGCCGAATTCTATGCCACCATACTGGATACATCGGTGCAGCAGGCCCTGGAGAGTTTGGGTGGCTCCAATTCCGACGGCAGCCTGACCACGCCCATCCGCCTGCTCAACCAGCTGCGACCCAATTTGTTTGGGAAACTCAAACGGGAGATTAATGCCACGGCAAAGACGCCCTTTAGTGTGATCTGCCACGGGGACTTGTGGGTGAACAACATCATGTTCCGCTCGGAACCGGAAGAGGTGATCTTCTTCGACCTGCAAGCGATGCGTAGAAGCTCTCCCGTGTTCGATATACTCCACTTTATATACACCAGCACGCGCAGGGAACTCAGAGATGTGCACACGGACACACTGCTGGCCGCTTACTCCGAGGCCTTGGGCCTGGAGCTGATGCATCAACTGGAAGGCAGTCCGGCTGCCGAACGGCTGCAGGAGCTTTGCGAGGCGTTCTCACTGCAGCGCCTCAGTGCAGAGTATGTGCGTCAGGTGCACTATGGCCTGGCCATTGGCATGTGGATCCTGCCGGCCGTCACCTTTGATCCCAACAACCTGCCCAATCTGGACGTGATGAGCGAGCTCAATCTCACCGGCAAGGAGGAGATCAAATGCACTCAGACCCTCACATCCGAGTACCATCTGCGCGTCCGGGAGCTGGTGATGGAATTCTACGAGCTGGGCTATCTGCACATGGAGTAGCGAGCCTTTAAATAGTATTCATAGTCACGTAGTTTTAGGATTTAACTCTCTCTCGATAAATATAGATGATATTTCCCTCGGGGAACTTTAGCGCTTCGTTGAAGGTTCCTTTATTACCGAATAATTGTTCATTTTTTTAAACATACAAAAGGTTTCGTAGAAAAAACAAATCTGGCGGGGTTACGAGCCAAAAAACAAGAAACTTATAAAGAACAACGAACATACCGCGGCATGGACATGGATCTGAAGGCTTTATAAGTGTTACATGGATGCATGGAATTCCAGAAGAGTGGTGGTCGTGGTCCTTGGTGGGTTGTCTTTGCCTCACTTGTTGCCGCCACCGCCGCCCCAGCCAAGGAAACCCTTGACGAAGCCTGTAACGCCACCAGCCTTCTTGCCGGGCGACTCCAGCTTGTCCTCCAGCGAGGGCAGTTCCACGTAGTTCATGGCCAGGTCGAAGAAGAGTGGTTTGCAGGGTATGGGCTCCATGTCGGGGGTAAGCTTGAACACGTTGGGCGTTTTGGTGTGCAGCGACTGATCCTCCTTGTACAGCGACAAGCGCTCGTACAGTGGTTTTGTGGTCTTCTGCGCCTTAGTGGTGGTTCCGGCCTCCTCGCTGTTGTCATCCCCCAGCACACTGTAGGCGTGGGCGGAGAACTTGCAGCCCTCGATGGTGGACACGACCTTCTTTAGCTCCGCCTGCAGCTGGAACTCGGCGCTGGCCTTGCCCTTGAGCGCCTCGGTGGCGTAGTTGGAGGCGCGTTCGTATAGCGCCACGGCCTCCTTCCACTTCTTCATGTCGATCAGAGTGAGGGCAATGTAGTAGCAGCGGAAGGCCTTGAAGGTAAGGGCCAGATTCTCCACCTCGCTCTGATACTGAGCATCGTCCTCCATGCCATTGATCTGCTGCATTTCCGTCACGTTCTGCAGTATGATCTCGTACAGGCGGGCCAGGTCCTGAGACCGAACGCGTTTGCCGTCGCCCACGCTTTGCTGAGACTGCTGGTTGGGATCATCAAAGTTGAGCTTGGCCTGTAAAGAGGATAAATAAGCATGGGTTTTTGAAGGGTTTCCTCGAGGATTACCTGCTCCACGAGGCACAGATTACGCTGCAGCGTGCGGCTGTGCCGGATGTAACTCAAGTAGGCCAAAAGATATTGCACTCCGGACACAGTTTGGCCTGTGGTGAGCGAACGCAGCTTGGGATCCTGCTTTATCTCGTCCCGCACCGCCTGAATGGCATCCTTGCAGTCCATCAATATGCGTTCAATCAATTCGATCTTGGAATCCGGCTTGGTGGCCTTTGCTAGCGACTTGTCCAGCTCCTGGGCGCTGAGCAGGAACAGACGCACCTTCTCCGGACGCACTGTGACCTTGCGACCGCGCCAGTCGATCGTCTGCAAGCCCTCGCTGCTCTCCGTCTTGGTCTGGCTGACCAGCACATCCAGATTCTCGAGCACTCCCTGGGCTCGAAGCTCCAGGATCTCGTCGATCTTACCGCCGCTGCTGGCTCCGCCGCTGATATTGTAAGCACAGTAGCGTAAATTGGGCGTAAACTCGTTCACCTTAGCCCGGTACAGCTCCTGCTCATCATCGGGCAGGGCCTTGGCCAGGTTCTCGTACACCACTTGGGCGCGTTTGAGGTGCTCGCCGGCCGTCTTCCACAGTTGTAGTTCAAAGTGCAGGCTGCCGTGCATCCAGGCCACATAGGCCTCGCACTCCAGCTTAGTACGGGCATCGAAGGCCTCCGTCTGCGGGATAAAAATCAATTAAACTTTATATAAACTTTCCTGTTTGATATCTAGCCACTTACATTGCACAGCTCCTGCAACTGGAGAGCGTAGAAGCAGGCCCTCCGCAGCTTGCTGATCAGGTGGAAGCGCTTTCGCGGCTCCGTGTTGGACTCCTGCTTCAGCTGCATGGCGTACGCCCAGGCCCGCTCGGCGCTGATTAGTGGGATGTGGAAAAAACGCTCGTCGGCCTTCTTGCCTGTCAACTGGCCAATGGTCACGTCACGTCGCTTGAAGTGCCGCTTGTCGCCCTGCGGGTACTTCAGCGCCTTCCTCAGACGACGGATGCGGCGAGTGCAGTAGCCACGGTAGCGCTGGAAGTCGCCGTGACGCAGGCCATGCTGCTGCTGTGCATCCTTGATCATGTGCAGGACTGAAGCGAAAGTGAAAGTTCACATAAATTTGCATACAGACTTTTAGGTTAAAGGGAGCGTCCCATTAGGCTAGCGCGACTGGATGAAGCCCACGCGTTACTCACTCTCGACCGTGAAGATCTTGGCCTGCTCTGGCACCACCGGCACAGATTCCGCCTTCTCCGGTTCCCCAGTATTTATTGAATCATCTTGCACGACCATTTTTAAGCCTCTCCAGTCCAACAAAAAATCAACGACGTGTAAAAACTAGGGATGCGTTGCCAGTTGGGATTGTCAAAAACATAACGATATCGATATTGTCAGCACGGACTTCGCGCAATATATCGGAACTTTTGATTATGAATAAAAACTGAATTTAAGGATATTCTGAATACATTTTTAAAAATGTATTGCTTAAATGAATATGCTTTTTGATAATAGAATATTAAAAAAATTAGTAAATGAGTTTTAAATTAACAAGGAAATCAAAACCGTGCCTATAGTTATTTTAGTTTGCCCATCTCTATCTCGAGTAGTGTTGAGTAACCCTTCAAAACTCCCCCCTTTTGAAACTTGTTGGCTGACACGCAAGAGCGTGCGTTCTGTCTGTTTTACAACAATTTCGGCCTAGTTTGCAGGTAAAATACAAAGAATTTGAAGCGCTGTCAACGAGGACATCTGGGCCAACGCCTACTGCCTGTCGGACGAAGAAAATTCTGCGTGGAAAGCCGTTGTTTTGGCCACGCTTTGAGGTTATACTTTCACTAGCAGGCGAACGCAGTCCCCGCACCAGCTCCCCCGCCTCTCTTGGAGCGGTGCACCAGATTTGTTTTGACGGCCGGGGCTGTGGATTTTGCAACGTTGACAGTGGACTGATTGCCATACAGATCAGTGATTGGGGACGAATACGCATTGCAGCAGAACAGCTGACTAATTGTTCTTTTTCCGCTTGTTTAATTTTCTTCCATCCAGCATGTCGCGCAGGAAAGAGAACGAGGAGACGGACAAGCAGACGCGTATTGCCATCGTCAGCGATGACAAGTGCAAGCCCAAGCGGTGTCGGCAGGAGTGCAAGAAGACCTGCCCAGTGGTGCGCATGGGTAAGCTCTGCATCGAAGTGACGCCCACCTCCAAGATTGCCTCGCTGTCTGAAGAGCTGTGCATCGGCTGCGGCATCTGTGTCAAGGTGGGTTAGCAGCTGTCTGTCGCTCTTGCTTCCTGCGCTGTAATCTAATTGTTGTTTTATTTCTTTTTCCCACAGAAATGTCCCTTTGAGGCCATTACAATCATCAACCTACCCAGCAATCTGGACAAACACACAACGCATCGCTACAGCAAGAACTCATTTAAGCTGCATCGACTGCCCATCCCACGACCCGGAGAGGTGCTCGGCTTGGTGGGACAGAACGGTATTGGCAAGTCCACAGCCTTGAAGATTCTGGCAGGCAAGCAGAAGCCCAATCTGGGGAAGTACGCCAACCCGCCCGACTGGACGGAGATCCTTAGCTACTTCCGCGGCTCTGAGCTGCAGAACTACTTCACCAAGATCCTGGAGGACAACCTGAAGGCGCTGGTCAAGCCGCAGTATGTGGATCAGATCCCCAAGGCTGTTCGCGGCGCTGTCGGTGAATTGCTGGACAAGAAGGACGAGCGTGATTTGCAGACAAAGATCTGCGAAATGTTGGATCTCTCGCACATTCGGGATCGAGAGATCTCCCAGCTGTCTGGTGGAGAGCTGCAGCGTTTTGCCATCGCCATGGTGTGCATTCAGAATGCGGATATCTTCATGTTCGACGAGCCGTCCTCGTATCTGGATGTGAAGCAGCGTCTCAACGCTGCCTTGACTGTTCGCTCGCTCCTGCATCCCACAAAGTAAGTGTGATCCTGACCAAAATTTCGGCTGATTCACAATTAAATCTTTTTTTAGGTTCATCATTGTTGTGGAGCACGATTTGTCCGTGCTGGATTACTTGTCCGACTTTATTTGCTGCCTGTACGGAGTGCCTGGCTGCTACGGCGTTGTTACTATGCCCTTCTCTGTCCGCGAAGGCATCAACATTTTCCTTGACGGCTTCGTGCCCACCGAGAACATGCGATTCCGCACAGAGTCGCTCACGTTCAAGGTCTCCGAGTCGGCCACTGAGGAGGAGATCAAACGAATGAACCACTATGTGTATCCAGCTATGGTCAAGACTCTGGGCAAGTTCGAGCTGACCGTGGAACAGGGTCACTTCAGCGACTCCGAGATCCTGGTGCTGTTGGGCGAGAACGGTACTGGCAAGACGACGTTCATTCGGATGCTGGCCGGTAACCTGCAGCCCGACGGCAAGGTGGATCTGCCCATGCTCAACATCTCCTACAAGCCGCAGAAGATTTCTCCGAAATTCCAGAACCATGTGCGCCATCTGCTGCACGACAAGATCCGTGACGCGTACGTACACCCTCAGTTCATTGCCGATGTTATGAAGCCCATGAAGATTGAGGAGATCATGGACCAGGAGGTGCAGAACCTCTCCGGTGGTGAGTTGCAGCGCGTGGCCTTAGTTCTGTGTTTGGGCAAGCCGGCGGATGTCTACCTCATCGACGAACCCTCGGCCTACTTGGACTCTGAGCAGCGTCTGGTGGCCGCCAAGGTTATCAAACGGTAAGTCCCACAACGTTTGCTATTTAATTAAAATAAAGAAAGACCAATGGTAAATTCGCCCGCTTTTAGGTACATTCTGCACGCCAAAAAGACAGGATTTGTGGTGGAGCACGATTTCATCATGGCCACCTACCTCGCCGACCGTGTCATTGTTATTGAAGGCCAGCCCTCTGTGAAGACGACGGCTTACTCACCGCAGTCGCTGCTGAACGGCATGAACCGATTCCTCGAACTACTCGGCATCACCTTCCGACGCGATCCCAACAACTTCCGGCCCCGCATCAACAAGAACAACTCGGTCAAGGATACGGAACAGAAGCGATCCGGCCAGTTCTTCTTCCTGGAGGACGAGGCTTCGAACTAAGACGGTAGCTACAGGATTCACCAGCTCGTTTACCCTCGTTCTCTATGTCCTTCGGTTCATTCTTTAAATTCAACAAACACAAACATTGGCTTTCAACTAACTTTTTTGTTATTGTTTTCGATCATTTTGGGATTATTATTGTAATCGAATTAAAGTGAGTTTTATATACGTTTATATACAGCGAAAATAAATAGTGAGCCCAAAAACAGCAGGAAACATAAGTGTTGTCATAAATATGAGTCTAGCGAAAAATAAACAAATTTTCTTTATAAAAACTAGAAGTTTTTATTTAAGATGGCTGAAAATATAGTTTAGCCGATAAAATGGGAATTCTGTCATATGGGAGTATCCCAAAGAAGATACTGATGTTGGTTTTTATTATCAAATGAAGAGGCTATCAAACATTCACTCCAAAGGACTTAAAAAATATATTAAATATGCTTTTAGATAATATCAACATTTTTTTTAAGTTATAATATTTATTTAATACTTTTCCTTTCCCTTGTAGACCCCCTCCAAGGGGAATGAAACCCACTAGACAGTCTGCAAATTAACACGTCTTTATTGCACTTAAGCGATAATTACACAAAATACGCACAATAGAAATATGTAAATATCTGAATATAAATTACATACAAATTTCTGTTATTTCAAATATACGATCACAATCCGAAATAAACACACATACAATAAAGTGGGATAACAGCTACAAAACATTTATAAAGATGTGTATAATGTACAATATATGTTTATGGATATTTTGTGTGTATCAACGCATGCACAGCATAATTGTTAATGTAAAACGCTTTTGAAGCTTCCGATTTATGCGATTTAATCAAAAATGTACATACAAAAAGGCAAATCTTTTGAATTTATACAATACTAAATTTGATCGATCTGAGAGGCTTAACTGACAATGGGTAAGTACTATTTATAGGTAATTCTCGGAGACTTAAGCGCTAGAAATTCCATAAATGTAAATGCGTCAAAAATTGACCCAAAATATTTGATAGTTTATGCCATGTGCAGTTGCAGTTTCAGTTTTTAATAAATCTGAGATTAGAGAGCAATTTACGAGTAGTAAAAGAGTTTCTTTTCGTTTCACTTTAACGTTATCCTGGAGAAATGTATAGTTTTCGGTAAAAATGGACATACATATGTCTAAAATTGAGTGAGTTGTGCTCGAGGTGAATCCAAAATCAGATCCTGTGTTGAGTTTTTATAATTCAGTTTCGGTTTTTCTTGTTATTTTTCTTTTTAACTAAATTTTAAGAGAGCTTGGAGCCTCGACGATTATAAGGTCTTTGCTTCAGCATATGTTGAGTTAAATTTTCTTGTAAATGGAACTTTTAGTGACCTAACCTTAGTGTTTCTACCTATTTGCTTACATAATTATCGAAATCTTGCAACAGAACGTATCAAAAATAATTGTATATCATGCAGGAGAGAGATAAAAGAGATAGACAACTGCTGCTGAGGTAGGCATCCATTCCTATGCGTCGTCTGCACTGCCACTCATTATTTCCGACACTTCCTGGCCGAGCTCCAGGGCCTGTTTACGCAGTTTGAGGGCCTAAAAGAGTATACAATTCAAGCAGCCATTTGTTTTATATTATTTATTTTACTCACCTGAGTTCTAAGTTCCTTTTCGCGTGTCACCAGTTCCTGAATTTGCGACATGACGGTGACGCAGCTTCGCTGATCTATCACCCAACGCAAATAGAGATCTGGGAGTGTTTCAAGTCGCTGATTAGTAATCATTAATCAAAGCAAAATCTCAGCCATTACTCACCGCTCCATAGCTCCAAGCTGATGGGCGCCACCGATGGCCATATCACATTGGCATTGGGCTCGTAGAGGGGATTCAGTAGGGTTTGCAGGACGTCCGGTCGGTTCAGATATGACCACAAGCTCGTCGTCCGCGTGTGAACATTCAGCTCCCGCCGCTCCCGTTCCGAGTCGCACAGAAACGTTCCGTACTGCGAAAAATGGCTGTGCTCGAAGAGGAGGATTAGCAGCTGCGTGCTAAACTCGAAGCTGCAGGGAAACTGGGTGTAAAGCTGGTAGAGGCAGTCCAGAAAGAGCACAAAGGTGGCGCCTGAGGTTTTCTGTCGCGTTTGATTCGGAGTATAGCAGGAGTAGCGATGACGGGAGGCGAACGGATGTCCTGCCTGGATCCACTCGCGCTCTATCAGCGCCTGAAGGCTGCAAAGGTAACACAAAAATATAAGTAAGACTTCTCCTGAGGATGTAGTCAGGGATACTCACCCCCTCACAGTCCGGCAGTCGGGATTGAGGATGATCTGCACCAGCGAGGTGACAATCAGCGTCGAGTCTAAGCCCTTTGCGCCGTGCACTAGCACTGGACTGCCTTCCTGATCCAGACACTGGGCCACAACACAGGAGGCGTTAAGAGAATTAAGCACCAGACTTAGCCAGCCACTGCCCTCCAGTCGCGACAGCCACTTGTCCGTGCTGCAGCTCAGATCGTTGCAGGCCTCTATCAGCCGTGCGAAGCTGTCCAAAATGGAAGCCGGCGAACTGACGTTACCGATAGAGCGATTCACCTTCTTCCATTGCGAATAGTGGAGGTCCGTCTCCGTGTTGGACTTGCCCTTGCCCCAGGTGTCCACGATGAAGCCCTTTCTGCTGCGCCCCAAGACCAGGTTAAGGATGGCCTCGTCCGCTCGGCAGCGCTTGATTCCTTGAATCGACAACGGCTGGGAGCTGCGCATCAATGTGGCCTGTTCA
Organism: Drosophila mayri; assembly: GCA_008042485.1. Classification (NCBI taxonomy): domain Eukaryota; kingdom Metazoa; phylum Arthropoda; class Insecta; order Diptera; family Drosophilidae; genus Drosophila; species Drosophila mayri. The sequence goes on along the minus strand of VNJN01002341.1, from coordinate 491,905 downwards.
AAATTGGTGAATCATTGCATTAATCTAATCAAATATGCGGGCGTGGCTGCATTAACTTACCCCATTCTCGTGCCTGTAGCTGAGCACGGGGAAACGTCCGCCGTCCCGGAACGAGGCGGAGAGCACTATCTGCTCGTCCGTAATTGCTTTAGGTACAATTAGCGTGGCGCCATATGTGGCACAGACGCTGAAGTCTCTGTTGACGTTGCTGATGCGCCACTCGCAGGCGATGGCCCCGCTGCCACCGCCACCCAGTCCACCTTGGAGGGCGTCCATCGCATAGCCGTTTTGCAGAGGATGAGGAATCCCAGCGCCACTGACACTGCCCAGCATCGTTGAAGTCGACGATGTTGACGGCATGCAAATTGTTATGTTGGCCACATTCGGCGAGGAAACACCGCCCATGCCCACACCGCTGATAAGCTTGGCAAACTCCAGCTCGGGCCTGCGTGTAGAGAAAGAGGAGGAGGAGGATAATAATTGAATTATGGCCCATTTTCTGGCCCTGCCTGCGCCTCACCTAAACATCGTGTAGCCGTCCTCGAGGATGGTGTACATGGGCCTGTAGAAGAACGGATAGAGCAGCTCGGTGTTCTGTATCGCACTAAGCGCCTCCAGCGACGTGGCCACATTGAAGAACTCCTTGGCACTCTTGATCTCCAGCGAGATGATGCGAAGGTCCTTGCATTTGAGTGTGATAATGCCGCCAACCACAATGTTCTGTGTCAGGCTGGGCTTCTTCTCCACACAGTCGATGTTCTTGTGCAGCAGCTGGAAGGGAAAGGATGGCAGAGGAAGGAAATTCAATTAGGCGCTGACAACTTTACGCTCCATTGGAGCTGAAGCACATTGGTATTGCCATCTCCCTAGCACTCACCCACAGTTCCTGGCTGTTCTCCTGGCGTGCGCTCAGCAGCAGATGATGGCCGGTGATGCATAACGTTCCCACGGTTGGTACCCCCGCACTCGTACCTGTCCCCGCCTGGCCAGGATCATGCAGCAATACGCCGTCCAGCTTGGGGGTCTTTATCAGGTCGGCGAATTCCATGGCGAACCCCCGCACGGAGTCGGGACAACGACGACAACAACCACAACCACCCCAGCAGCCTCTGCGGGGTGTCCAATTTGATTTCGCTCACACTAATTAACTTTTAGCATCCTGCTTTGCCTGGCCACCAGCCAAACCCCGGCTCCTGCTCCTGCTTTTGCCACTTGATTGCTTCTGTTGTCGCCGCTTCCTGCCCTCCTGCTCCTCTCCCAGTGTTCTCCCGCCTTCCTCTCACGTTTTTGAACCAGCCGCTGCTGAGGGCTACACGGGCGCTGGCTGAGGTTTGGGCGGATTTTCCAGCACCTCTGATCTGTGGCAATCACGTAAACTCTTTCCAGCCAATTGATAATTACGCTTCACGCCCCCGCTCACTGCCCAGATTGCATTTCTTTCTTTTCTGTTTCCGTCCCGTCCGAATGTTTTTGAAGAGCTTTTGCGGTTGTGTGACCGACGCGAGCTATTGCGAAAAGCCAGACTTTGCGAAATGTAACCACAAAGGCACCGTTATTTTGAAATGAATTTGGTTATTTTTCATAAAATTAAATTATAGGAAATTAATGATTAAATTCTATAATAAATAATTGTTATCATGTAAATATAAAATATAAAATATTAATAAATATTAATATATCTATAAAACACAATTGAAATAAAATTATGGAGATCACTTCAAGATCTTGCTACTGAGGGCACATTCTTTCTCAGCTTCTCTATTTTATTTTATTTTATTTTATTTTATTTTATTACTTCCAGACTAGATGTAAGATCTTTAATGACCCAGATTTCTCAATGTTAAATGTTTGTGGTGCGTGCAACAGGTGGTGGTGACATGAAACCGCAATGGAAGCCATGGAAATGCAGTTGCCAACAATGCTCCATGTTAAGCCACATCTCGAAATCTCGATCAGTAGTTCGTTGATTGTCTTGTTTATCAGACGACACTGCCAGCCAACCAACCGATCGGGATGAAAAAGTGTCGGGCCACCTCCAGGATAGTGCTGATTGGAGCCGGTGTCTCTGGTATAGCAGCCGCCACCCGGCTGCTGCAGAACAACTTTGCAAACGTGCAGATCCTTGAGGCAGAGAACCGCATCGGCGGGCGGATAAACACCATTCCGTTTGGTGATAATGTCATCGACATGGGCGCCCAGTGGTGTCATGGAGAGCAACGAAACTGCATCTACCACATGGTGAAGGATCGCGATCTTCTGGACTTCACGGGGGACTTTTTTAGCTGTGTGCGCATGGTGCGGTCCAACAGGGAATTGATTCCCCTCGAACTTGGCCAAAAGCTGTATGGCATTGCCGAGATGAGTGTGCCAAAAGATCCCACGGCAGAAGCGGAATCCATAGGCAGCTACCTGACGGAGCATTACTGGCAGAACATCGAGTCGCAGTTGCCGCAGGTAGACCGTGCAGTGGCCACTGAAGCGTTGGAATGCTTTTCGAGGCACGAGAGCTCAGTTTTGGCTTCGGATAACCTGTTCGAGGTCTCCGGCCGGTTCCATTCAGAGTACGACATGTGTAGTGGCGACCAACTAATCAACTGGCGCGACAAGGGCTATGCGAGATTCCTCCGCTTTCTGATGAAAGTCAGCGAGGATGAACCAGAGGAGCTGGGGGTACTTGAGGGCTGCATCAAGCTGAGAAAGAAGGTTGTCAATATCGAATTTCTCGATCCCGACAAAGTAAAAGTGGTTTGCGATGATGGAGACGCCTTTATCGTAGATCATGTCATCTGCACTGTATCTTTGGGTGTTCTGCAGGAGCAACATGAACGGCTCTTCACCCCGCCCCTGCCAACGGCCAAGGTGAATGCTATCCGAAGTCTTAAGCTGGGAACCGTGGACAAGATGTACCTGGAGTTTGAGAGGCAGCCATTTCCCGATGATTTTGTGGGTTTCTTTTGCTTGTGGCGGGCGGGGGGGCCNGTTTCTTTTGCTTGTGGCGGGGGGGGGGGCTCGAGGAGCTCCGCTGCTCGGAGTTTGCTTGGCTTGAGGGCATAACCGGCATCCACAAGATTAAGCATCAACCGCGCTTGCTGTTGGTCTGGATTGGTGGTCCTCATGGTCGCCGCGTTGAGTTACTCAAGGATAAGAAAGTCCTCGAGGGCTTGCAGTGGCTCTTCTGCAAGTTTCTGAACTTTGACGTGCCGCCGCCCAAGCACTTCTTGCGTAGCAAGTGGTTTTCGAATCCGAACTTCCGCGGCAGCTACAGCTATCGAACCACGCGAGCCGACGAACTGGATACGGGACCCTCGGATCTGGCGTCGCCCGTCATGGGATGTGACGGTCAACCAAGATTGCTGTTTGCCGGTGAAGCTAGCAGCCAGAACCACTTCTCCACGGTTCACGGCGCCACGGAGGCGGGCTTTCGAGAGGCAGATCGATTGATTAACTACTACAGGTCATGTTCATCGAATCCTTGAAATGCGATGCATTAAAAATTCCAAAACTATTTTATATCCAAGGGAAGTTGTATTTAAAATTTATTGTTATTATTAATATCATATTATACGTATTCTAACTTCAAAATTATAATAAAGGAATGCCATTTTAAATAATTTTTGTGTAATTTTTGGGTTTTATAAAATCATAAAATGGTTTTAACGCTTTTTAAAACTTTTCATCTCAACCGCCGGGATTTTGTTTCATCGAAGCTTTGATTTAAATTGGCACCCAGTTTATCGATATCGCTATCGTTGCTATCGTAAGTAGTCGGGCCCATCTGATGTTTTGACATAACAAATAACAATTTTAGTTAATAAAAATGCAAATAATTCGAAATTTCAGCCGCAAACTTCTTAAATATCAATATCTCCGCCCGCCAAGGGTGAGCTGCTTGTACTTCAGCACAGCTAAAGGTAGTTCTTCCCCATTTTTATTCATAAATCCAGTGTGTTATAAAAGATTCTTGCTTGTTCACCCTCAGATGCATCTAAGGAACTGCCCCTGGCCCCTGGATACCAGCCCAAGCCGGTGGAGAAAGCCTATTGGGTGCGGGAAAAGCGACAGGCGGACCTGCCCACGCCGAAGAGCGGTGGCTGTAAGCGTGGAACCTACCGCATGCTGCTACCGCCGCCAAATGTAACCGGCAATCTACACTTGGGGCACGCTCTAATGGCCACCGTGCAGGATGTGATTGCTCGTGAGCGCCGTCAGCTGGGCTATGAGGTGGACTGGGTGCCGGGCACAGATCATGCTGGAATTGCCACCCAAGTGGTGGTGGAGCGCACCATCGCCGCTGCGCAGGGAAAAACACGTCAAGAGTTAGGGCGGCAGGCTTTCCTGGACGAAGTGTGGCGCTGGAAGGCGGAAAAGGGCGCCGGCATCGTGCAGGATCTGCGACAACTAGGCTGCAGCCTTAACTGGCAGCGCGAGTATTTTACCATGGATGAGAAGCAAGCGCATGCCGTGAATGTGGCCTTCGAGCAGCTCTTCGACGAGGGTCTCATAGTCCGGCGCAATTCCCTAGTCAACTGGTCCACCTCCCTGCGATCTGCCATCTCCGACATCGAGGTCGATCTGCTGGACATCAAGGAACCGATGGAGATCGCCGTTCCGGGCTACGAGCGGAATGTGCTCGTTGGCCGGATCTACGACTTTGCCTACCGCGTCGTCGATGGCGAAACATTGCCGGATGGCAGCGTTGAGGAGATCTTGGTTTCCACAACCAGACCGGAGACCATTCTTGGCGACGTAGCCGTTGCCGTGCATCCGCTGGATCCGCGCTACAGCAAATATCGCAACAAAGAGGAAGTTATGCTGAAGCATCCCTTCCGCGACGAAGCCATACCGCTGATCTTTGACATCGCTGTGGACCAGGAGTTTGGCACCGGAGCCGTAAAGATCACACCTGCCCACGACAAGTTCGACTTTGAGGTGGCCACGCGCCACAAACTGCTGCCGCGTCAGGTGTTTACCGAAACCGGTCACGTGACAGATACACATCCGGAGTTCAATGGCAAACCACGATTCGAGGTCCGCGAACTGATCGTCAATAAGTTAGAGGAAATGGATCTTCTGCGCGAGGTGCGCGCCCACAGCATGCAGTTGCCCATCTGCTCGCGTTCCAAGGACATCATTGAGTACATGATCCAACCGCAATGGTTCCTCAAGTGCAAGGATCTGGCTAAGGACGCCCTCTCCGAGCTTCACAGTGGACGGCTGCAGATCCTGCCGCCGAACTTCGAAACGGAATGGGAACGCTGGCTGCAGGACAGTCGCGACTGGTGCATATCCAGGCAGCTGTGGTGGGGCCACCAAGTGCCCGCCTATCAAGTGACCGACTCCGCCAACGGCAGCAGTCACTGGGTGGCTGCTCTCAGCGAAGATGCCGCCCGTCGAAAGGCAAAGCAGTTGGTGGGCAGCGATGAGTTCACACTGACACGTGATCCCGACGTACTGGATACATGGTTCTCCTCCTCGTTGCTGCCGTTCTCTGTGGCTGGCTGGCCGGATGAGAGTTACAAAGAGCGGTATCCCTTGGACTTGATGCAAACTGGTCACGACATTCTCTTCTTTTGGGTGGCACGCATGATGATGATGGGACTGAAGCTGACGGGCGAGGCGCCCTTCCAGAGGATCCTGCTCAACGGCATAGTGTGCGATGCCCAGGGCAGGAAGATGTCTAAGAGTCTGGGCAACATTGTAGCCCCTCAGCAGGTAGTGCAGGGCGCCAGCTTAGAGGTACGATCTGAAATTGTATTTTTTTGTATTTTTTAAATAACTTGCATAATTATGTTATCCGTGCAGAGCCTAAAGGCAGGTCTAGAACAGTCCTGCGAGGCGGGAATCATCAAGCCCGAAGAGCTCAAGACCTCCACGGCTGGGCTGACAAAGATGTTCCCCAAGGGCATTCAGGAATGCGGCACAGATGCCCTTCGCTTCACCCTGATGAGCCACAACATCAAGAGCCACTTCATCAGCTTTGATGTCAACGCCTGTTACACCAATAAGCTGTTCCTGAACAAGATCTGGCAGGCGATGCGGTTTACCATGGGCTCCGCCAAGAGCCTGGGCGTTTCTCTGCAGGATTTCGAGTCCCTCAACGCTGTAAGCCTGGGCGTGTGGGATCGCTGGATCCTTGGCCGACTGGCAGAAACCCTGTCTATTGTCTCTCAGAGCTTCGTCAATAATAATTTCCATGTGGCCACTGCCGCTTTGAAAACGTTTTTCTATCAAAATCTCTGTGATACTTATTTGGTGAGTGTGAGAATCCTTAACCCGTTATAATTTACCTTTCAAATGGATTGACTTTCACCTACAGGAGACCACCAAGACGGCGATAAGCAACCGCGAGGACAACGCCTACATCCATGTGGGCACTCTGACCGCCTGCCTGAGCTGGGGCCTGCAGGCCATGTCCCCATTTACCCCATTCGTGGCCAGCGAGTTGCTGCAGCATGTGCCAATAAATGTCGAGCTCAATCTGTCCGAATTCCAGGACAAAAAACTGGAGGATGAGGTCAACGAGATGGTGAACATCTGCCAGAGCGTCCGGCAAGTGAAGAGTCGCAATGAGATCAGCAAGCGCCACCACCCGCATCTCACTTTGTTCGCCAAGAACGCCGAGTCTCAGGACATCTTGCGTCGCCACATACCACAAATCAAGGTGTTAACGCGTTGTGAAACCGTGGAGCTGGAGCTCATGGACGAGAACGCGAATATCCTAGAGAAGCAGAATTTCGTCTCGACGGCGGGTGCACTTTGTTCCTTTGGCATAACGATTAGCAAAGATGACGGTATGACGGCGGAGAAGCGCGGGGAGATGAATCAGGCGAATGTGAAGAAGCTTCGAAAGCTGGCCACCGAGCTGCAGAAGTATCGTTTGCGTCTGGACAACGAGGCCTTCCAGCTGATGGCGAACAAGGACACCAAATTGCATTTTGAAAATAAGGTTAGTCGATAAGGCTTACCTTACTTATTTATTATGTTTTAACTTGGTTTTAATTCCAGGTCAAGGAGCTGCAGGCGGAGATCGACAGCCTTATCCGGTTGGCTGCGTAAACGTGATTTTATAGTCTAGAAAATGCTTCTGTTGTTGTATTGCCGAATCGACTTGGTCGTTTGTGGTTTGTTTTAGAACTAATAAGTAATTAAAAATCAAAACAAATAGTTAATAAAGACTGAAGACGTTTTAGAACTTAGTCATTGATTTTGGGATTTAAAATCCTTAAAAATAGCTCAAAATTTTAAACAAATCAGTGTGTTTCTTTTTGTTTTGGTCTTCGGTGAATTGTTTTTATATGTCTTTTTTATATATCTTTATTTTAACGATTTCCCCATAACATTATACAGAGATCGATCCAGTTAAGCGCTCATACAGAGAAAGGTTCCCTAAAGGAGACTTATTTGGGAACAACCTGCCAGCTGTTAATTTATATTTATGATTTTAACTTATTTTTCACGAATGTCTCTATTTTGATTCCACAAACTCGAAAAACACTTGAGTTTCTAATTAGATCATTTTTGCTAATTACTTTCACAGACTCCAACATGGTTGGTTAGTTCTGAAACTTTCCCAACTATTTATTTGTCCTTCCCCGCCAGAAATATCCACTTCGGTCTGCTATTCATAAATCAAGTCTTTTATTTTCCCCCAAAATTTACAGAATTGGACACGCGTTCTGTGAATACGACAGATAGAATCCCCGATTCGATATATCCAAATCCTCATTGCCATCCGTTACCGTATAGACCACGAAGGGCTTCGCTGCGGTTGTCGTGGACACCAGGCCCAGACCACAGAAGCGATCGCTGGGCAGCGAGACGCCTCCCTGCGTGGGCGCCGGTATAACAATGTAATCCGTGGTGCACTCTTGGCTCTGCACCGAGGACGTGGCCAGCAGGGCCGGATCCACGGCTCCGACATCATTTGTCAGCGTGAAGGAATACGTATCGGAGCTGACCTGGCTGTAGGTTATGGAGCACATGCCGGCCGCCTTACGGATGCAGATCCCATACTTGGTATTCGCCAGCTGCCTGGTACCCTGGACGCCAATGGAATTCAGGGCGGATGAGGCGGCAGAAACGTAGTTAAAGCTGGCGAGGGTGCCACTGCTGGGCATATAGTACTGCAGGCATCCAGCAGGAGCCAAGGTGGCCGACGTGCAGCCCAGCATGCGGATCTGGAACTGCCAGTTGCGGTTGAAGGTATAGCCCGAGGAGGTGGCCACCGAGATGGTGATAGGATTGACACCATTAAAATCCACATACACATGCTGGCCGGAGTTCTCGCCACAGATGCTGGGCACCTGTGAGGCTCCTCCGGTAATGGTCAAGGCATCGGTGTTGCAGGATCCATCGCCCGAAGGTGGTGCCAGTGAAAGGGAGAGGAAGTCCACGCGCAGCTGGCAAATGCTTGAATCTGGTGGAGTGACCACAATGGAGCACCTTCCACCCCCCGCATATGGAGCCGGATAGTTGCTGTTGTAGAAGTAGGTGTTGTTGTACGAGGTGCTCGCTCCACATGTCCTTTGATCTGTAAGGAGATTGAAACTCTTTGATTAACTGCTTTTTAATAATATTTCTAAAGTTACTTACAAATGCAGCAGATGGCCTGGGCGGTGATGGAGGAGCAACTGCCCGCCGCCACGCCGCTGTTGTCGGTGCATTCACCGTTGATTACACAGGTGCCCAGGAGCAGGTTGTTGCCCGTGCAAATGTCATTGGAGAAACGACCAATGGTGTAAAACGGGAACCCTAAAAAGATTATAGAAATAAAGCGTCATTCTTATATTTTATGATGTTGTATCACTATTAGCCACCATTTATTACAGGTAATTAAACCTTAAGAGATAAGTTGCTATTGAAAATATATATATTACAGTAGATGTTCTGAAAGTTTCTTAGGTAAAAAAATAAGGAAAAATTCAAGCTAATTTTTGGATATTTACAAATATTAAGACTAATATTTATTTTAATATTTAAGAGAAACTCTTTATAATAGTTTGATGGATTCTATCAATTCAGAGAACTAACTACGAGCCCGTTTATAAATTTAAACATTAATAGTTAAAATTTAATGAATAAATAATTATTAAGGAATCATTTCAATGGCTAAATGGATTCTTTTTTATCTAAAGAAATAACAGAGAAGTAAACTTCAATAACTTTAAGGATCTCAGTACTTTAAAGGATGTACTAAATATTAAAAAAATATATTATAAGAAATATCAAAAGAAAAATCTTTAAAATAGAAACTGAGTATGGAAAAAAATCTTTAAGATTATCCTGGTTTCTTTATATAAATTTAATTTTAAGAAGTATCCCCTCTCCTTGTTATAACATTTTTTTTAATAAACTAAATTTATCAAACTTAATGACATCTTAATTGTTTTTTAATTTTCAGATCCCATTGCATGTTAGTGCTCACAAATTGCAGTGCGCAATTGGAAATCTTCGCCAGCAGACCCCAATAATGAAGAGTTTCAGCGCACGGGGACGGCTAAGACTAAAGAATCCACCTGCGGCACTTCATGCACAGTGGGTGATAATTGAGGTATGACCCACATACTGCCACCACGATGAAAAAACAAACCGCCGGCACTCATCCGGCATGATCTTGGATCTTAAAGCGGCGATCTCTTCAAGCTAAAACTTACAGCGAGGATGTCGAGAGCCGCTGCGTGCAAGGCCAGTAGAGGAATCCTCTTCCACCTCATCGAGGCGTGTAGTATTCAATGTCCGATTATAATTTGAATCCGGCGTTAAGATCAAGCTACTGGAGGTCCGTGCCGCACTGTAGATGCCCACAATGTAGCTGCTGAAGAAGATGGCCACGAGGGCCAAAAGTCGCGAGGAACTGCTGCCGTCAGTCATGATGATGAATGGATGGATCACTTTCGGTTTTCACTCGGCTTAGCTGGAGGCTGGAACGGAGCTTGAACGGATGGGAGCCCGATCGACAGACAGTGAGAGAGAGAAGTCCACTCGCGCGTGCGACACAATGGTGACTGAGCCGATGGATATCCGAGTTTTGGGGGCACAGTGTGCTCCATGCCAGTGGCCAGCGCAGGTGCTAATTGAGAGAACCCGACGCGCCGTGCATTGTGGCCAGGAGCGACTGGGGGAGTTTTCTGAAATGCATAAAAGTCTATTTTTTTCCTAAGAAATTTATTTCCCATTATTAATATATTTTTAAATAGTTAGTAGATATTTTGTATACATATTCTTACTAATTTTATTAATTTATTATTAATTTTGTATTAATTTTTTTAAGGTTTTCCATTCTATTTATTATATTTATTAATAAAAATTAAAATATTTGCTTGCTAATGAAAATTAGTATAGGAAAAACCCTTAAGTTTATAATAATAATATAATTTTTTGTAGTTTTTCGGACAAATTATTCAAATGAGCTTGGTAATTCTCTGTTTCAGATTCCGCACCTGTCCGGAGATCGTGTGAGGCTTATTTCGTTTGGCCGGAGAGAATGTGGAGCACTCACGCATAGGAAGTGGTCAGTTGGGCGGCTTGTTCCATCGTATTGGCTTTATTTGTTACCTGAATTTACGCGTATCGCTTCTGGACGACAACAAACCGATTTTTTTTCTTTCTGGGCGAGGAAAGTGATAGAAATGCCTGGCACCCAATTTTGCGTGGTCAGAGCGCACGCGTGCAGCTCCACATGATTCTGCCTTCACCGGATTGCCGGGGATAAAAGAAAGTGTCGATCATGTTTACCCGGCGTTCTGTAAACGCGCTCGTCTAGCATCTTCTTTCCGCTCGAGCGACTACCATTTTGGGGCTATAAATAAAAATCGAAAACGCGTTTGATTTTCGGTTACAGATGATGTAACGATATACATACTTTGGCTATATTGGCAACGCGGCGACGGTGGCGGCGACGCGTGTAAGTGAGCCGTTGATCGCTGCATTTACCAGAACGCGCCACGCACGACGCCAATTAGCAGGATAACACTAATCACCGGCTATGCCGTTTACTAATTAATGATTAATCTCAAAAAGAAGGTAAAAGTGGATTGACACTTGGATTGTTTTCCAGGGCAAAGCGTAGAAAGTAGCAAGTGTAGCGCATTGCCAACTGACGATCTGTTAACAGTATGGCTGAACTGTTAAGGATCTGTTAACTTAAGCATTCAAATTGTACTTTTTGCTTAAGCGCATTATTATTACTTAAATTTAGCATGTTTAAACTTTATGAATGGCAAAGGCTTTTAAATAGATTGTAATCTTTATAATTTTATCATTTTTTATGGTTCAATATTTTGGCTAACAAAAACATTAACCTTAATTAAAGCATACAATTTCCATAGCTTTTAAAGTTCTCTCAAACCTACAATATTCTTAATTCTAATTTAAGTTTTAATTTTATTATGAAGTTTAATTATAAAAATCATTTTTGTTAAGTTTACAGCAAATGTTGCCTGGCTTTTTATTAAAACAATAACTAGCAGCTAAACGCAGAATAGAAAAACGAAAAACGCGATCCTTGCGGTGATCCTACTCAATTTCGATGATGGCTCCAGCCTTGGCCAACGCCTCCTTCAGCTTCTCGGCCTCCTCCTTGGGTATGTCCTCCTTGACAATGGTCGGTGCGCTCTCGACAAACTTCTTGGCCTGCACCAAATTCATGCCCTCCAACAGGTTCTTCACCTCCTTGATCAGCGCCACCTTCTGCTTCTCATCGAACTTGACCAGCTTCACCTTGAATGAGGTCTGCACCTTCTTGGGCGCCGCCTCCTCCTCATCCTCGGCGGGAGCAGCACGTGCCGGTCCAGCGGCAAACTGGGGGGCGAAGGCGGTTTCGGGCAGGTTGAGTTTCTGTTTTAGCAGCGTGCTCAGCTCGGCGACCTCCAGCAGATTCAGGGCGGCAATGTTGTTGACTATGCTGTCCAGCTTGGGATTCGGTGGCTTAGCTGCGCCCTCCGGCGCCGGTGGCACCAGCTTCTCCGCTCCGGAGACAGCGGCAGCGGGAGCAGCAGCGCTATACATGCGTTGCAGACGCACTTGGCGGGTGATCTGGCGCAGGGCGAGGCGAGTAATCTGCATCTTGCTAGTATCTGTACGTGGGTAGTTCAAGTTTAAGTTAGAATGCTGATAAACTATCACAATTTTACGATTTACTTGTGGTTTTCGGCTAAATAAGTCCCGCAGGTTATGTGAGCAAAATCAATGTGAACATACCATATAAAAATGACAAACCTAAAAATACCGTTGAGAGTATTTAAATTTGAAAAGAACCAGTTCTCTGCCAGTTTAAATTTTGTTTTTACGCTATTGGAATTTTGAGGAAATCAATGAAAGCTTGCAGCGTTTTAAAAGTAGTTTCCTCTTACAAATTTTTAATTTTTAAATGATTAATATTTTTGCACAAATAGTTTTGCAGGTTTCCTGGAAACCCAAGTCATCGGTGAGGAAAAGAAGATAAGTCTCAGCAAAGACACTAAATCCAAATATCGGAAGAGAAAATCAATTTATTTTTAATTTTATAAAAGAATAAACCTTTTTTTAAGAATATATTTTAAAAAGACTTCAGGAACTGGAATTTATTGTATGTAAATAAATTGTTTAATATTTAAAGTTTATATTTTTGTTTTACAAAGAATATTTTCTGTTACAAAGTATACACCTTGACGTAGTCAATCACCATCTGACCCTCGGCCATCCAGTGGTCACGATGTCGTTTGATGCTATTCCAGAAGTTCTTTTGGGCCTGCGGCGACTGCTCGTTCCATTCCTTCACCACATGCTGGTACTCGTTGAACCCACCCACGCTCAGGCCAAAGGTTATGTAGAACTCCTGATCGAAGGGCGCCAGACCGGTGCCTTCCTCCAGTTTTTGGGCATTCACCAGGCGTTGGCCGCCGGCGGTTGTCTCGCTGAAGGCTCCCTTATCGCTGCCCTGGACGCACCACTCTTTGCCGTCGACCAGCCAGCGCAGTTGATTTGGCGTCCACTCCAGGGTATAGATGTGGAAGCTGTCACTCCAGTCTTCGGAGGTGTCGCCGGTGCCAGCTTTCAAGCAGCTCTTCGCGGAACGGAGGGGCTCATTCGCATACAGGACGGCGGAGGCATACAGATCCAGCATACGGTTGGCCGGCCGGGTGTAGGCGATCCTGATCTGGCCCGACTTGTAGTCGCTCGTCCCGTAGACGTGGTGTTTCGGCTGCAGCCAGATTTGTGGCGTCACCCAGTCAGCCCGCGGCATCTTGGCTCGCACCTCGACGCGACCGTATTTGAAGGAGAAGGACTGCTTGGAGGTGAACTGGGCGGTGACAACCGGCGGTAGGCCGTCCCTCCTCGTCCTCCCGTCACGGACGCAGTCATGCGTGTTGGCCGCCCCCGTACAAACATGGCCACTCGACGACAAGTCCAGTTGCCCTTCTGCTCCCTTTTTGAAGAGCTTCCGCACAGTCGTAGTGGCGAGAATAGCGTGGCTGTTCTTCAGGCACAAGGTCTCGGGAGCGTCGTCTACATATACATTGAACTCAAAGTCAGGCTCGCCAGAAAACCTACGTTCAGCCAGCCACTTGTTGGGGTCCAACTTGGTGCCATTAAACTCATCCACAAAGACCAGTTGACCCACACACCGAGTGGGTGCTCCATTCACCTGGGTCTTCGGACTCTGGCAACCGCCCACTCGTATGTCTAGGCCGGGATCATCGGGCGAACTCCATGACGTAACGGGATCAACGGGCACTGGCGGAGGTCGCGACGTGTTGTTGCCACTGTAGGAATTCACCACATACGACCCGTCGTCTTCGCGATAACCCAGTCCATTGTAGATAACGTACGTCCAGTAGTAGAGAATGTCGCCGGGCTTGAGGGCTGCATTCCGATCCCGGAATGTCCAGCGCCCGTTCTTTGCCTTCACAATATCCCGGGCCCAGGTGCCGGCCTCCAAGCCCTCCATTTCCTCGTTTAGCTTGCCGTGAAAGGCGAACAGTGTGATTCCCTCCTCGTGCGGAATGGATACCTCGAATCCCTTGGGATAGAACACCTCGATGTGGGCCTTAGGCACCTCGTATCCGTGGACGACATCCAGCAGGAGGAAAACGAGGGGTAGCAAAAGGAGGCTGCAGCTCCCGGCGGCGGCGTAACGAGATGCATCCGCCATGGTGAGAATCGCGATCGTAACTGCGACGAGCCGTCAGACAAGTCATGCTTGAGAATCTCAAGCTTATCAAGAACCGGTCTCAGCATTTTCATAAACAAAGACACGGCGAAAAAAAGCTCTGTCGTGGGTAATATATATTTCTATACTTATTAGTGTAAATAGAACAAAGATTTATAATGGAATCAATTATTGAGATTATTTATATTACGAAAGAAAACAAATGTCTTAATATTTTAGGAACCGAAAACCTCTAGAAATAAAATAAATAAATAGAAAGTAATAAAATATTAAATAAAACCAATCACAAGAATGTAATATAATTTTTCTATGTGCCTTAATCAAATTGGGAATTTCAGAAAAGTTGTTATAAAAAAGACATAAAAATATATCAGACTTGATTATATCTTTGCGGCTCAAAGAAAACAATCAAGCCTTTGTCCCAGATAAACACAAACACTCAAAGAAAATTTAAAAGAAAGCACAACGCTTTATAAATACAAATTCAAAGCAATTTTAAAATCGCGCCCTGCATAGGCAAAAAGTGGCAGCTCTGCTTTATCACTGTGCACCATCGATAATTTCGCTGTAAGTATATCGGAGTAGAGTTTTAAGAGGCACATAAATCAGCACACCAATTAAGTTCTTATTTGTTCAATTCCTTTCGGCAAACTTAAAATATTTCGCTTCCAATAAACCAAACTAATAACCTATATAAACCAAACTAGTTTACTTCAATTGTAAACTGAAATAAAACAAGTTTCAAATGCGTGAATGAAGAGTATCCAGCAATCAACACATCAAAACAGCCAATAAACTCGACCAACCAGCAGGCGATGATATTCTGAGTTTTGTCGTGTGCTTTTACCCGAGTAGCTTCGTTCTCGGCCGCATAATTTGTACAAAATATCACACACAGAAAAAATTATAAAAAAAATGTACTGACTTTTGTAGAACACGATTTACCACAAAAAGACAACACACGGGGATCGAGACTCTGGGTGCGCGAATATTTTGTGGTACGCCTTTTCTACGAAAGTGATTGTAATTAAAAACTCGGCCAAAAACGAAACCAAAGACAATAACAATATAGTCGCAACAATTCGCAGCGCGTGTATGATTGTGTGTGTTGGTGTTAAGGGGTTGTGCCAAAAAAGAAGCGGAGATAAACAAAACCATTGGACTGCTGTGTTGTTCTTGTAAGTCATGTATGTAGTTTTATGTAATTCGTTGTTTTCTTTTGTTGTTTCTTGGAGGGCCAAACAGCTGTGGCGTTGCCAGACAACAGAGTATTTTATGTAATCCTTCATCTTTCTTAATTACTACCTAATTGTAGTGCTTTTATAATTGTTACAGCATAACGGGGGGAATTATTTATTTTCCTGCTAATTAGGGGGGAGGGCCATGTCAAATGATCGATGTATCGATTGCAACAGATGTGCTGGCCAAGATGGCCAGATGCCAAGCAGCTGTCCATATCTTATTTGTGTGCTCTGTTTTTGTTTTTGAATTTACTAAAAATCTGTGCAAGTCACAATATAATAGCTGTTTGCGAAAAATGAAATAAGAAACCTTATACTGTCATACAGTTCAGGTATAATTATACAAAAACAATGTACACATAACAGATAATTCAAATTTGTGTTTGGTTTACTAATCTTATCGATGAAAACTCCGATGTATCCGCTTGAAAAACATCGGTTGTCACTGCGATGTTGTTGTAGACCTAGTCGTCGCTGACTGGCGGAAGGGACCGCAAGCTCGGGAAAACAGGAAAAACAGAAAACAAAAAACACACAGGCCCCTTTTTAGTCAATTTGGAAATAAAAATTCAATCGAAAATAGTGCAAAAATAGTTAAATTGCTGTTCAACCGAAATTTTGAGTGATGTCGAGAAATTAGACGTGCTAAAGTGTCCTGGGCTTTATACAAATCTGAAATTAAAGCGTCTGCATATATCCTTCAACGGAATTTTCGCACGAAAGTAGCACCCATCATCTACGTCACAGGCTGTGTGTCCGTGTGAGAGTGCTCGTTTGTGTGTGTGTGTTTGTGCACCCCCGGAAATGTAACACGCACACTGGCGCAGTGGGAAAAACTTGCACCTGAAAGTTTTCATCGTCGTCGTGTATCCATCCTTGGTTTCCCCTCATCTTCGTGCGCCTGCTCCTTCTCCTGCTGCTGCGAAGAGAGGCAAAAGGCATTCGGGAGGCAGCTAAAGGTTAGTTTTTCCGCTTTTTCAGTGCCCAACACAACACCTGTCAAAAATTGACATTTGAAATTCTTGGCTTATTTGCCCCAGTTTTCATCCAGGGCTGGCATTATCTACCATTAGGTGTGCGCGCAAGTGTGCGTCTGTCCGCGTACGAGTGTTTGTGTGAGCGAGTGTGCGTTTTGCGAGTGTGTACGTAACCAATTGGAACTGGGGCAACTGGCAAATACGGCAACGAATCGGCGGAGCAAAGCAAACGCCGCAATAAACCCCTAAAAATTCTCCAACCCCATGAAAACGCGAGAAAAGCTGGGCAAAAAAGCTGAAAGCTGCTGCTGCTGCTGCTGCAACTTGGCCCAGTTACTTTGGCTCTAATTGCAGACGTGATAATAGAAGTGCACACACCGCACCGAAGCTGGGGAGAAGGCAGCAAAAGTAAGAGAAACAGCAGCGGCACACACAGCATAAATCATACAGCAAACAAAAACAAACTTCGTTTGCTAAAGGGTTTTCCAACCAAATTCTGTTTGCAGATACTAAACACAGATACAACTAACTGCATCTCGGCCAGAGATGAGACGCTCTTCCCACTCTCGAGAGTTGGTAAACAAAGGGCTCGCTGGCGTTTTCGGGGTTGGCAGTAGGTTATAAACTGGTTCTCAAATTAACACTTGCCCGTAATCAGGGGTGGGTTTTTTAAACGATTTTTCTTGTTACTTCTGTATAAAAAAAATTGTATCCCCAAAAAGTTTACCTTTAAAGTCAGTGCTTGATAATTTATTCATGGTGGAAAATTAAATTAAAAGAGATTTAAGGGAATAAAGTTTTGTTTAAATAGAAAATGGGTTTAGGAATATTTCTCATTATTATCATTATTTTAATCTAAAAGCTCTCTATATAAATATTTCCTTTTTTTAAAGTTAGTTTTATAGCAATACCTTGAACCTCTGTCCTCGTTCGTGGCATTTTCGGGGAATGCCCCGATATCGAAATATCTGCCCATCTCTAGTCCAATCCAATCCCATCCGTCGCCGCTCTCTTGAAGCTGAGCCAAGCAGTCTGTGCTTTTGGCGGCACATTACACTTGTTTACTTTTCAAGTGTGCGTGTGTGCCACCGTTGTGTGTAGGTGTGTGTGTGCCACGGGGGCGTTACTGTCATTGTTGTTATTGCTGTGCGTTCGTCGTCGCAGTCGTCGTGTCGTCTTCGGCTATTTTTTGGGGGTCGCTTTCGCGTCGTCTCGTTTGTAGGGCAAAATTATGTATTGATTATGCCAGCTTTATTTTCCTTCTGCCCAGAACTTCTTCTCCCTTTTCTTTCGGGGATGGAGATGGATTGGAGCCTGATAACTGGGCCTGGACTGGTCTGGGGGCACCTGCGGTTAGAATTTTCATGCCCGAGTGAGCCATTTCATTGGCATAACGATTTTGTTGTCTCCGCATTTAACTAATTAAGCCCCCGCTGCCCGTAGTCCCGCCACAACATTGGCCTCCCCCCTTTTTGTTTTTCCTCCGAACAATAGACGTTTTCCGGTCGCTCAGCCCAAAATGAAGTGCGTGTCCAGGGACGGACAGCGGACGTAGGCAGTCAGCGCTAGATATTGGATATTGTAAAACACGGAACAAAAATATTGGATAATAATTTCTGTAAATCAATTTGGAGTCTTTTATTCAGAAATCAAAGAATAATAAGGGGGAAATCCAGAAGTAGTAATGCCTTAATATATCCAGAAAATGTGAACAGATTAAAGCAACAGAATGTGTGATATTAAACAATAGTTTTTTCATTTGAGGTTTTGTTTGTCATAGCAAAGTTTTAGTCCTTTTTTAATGTGCCTAAAATTTAAAGACTTCAAAAATGTATCATTAAAGAAAATTGCTCCTGAACACAAATGTCAAGAATAGTTTTAAAATTCAATGTTTCCACAAAATAAAACAAATGTAATTATTTCTTCTATAAAATTCGAATTAATTTCAGTAGATATATAAATCATAATTTATTTATTATGATTTATTATTAATGATTTATTATAAATTTATTTATTATTATTTATATGTTGAAATCGAAATGGTGCCTTCCAAAAGTAATGTTTATTTAGAGCAGAAGACTGGGTATTTATTTTAATTATATTATTTATCTGAAATTGTTAAAGGAAATTGGTTTAAAATTATGTTTTGTGTTTGTAAAATGTAAATTTATTTTCTCCTATTTTCTTCCTGTGTATATATGCTATATATTTCGTATGCAAAACTGGGCAGCATATTTGACCGACATTGGGAACAGCCAGCAGCGGACTCTGAAAATCATTTGCCCTCGGGGGTGGCTTTGTAATTGGAAAAGCGATCAATTGTAATCCCCCCAGCAGTCTGTTTTCACTTGAATAGCGCTACAAATTTAGAACTCGCTACCCCATTATCTGGCCATATCTACACACATTTATTACTCATGCACAAAATACAAAACGCAAAAGTTTAGAAAGAATAACAACAAAAAATAGTGTGTATTCTGTGCTGTCGCTTGCCAAGACTCTTTTTTTTTTTATCAATAATATGATTGATTGCTGTTCAGCTGTATTGTTTTCGATGTTTCAGCCGTTCCCGCAACACGCACTGCACATTTTATGGCCCATTTTATCGCGAACGTGGAGCGATTGTACCCTTTTTTGTTGGCCATAAAATTTGGGCCGCATCGTAGAAACGCCATTAGCAATGCCCTCTTTGCAATCAGTCAGTTCCTTGTCTATAAACCGAGCTTAATTCGGAACTAGCAGGATGTAAAATAATAATAGCTTTGAGCTTTTGTTTATTATTAAAATTTCATGGGGTTAAATATATAATTTAAGCAATTTTATATGTTCTCTGGCCATTATGGAGCAATAAATCCGTATTTATAGGCATCAGCATCATTTTATCCCCAATTCTCATCATGAAAACCCAGCTAAAAATTGCTTGACTTTGACCTATATAATTGTGGTTACTATAAACTGCTCGGCTGACCTCAATTTTGGCAAAGCTTAATATTAATATTAGCTGGAAGTGTGCAACACTCATTTCACTTTCAACTTTGAGGGGAAAAAAATTAAATTTTTAGAATGATTTTGTGATGAGCTGGCGAAGCGACAATCGGCCAAACGGCCAGAGCAGCGGCAAAAATGTATTAAGGGTTTTAAAAATAGGAAAATAAAAATTAATGTCAAAGAGCTATTGCTGCCTTGCCGCTGCTGATGTTGCTGTTGCTTTTTTCTCGCTTTCCCGTACGATTTATTTATTTTTAAACGCAATTACGTGCGGCTCTAAATGCTGGGCGGCGACGAGGGGCGGTGGAAAGAGCAGGCAGGGGGCTCGTTTCCACGAACGTATGGCGTTGACATTTTAAACTAAAAAAACGCAAGTGTTCATCGGAAAATATGATGAACCCATATTGTAGCATCAACTATTTCTGCCCAGCTAACATTGTCTTTTCTCTCCCATTTTCTTTTCATGTTCCGCCACCGATTGATGTTTTGGACACTCCGATTTCCATGTCGGATTCCCATTCCGGTTTCGAACCCGACTCTCAACCGCTCCACTTTCCGTGTGTAGGGCATCTAGGGCAGCAGCGGAACTGAGGCGCAGCGGATCCGCCCAAGTGCAGCCGTAGAAAGCATTGGTGCGGGCACCATGGACTCGCTCAAGTTACCAAAGGGTAAGTGTGTGTCCGTGGTCCACCTCAGAAAATCAAGAAGAGGTGTCATGGAAGGCATTAAAATGCTTAAATGCTGTCACAGAGTTTTTTACACGTACACAATTTGACAATTTGCTCCTCAGCTAGCACGTTTGGCTTTTGTTATAAAAATAGGCAAAGATAAGGAATAGCTAATTTACCCAAAATCAAATTGATAAGCCAAGTCCCCGAAAAGTATGCTCATGAGTCATTACAAATTGTTAGAAGCGTAGAAAAAAATTATAGATTACAAACAGTAATTATATCTTTAATATAAACAAAGTATCTTACAGATAAGAGTCGTGTTTAGGTTTTAAAAGCGGATTATAAGATATAGATTTGTTTAAATTAGATAATATACATGGATTTTCTACAGATATTTAGAAAGAAAGAAAGAAAGACAAAAAAGAAGAAAGAAAGTTGTATTTAATTTAGAATATTAAAAAGGAAAAATTTGTGTTTTTTAGACAACAAAAAAAGAATTTAAAAAGCCTCAAACGATTTAAATAATATAAAACTTTCACTAAAAGTAGAAAAATTACTTGTAAATATAAATTTTCCAGCTCCCGACCACAAAAACTCAAAAATGATCAAAATCACAAAATCGTATCACTTATGAAAGATTCCTTATCGAGCATAGGTTACTTTTCCAATAGTATCATACTTTCCCCGATTTATATGTCAATTTGTTATATATTAAAGTCCATACTTTCCATTTTAGTTTCGCTTTCGAGCTTGAATAGCTCGCCTCACTCGTCATTCATGAATTTTTCGGGTTAGTGTTTAGTAGTTAATACACTTTATTTGTTTCGAAATTGTAAACGTCAAAAAATGGGACAGTCCCGTTCTTCTTTTAGCGAACACAAACGTGAGATCTGTACGTATTGCAACATTATTCTAATAATGATTAACTCGTCCTTCCATTCCACAGCCAACAGTGCCACCAGCAGTGCCAGTGGCAGTAACAGCAACCTGTCCGTCTCAACATCCGCGTCTGCCTCTGCCGCCACATCGCCCACATCCTCGGCCAATACGGCGACCGGTGTGGGTAATGCTGGTGGCGGCATGCCCGGTGCGTCCAAGTCGCCGCCTGGACTGAGCAGCTCCACAACACCGATCACCGTGCGATTTAATGCCAACGAGGAGTCCCTGGATGATATCCTGCAGTCCTTCCATCACAGCAAGCACAGTCCCAGCGGCGGAGCGAGTGGCGGTGGTGACGCCTCACCCACCTCCCATCTGCTTGGCATGAAGAACAACGGTCTGGGCCTCAACACGGGCATGGGTGTGGGTGGTGCCTGTGACTCGCTATCCAGCAGCCCCTCTCAGCCCCAGATGCAAGGCGGCGGTGCATCACTCTTCGGCGTAAGTTTTATATTGAGATTGAGTATCTTATTTGTATTGGAACTTGAAATAATCATTCTGAACTTTCTTAAATGGTTTATTTATGTTGAAAAATAAACTCGGTGATTATGTCAATCAATATCCCCAACTTCTGCCTTTGGCAAAATGCTAAAATCAAGTTGAACACATTTCTGCGAGCCTTCATTTATCTTCAGGGGATTCTCTTTAGTATTTTATTTATCACAAAGCTTCCCTTTACTAAAAAAATGTTTACTAAACTAGAATCTAAAAGCTGTTGGCAGTGAACTCGACACATTGCTTCCGCTCTGTGCCTCCCCCTGGTATCCACCGCAGGCTTATCTGTTGTTCCGATAAAAGGCGGCGTAAATTATGAATCATTCTCATCCGTCGCGAGTCCAAGTTGGTCCGCAATTAAACATTAATTGTATAGAACGCGCCGGCATACGTCCGCCGATCGTCAACGGGTCCGTTGGTCACCAATTAGCAATCCGGCTGGCCAAATTAGTGAAGCACTTAGCTTTTGATTTCTGCATTTCACTTTTTAGCAGCCCGAATTGGGTTCGGATTTGGTTTATATTTTCGTTTTGTGTTTTTAATTTGTTTAGGTTTTCCTTGCCGCGTGGCGTGTGTGTTTGTCATTCAAAATGTGAGCTATTTTTGTGGGCCGGGCCGGCATAAATATGTGACCGACACGACGACGACGACGACGAACTGTTGCAAACGCAGAACGCTTGCCAAAATTTGCAACAGATGTGCCGCCGTCCGTCGATGGGCGATTGCAAAACCCATTTGGCAGTATTACTCACTGTTGCAAAATGTTCTTTTCTTTCTCGGTTCACCCCGATGCCATGGCTATGTTTATGATCAGCAGAACGACGAAGTAAATCTGCGCAACAATTTCCTGCAAGGCGGTGGCTTCTTCAATCGCAAAAGGTGAGTGCCCAAAAGGCTTATTACATTTGTGCCACACTTTCCTAAAAGGGGGAGACCTGCTCTATTTACAATGCTTTTGATAATAGTTTTAATAAAATAATAATAATATTAATGATGTGTGTGTGTCTTGTACACTAACCAAGTCCAAAGTGTGTAGTTCAGAATCCTCCGTAACCTGATTGTTGTTGTTGTTGTTGCTACAAAAAAAATACATTTACATTTACATTTATACATATATTATATCACAGAAAGAATTATCAAAAAGGCATGCATATCGAGTAAATAATTAAGATTTGGTTTTATTTTTATATTGCTCCCTCTCCACTTATTAATATAATTTAAAATTGATAAATATTTCTCTGGAGCTTAGCTGAAGGCATAAAATTAAAGAAAAACATTTGTTTGGCTTCCCTTGTGTATTTTTTTTAATTCTTGAGGGCTTACTAATTTTGAAATTATTAATAAGGCGCAAATATGAAGAGTCTCTTGTGTATAGTTAAATTATATGGTACTTGGGGTTTACTTATCAAGGGAATTTTAAACAAATATTTTTCTAGAATTAAAACCTTTTAAACTACATTTTTAAATACAATCTTTTGACTTGGGATTTCCCCTATAAATTAGAGTTCTCTGCGTTCGTTGACCGTTGACCCTTACAACAAATTACTTTGCCTGCAGTTTTTTGACTTTGATTTTGTATATTCACATACATCTATATGTATTTTCCTTGTATTTACATACATATATCCTGCGCCACTTGTGCATTTTTAATGCATTCTCGGCTGCAGCCGTCTGCCAATGGCCGTAAACTTGCCCGGCCGGCACGAGGGTCTCTTCGTCCTCCGTCCTCCCTCCCTCTCTATGGTTGCTTTGTCACCAACTGCATTTACCCGCCATAGCCAACGCTGCCATGCTTGTTGTTGTTTGGAGCATCTGTGGAGTGCACTAACTGGAGGAGGATCTGAATCATCAGAAGCGGTGGCGATGGCAGTCGTGGTGGGTGCTTTGTTTATACTGCCTACTACATGCAACATTTCTATTCATGCCCTGTAATCGTGGGTGGCAAGAGTATGTGCGAAGATTAAGGCGGCTGCGGAAAAGCTTTCTGCTTTGTTTTTTTTTTTTTTTGAAAATAGGTCAAATTAATCGATTTAGTTTTCGAATGACCTCCAAAAATCTCTTCTTTATAAAGCTTAATGTTTTATCTTATTTTTGATTTTTTAACCATCTTATTTTTTGCAGAATATTTTTAATTTTAAAATTAAAATGTCCACTTAATTTTTTTTTATGATTACAAAGTATGTCTAGTCGGACACGCGACTTGAGGTGTTGTTAATTTTTTTTTTTACCATGCCAGACCGTCTGCAACTTTTAGCTCAAGTGCCGCCCCGTCTGGCTGAGTGGGCGGTACTGCGGGGGTAGTGGTTATATGGGGGTTGGGGTTGCTGAATGGGTCTATCGTCAACGGGACATCAACGTCACGAGGCACGTCCCGGCCGAGTTTTGTTTTTGTGTATGCTCTCCATTTCCATTTGCGGCTTTTCCTCGTTTCTCATTTTAAATATTAACGAGAGGGAATGGTAACTATGGCAAACCGATATTTAAATACCCTTGATGATCATTTCTAAATCTTGAGCAGTTCGAATTAATTTTATTTAATGAATATTCTATGTATTATAAATCTTCTTGGTGAAGCTTAAATATGCCTTTCCCACTCCTTTCTGTGCTTCTTGTCCGAATTACCAATACTCTTTGTTAGGGTAAACCAAGCAAGTTTAACTTGGCTTT
This sequence comes from Drosophila mayri, assembly GCA_008042485.1. NCBI lineage: Eukaryota > Metazoa > Arthropoda > Insecta > Diptera > Drosophilidae > Drosophila > Drosophila mayri. Next base: position 467,778 of record VNJN01002341.1, on the reverse strand, counting down.
GCTACCTGAGATGTTACCTTAATTTCCATTCCCCTTTTAGACCTCAGAACCTCCCCCCTTTGACGTCATTGCGCCTGATTCGCTTTATTGATTTTCGTGAGCTGATATAGTATGGACGTGTATATATGTATGAATGTATCTACAAAATTAAGGTCTTAAAGATAGCTCTGCTGTCAGATTTTCAATTTGGCCGTCCATCATTCTTAACAATTTTGTGTCGCCTCGTTTTCGCAGCACTCAGTATGCACGTAAAGTTGCCTCTGTATTTCTGTATTCATTTCCGTTGCCTTTTTAATTAAGTTTCGAGGGCTAATTGCATTTTATAATTGCATTTTTCAACACTATCCCGTGTCGCTATCGCACCAGCCTTGTGTCGATGTTGTTGCTGCTGCTGTGGGGGTAGCTTTGCCGTTGCCTTGCCGATGCTCTTGTTACGCGTGCCTTTATCAAAATGGTTCCAGACCACAGATACCCAACCTGTCACCACCCCCACCATCCACAGAACAAGCCGTAGGACACTGAAAGAACCAGAAGCTATCAAGGTGATATGCTAATTTATTCTTAAACATATTTTGGAAATATATATCCATTGCTAACCTTCAGTCTTTAACTTGGCAACTTAAAATAATTAAGAATGCTTTCCGGTTCTGATTTCAATAATTATTTTCAGGTATCTGTAAGATACACTTAGTTTTCTTTGAAATTTCGGCTTCTAGAGGGTTTCTCGCTGTGTAACAACCTCCTACCACCTCCCACCAACAACGTTGTTGCTGTTTTTTATCTATTTACACTTGTACACGTTTCTAGCATGTTTGTTATACACACATTTCATCAACGTCGTTGTCGTTGTCGCCATCATCAGCATCATCCTCATCACCAGCAGCAGCAGAGTCATCTGCAGCAGCTACCCAGCATCCCAGACATAGTGGCCACCTGCATTTCGCACTTCTTGAGAGATTCTCATCATCATTCGCACCCCGCTTGACTTTAGCTTAAAAAATTTCCATGCTGTTTTCATATCGTATTTGGTGGCCTCACAGTTTGGCATGCACTGTCGTCCAATCAATTAGCGTAAGCGTGTCGAGCACTAGCACAAACAACTAGCGGCAGCAACAACAACAGTGAGACATAAGCGTAACGAATTGATATACATTTGAACTAGTTTAGTCTTCTCTTAGCATACATACTAGGTATACTGTCTCGTATTAACCCCTTGCCGCCCACCGTGCCGCGACTTAAGCCACGTTTTTGTTTTGGTTCTTTCGGTTTTCCTCTCCATTTCTTTTTGGGGCCATTTGTTTTCGGCCTTTTTGTTTGGAAAACAAGGTATTTAAAATAAAAGATAAACATGTCGTCTCAGTGTCAGTGCAGCTGCTAAGGAAAGTGTTGGATTTCCCTTTCAATCGAATACCATCAAAGGATTAAAGTGTGCTAACAAACCAAACTAACAAATCCAAAGATATACTAAGCTGCCGCCTCTTCCAAAAGCTAAACCTTCGCCAAAACAAACAAAATATATAATTAAAAAAACAAAACAAAAATAAACTTCCTAAGCGTACAGCAACTTGAAATTTTCATTTTGATTGGATGTCGCCAAGCCACCAACCACCAAACCACCAGAAAAAAAAACAGTACTCGCTCCACAACCACCAAACACCACCACCACCACCAATTGCCACCCACATCATTTGCCACAGCAACAGCAATCCTACACCACAACCGCCAACAACAACAACAGCAACATATCTGAGAAATATATTTATTTAAAAGAATAAAAATAACACCAAAGCAACGTATAAAAATTATAAAGTAATATAAAAAAGGAGCAATTCAGGATTTGAGCAAAGCTAGTGAAGCAGGTTTTTAGAAATTTTATAGGAGAGTAATTCTAAAAGTTTACAATTTTTCTCAGCATTAAGGATAGCTTTTAAAGGAGTTTCCAAAATTATGCTAAAAAATGCATTGAAAAAATTGGGTGCCACAGGAATTGCTGCGTTTTTTAAACGTATAAAATTTGGTTATTAATTTGTCTCAAAATATAAATTATAGCATACTTTTTTGACGCTTCAAAGATTTCATATCCTTGGCAATTTCTGTGGCAACCAAGATAGTAAGTTTAGGTGTTCGAAATATTTTAGAGCCTATTTCTCGCAGTTTTTCCAAAGGATTTAGGCATCTTGTTCTTAAAAAAATATATTAAAAATCACCACATTCTAAAAACTTTATATATTTTTCGTGGAAGTAAATCCTTTAATAGGTCCTTGGAAAAATAATAAAGAATTATGTAAAAGCCACGACAAACTCGTATATCCCAAAATAATTCCATAGCCTATTAATCCGAATACTTTTATTAGTTGTTCAATGTGTTTCGTTTATATATACTTTTTATTTTCGAACGCCGGGCGGCAATGGGTTAAGCGATTGAACACCAAACTAATTGCATTATGTGTACCCTAGACTTAACCGAATCCGAAGCAAATCCTTGAACAAATTGCTCCTTTTTCATAATGCAAAGAGTACTGAACCGACTCACAATATCTCAACCCAAAATCATCCACTGAAATTGCCAAATTGTTGTAAAAGCCTCTTCATCTTGTTGTCCCTTCTTCCTGCAGTTGCAGCGGCCTGCCGCCGAATCTCAATCTCAGCAAGCCGCCCCAGCTCCACCAGCAACAGCAGCATCAGCATCATCAGCAGTTGTCGCCAAACCTGAGTGCCCTGCATCATCATCATCACCACCAGCAACAGCACCACCAGCATCGCGAGGGCGGAGGATCGCACAGCCCCTCGTCACCGGTGGGAGGCGGACTTGGTGGTGGCGGAGGATCGCCGTATAACGGCTCACAGGCGGGCTGCAGCAGCGGCGGCATCTCGCCCATTCCCCAGATGTCGGGTGTGTCGCCCAAGTACCGCCGCAGCATATCCTTCCCCATCAAGGGCAGCTCGCCAACGGCATTGTACGGCGGCGGGCATATGGACGGCATGGGTGGCGGTCATATGAACATACCGACGCTCTCAATTGGAAACGGAGGCGGTGGAGGATCCGGTGGTATGATCACAGCCGGAGCCACTGGCGGCGGAGATGCTCCATATTTGGGCAACAGCTATGGCAACATGATGGCGGCCAACGGGCAAATGCACCATGGCGGCGGCTTGGAGAACTCGCTGAGCGACTACATGCGCGGCATGTCCCTTAGAGCAGGCAGCGTCGGTGGCAATGGTGGCGACAATGCCAGCAATCTGGCCCTGCTGCAGGATAGGATGCGCGTGATGGGAGGCCCCAAGCATCTGAGCGAGGCTGATGCCATGGCCATTGCGGCCAGTGGCAACGATCCTTCCGTCTACCTGAATGCCCTCAAGATGGGCTCGCCGTCGCGCCTGTCGCCCCACTCGCCGCACTCCCCGATTCAGGGCGGTAATGGAGGAAACGTCGGCGATGGTACGGCCCGATTCTCGCGCAAGGTATTTGTCGGCGGTCTGCCGCCGGACATCGATGAGGATGAGATTACCACATCATTCCGGCGATTCGGGCCGCTGGTTGTCGATTGGCCGCACAAGGCAGAGTCCAAGTCATATTTCCCGCCCAAGGGATATGCCTTTCTGCTGTTCCAGGACGAGGGCAGTGTGCAGCAGCTGATCGACTCTTGCATCACGGATGAGGACAAGCTGTATCTGTGCGTCTCGTCACCAACAATCAAGGACAAGGCCGTGCAGATCCGCCCGTGGCGCCTGGCCGATGCCGACTATGTGCTGGATGCGACCATGTCGCTGGATCCGCGCAAAACGGTCTTTGTGGGCGGTGTGCCGCGTCCCCTCAAGGCCTTCGAGCTGGCCATGATCATGGACCGGCTGTATGGCGGCGTTTGTTATGCTGGCATCGACACGGATCCGGAGCTAAAGTATCCCAAGGGCGCCGGTCGTGTGGCCTTCTCAAATCAGCAGAGCTACATTGCGGCCATCTCGGCCAGATTCGTGCAGCTGCAACATGGCGACATCGACAAGCGCGTGGAGGTGAAACCCTACGTCCTGGACGATCAGATGTGCGACGAGTGCGAGGGCCAGCGCTGCGGCGGCAAGTTTGCGCCGTTCTTCTGCGCCAACGTCACCTGCCTGCAGTACTACTGCGAGCACTGCTGGGCGGTTATCCACTCGCGGCCGGGACGCGAGTATCACAAGCCACTGGTCAAGGAGGGCGCCGACCGGCCGCGTGCGGTGCCCTTTCGCTGGTGTTAACGGCGGCGCTGGTAGGCCGCGCTGCACGACGAGAGACGCCTCCAGAGGGAGCAGCGTCACCGGTTGTTGGACGCAGCGCTGGCAGTGCCCAGAATTAACACAGAAGAAGCAGCAAGAGAAGCAGGCTCAGGACCAGGATCATCGGAAGCAGTAGCACTGGAGGGACGCAGGAGAACCTAGTAAATTAGTAATTAGAAACATAACAATACCACACACACGCAAACACTCTCAACCACCCGGATACCCAGATAACCGGCCACAAAAGACACATTTTCCCACGGGGGGCTAAAACAAGGTACCCGCTCTGGGTACAGTGTCCCGGCAAAAGCCGCCAGAGTCTATAAACCATGGGAGAAGTCGCAATGCCGAGCTCCTGTGGCCGATCACTAGAGCCCTCAGAAAGCAACGTAGTTTTTAGTTGACGTATATTTTTATCCGGCAGTCGGTTTTGTTTAGGTCTATATTTCGTATTAACTGGAATTTTAGTCTATTTTTTTTTCTCCTTTTTTTTCGATGCCAGCACAGTATTTTTTTGTACTTTATTTTTATATTTCAAATTTTTTTTTAGTTTGTTTCGGGATTGCCCAAGGCGTCCCAACGATGCCATTTAATCTCACAAACAAAGACCACCAAAAAACAGAAAGGTAAGGGAAGTGTATAACTTTCCTGTAGTCAGCCAAAACCCTCGCAAAAAAGGCTATATGAATATGATATAATTTAGAGGCCATCATCTTGCATGCCAATCTCTCGAGGCTAGTCCTAAAATTATAAGTGAGCTAAAAATGTGAGGCTTTTTGCTTGAGTGATGATTTCGTAGAAAAGTTCCTAAATCGTGACAAAAATCGGAAAGCAAACCAAAAAGATATTGGTTTATTTTATTAAGATCCCCTTTTATTTTCCCTCCCCAGTATATATATCTGTGAATATATATACTATTTCTATAAGAAAGACTTGCAAAAAGACAATATGATGGCGAAATGTCAGACATTGCAGTGCTATTTCTTACTCCACGCTTGGTTTCGTAACCTAAAATGGAGAGAACACCATATCATATCGATATATTAACACATATATATATAATTCTAAATGCGTTATTTTCTTGATAAACGCATTTCACTTACGTTGTTGCAATTATTATAATTCCTGAAACACTTTACTAGTGAAACATCGTATATATTATTTGTCCGAATCCAATATATGCGATGATTTCCACATGATGTCAAACACGTTGCAGTCCTACTTTGATAACACTGGCCTGTGAAAATCGTAAAGAGCTGCACAATGAAACACTTAAATTAAAAAAAACTAAAGCCAAAATCTCCTTTGGCAAACACCCGAATATCTTGGCAAAAGGATTTTCGCATTTTAAACATATTTACACTACGATTTTCACATGCCTTTTTGTTCTAATGTAATGCTTAATATTGAATGGGAAATAGTTTAAAGCGATAAATCGAGTAAAGCTATTAATTCATACACTGATAAATTGATAAATCTATACACTGATAAATTGATAACTCTATACACTGATAAATCAATTGTTCCCAATTGATTCGTTCAAAATCGACACTCGGCGAAAAGCGATGGCTCATTTTTAATTTTAAAATGTAGTCTTACACACCCACGTTCATATCCTGATGTTACACGCTCACACACACTGCTACCCCGAATGTTAATGTATACATTATAAAATTTATTTGCATTTGTTTGCCACAAGGCATGCTAAAAATAATAAAAAAAAGATTATTATAAAACAGTAGGTAACAACTAGAGTTGTCGAATCAGTCAAATTGCTTGTGTTCAGTATTATGATTTATTTATGATTTTTTTACGGTCATATTTTGCCTTATTTATTTATAAATTGTTTGTTTTTTCGTTTTACAATTTATGGATAAGTTTCGATTGCGATTGCGAGCGCGGGACAGAGGGCTTAACTCCCGATATAAACACATAAATAAATATATATTAAACCAAATATATATATGTAATTTGTAATGTAAAAAAACAATTTTTATAAACGACATACACACATCTATTCAAACTATGAATACTTGAATTAGACAAACTTTTTATATAGAAACTTTTTGTATAAACTTTTTTTATTACTCTTATGGTTATATATATATATATATATTCAAAGTTAGTTTAGTCCAATAATAACTGAAGAGGCAGGCGGAAGAAGCTACGATTAATAGACGTGCTAATAAACCATCTAAAGGAAATTTAAATAATATATACAACTTATGTGCAATACTAATTCGTATTAATAAATACCACAATATACATACTGTAAGCGATATGTATCTGTACAGACATATATGCATAAATGATATAACTGCAATCGTATAACCCAAGTAGTCAAATATTACGATCTGCGATCTCCGCTGCGTTAACTAATTTGCATGCATTTTTGTACATGCGATCGGAAGCTATACCCCAGAATCGGAATCAGAATCGGAATCCTAGACAAAATCAAATGGAATATCTCTAGACTAAGGGCAATACCTAAAGGAAGTTTATCAAAATGCAAATGCAAATGCAAGCAAATTTATTTTGTAACTTGTACGAGTTGGAAGTGAAACCAAAATTTGAAACATGAGGCAAACTATACGATATTTTTTCTATATGCTACCAAAACTCTTAATTCAAATTGAGAAAAGCAACCAGACAGGAAGGCCCAGTCGCTTTGAACTTCTACCAAATATATTATAAATAAAAAACGATAGTCAAATCTATTAGCAAATTTTTGCTCGCGCTTTCTTTACAAGAAAAATAACAAAACAAAAGGCAAATTCAAGTCATGCAAAGTTGTAACTCAAGTTGATCGCGTGGCACTTTCAAAAAACAAATAAAGAAAAACACGTTTATAGCAATTTTTCTAGAATTTTTATATTAAAATTAACTCAACCAATATGTATCATATATATATTCTATATATACTATATTTTTTTGTGAACTGCAAAACAAATTAATTAGCATTAGTTTGTTTTCGTTTTTATATTTTTGTTAATTCTTTTTTTTAAATACTTATTAAAATAAACGTGTATTAAATGCGAAATGCGAAAGAATCTACACAAAGACGAATACCAATAAGCCCCAAATTAAATATTATCAAATACAGCAAGCAGCCTGCTCTATGTAGTGTTAAAGACAATTTTTGCAAATATTTAAACAAACGCGTTGTTCTAAAACTTTCAAAGTAATGAAATGCTAGTCTTTAAAAAGACAAAATCTGTTACAAAAGGTAAAAGCCGAGGCGGAAACGGAAACGTAATTCGAAAGGCAAGCCGTTAATCGCTAATCGGTGAATGTCATGATGGTGTTTTTTAAATGTAGTAAAATTTAATATTTTATAGATTTTTATACTTTTATATAACATATATACTTTATACTTTAACTGTTTACCAAAAAACTTAACGAAAATGTTACAAAAAAAAAACAATGGCTACAAAAAACTTTAAATGTGCTATAAATGAACGTAACTTATCAAAATATTTTACTGTACCAAAAACGTTGATAGAGAAGCAGAGGAAACTCCTTACGGCAAACCGCTCAATGTTTTTGCCGCTAACGAGGTTATGGCTTTTAGGAATCTGGAATCTTGTGTAGCGTGCTATATATTATATATAGTAAATAATTCTAGGCAATCAGTTCTGTTTCGTTTCGTGTATTCGGTTTCGATTCGATCCCCCTGCGAGTTCCAAGCAAAGACATTTAATTTTTAGCCCACTTCCGAGCTTGAATTACGGATAGAAATAAAGTTGGACTACTGACCGATTTAGTTCGATAGAGAATCTTGTTATAGGTAAATGTTTATGTTGATTTTGATATGGATCCTAGTGTTATATATACCAATTACGGAAATGAAAACTTGTACGCCTAATTCTTAAATATATTTTTGTATGTTTTGTAGTTGCTAGTAGTTTCCTGGTAGTTTTAAAATAAAAACCAACTGCGTTGAGACATTTTTATACTTTGTTTATTCTTTTTATACATATACATATTATATATTCTTAATAAAATATGATGACAGAAGTAAATATTTGATATATACACTTTATACAAAACAAAACAAAAAAAGGAAAGGAAAAAATGAACAAAAAAATATGACAAAATGTTTTTTGAAATTAATAAACGGTCATAACGTGAATTGTGTTTTATTTATTTTTATATATATATCTTGTATGTACTTTTTTATAACAACTGTAAATAAGTAAATCTTTTAACTTAGCTGAAACCACAGAAATATGACAAGAATAAACTGTTAATAAATACAATTAAATACTTAATACGAAAGACTCTGAAAAGGAAAAAAGTATTGAAATTCGAACTTATTACAAACTTAAATATGTTAACTGAACATCTAAAAAACCAATTGGTCAATATGTGTTTTTATACCAAAACCAAAAAACGAAAAGCAAATCCAAAATGATAAAAACAAATACATAAACGTAATTATATGAAATTTACACGTAGTACAATTCAATAAACTTAAAACGTAAACGCTAAACAAGTGAATATTTTTGAAAGAACCCCAGAAAATGCTTCAAATAATTGCCAAGGCAGCAAAGTAACCAACCAGTAACGACAAATAGAGAAAATAAAACCTTGAGTAGTGCAAAATAATGCAAGTTAGAGCCGCGTTTTGATTTCGCCTAGTGAAACCTCCTCTCTGAAGGGAAATGGATTGGAAATACTCTACGTTTCGGGACGGCATTACTACTACCAACTATAGGTAGTAGTCGGAGAAATTTACATTATTTTTTGAGTATTTTCATAGCACAATTTTTGTACAGTGTATGGTTTGTAGTTAGCGAAAGAACGAATCCAAATGCGTTTTAAATAGAAAATTTTTTAGTCTCCAAAAAAACGATGTGAACTCAATTTCAATTTTACGCTAATTGGATCGAAGCTTGGATCGCCCTGAAGGGAAAATAGAAAAGATAGAAAATTTGCAAACGACAAGGTTATTAATGAATATTAAAAACAACATTCGGTACCTTTTAAACATAATTAATGAATTTTATAAACAACAAAAACCAAATACCAAATTGATACTGAGAAATTGTAGCCTGTAAAGCGAGTGTCACGCACCCGCACTTCCATTTTAATTTTAATTTAATCTTTTGTCGCCTTCGCGTAAAATATACAGCGATGTGCGCATATGCATACTCTATATATATATATATATATATATGTACATATATATAATGTTTAGTACTTCAAATAAACTGAAATTGAGCGCCCTTACTAATGAATTCCTTTTAGCAAAATATTCAGAAAAAAAAAACCAAGCAAAGGCATATAATTTTTTAGCATTATACAAGTGAAAATATAACTGAAAAACTGAACAAAAAAATAATGATATAAATAGTAAACCGAAAAACAAAAAGTTGGCAGATATGAAAACTATATAGTGAATCAAATAAATATATATATATACATATATGACACGTAATCTGTATGAAAACCAGAAACTAGCGAAATATTCCATATTTTATAGTCATTTTCAATAAACGTAATTTTTTAATTTTTACAAAATTAAAGTTTGAAAACAAAACAAAAAAAAAGAACCCAATAAAAATATTTGTAGTTTTCTAAAACCCACAAAAATCAATCTGAAAGGGGTAAACACTGATTAAAAGTAAATAATTGTAAACAGTTTCGATTTCCATGCGTGTTTTTGCTCCACAGCGTTGAGGCGTTTTCAATTAAATTATAACAGAAAACCAAATACCAATGTTTAAACAAATGTTATGAAGCCCGAAATAAAAGCAGACCATAGATAAAACGTATGTACTAAACTAAAGTAAATAGTAATGAAATAAATATATGTATTAGACGCATATGCAAGAAGTTCGCCCCTAACTAATGAATCTCTCTCGAAAATTGAAACTGTAATAGCAAACCCCCAATATCAGCAGTACTTGCAACGCAATATTCCCAAGGAAGAAGGATAACGAATCCGAAAAAGCAAAAAGCAAACCCAAAATCCAGCAAATCAAATATGAAATAACAAATAAAATACAAAATATGTAAGCCCCTATGGAGGGAAATATACATATAGGATTATAATATAAACAAGATATATTCAAAGCCCAAGTCGTTTTCTAATGCGCCCCACAAGCATCACACTGTGCGGAAAATCCAACAATCGGCTATATTATTCGAAAATGTGAAATTTGACACACACAAAAAACACCCCACACACACACTCGGTCCCTTAGGAATAATGCAGGTTATGGAGAAAGTAAATAAAGCATAAATGGCAAAAAACATATATCTTCATTCAAATAAATAAAAATACTTTTTCTGGAATAACATAAAAATTACATAGTTTATTTTTTGTGGGTAGGAATTCGGGGGAAAACGTTATTTAATTGGTTTTCTATATGGTTTTTTGCAGGTGTTAAACTTTGGTGGCAAATATAAAAATAGTTTCAGATATTTGTGGTTCATTTACATATTTAATTTATATATTTTTTAAATTTTGTTTTGCCTAGAAAATGATCATATAAATATATTAATAAATATTGATTTATAGAAAGTTTTTACAAACTTCGTCCTTTCATTCTAATTTATTATCCTAATAAGAACCATATTTTTCTTCTAATTTTAATATTTAGGTATTTTAATGAATAAATTAAGAATCGAATATTTATTCGAATCAAAATGCCTATGAAATCAGTACGTATTTATTTTAAAGGAATTTTTGTTATTAAAACTCGCCAATGTTTCAGTTGGTCAAGAGCAACATGACAAAAATTATTTATTCCACAAGACACTGTAAAATAACCAAAAATAAATTTCAAATTTCAGATCTGGCAGCATCGAGGGTGTGTCACCCACCTCGAGTGGCCCCAGTCTTATATCCGCGCTGTCGGCAGCCGGCGCAGCTGGAGGTGGTGCCAGCGGAGCTGGAGGTGGCGGAGGAGGAGGTGGCTCCGCTGGCGACAGCATCAGCAGCGGTGGCGGCACCTGGAGGCTCATCAAGGGAAAAGTCTCGCAAACAATTGAGGAAATCAAGTCTGCCAAGAATCCGCCAAGCACATCAACGATACCCATTATTGTGGCTGACCCGCCATCGACTGGCTGGAGCAATCCCGATCCCGATTCGGACACCGAGTGCGTTACCGTGAACACCTCCATCAGCGAGGAGCTGCCCCTAGACCAGGAGCAGAGGCAAAACTCTGACTCGGACGCGGAGGCCGAGTTGCTGCAGCTTGACAGCAGTAGTTTGGGCAGCGGTGACGTTGGAGCCGCTGCTGCCATTGGTTCGGAGCGATCACGTTTGCGTCGGGGCCTTGCACACATACGGTCCAAGGTGAAGGCCAAGCACCAGGCGGCGGCTGCCATGAATAAAAAGGATCTTGGATCCGCTTCCAGTGGCACAGTCCCAGTGCAGCAGCCTAGTTCTTCAGTACGCACCGGCTTCCTTCGCCGGAGAAATGTTGTGGAGGCGAGCAGTGAGCCGTCCACCAGCCAACAGGCCGAGATTCCCATTGCGAGCGGCAAGGCCAAGAAGCGGGGCATTTTGTTGGCGCGCAAAGACGTAGAGATCGAGTCGGGCGTGGAGGTGCTCGAGGACATGATACCCGCGACAGTGTCGCAGAGGGATTTGCAGGAGGCAAACAAACATCAATCGCCGGATGAGCAGGATGCTGGCGCAGTTAATAAGGAGTCGGCGGATGCTCTATCGCTTCCCCTAGATCCAGACGTCAAAACGCAGGCCAACCAGCCCTCATCTGTTGGCAGTGCGACGCCGAAGTCCACGCGTGAGTCCAAGCAGAGCATCTTCTCCACCATCAGCCAAGCCAGCGTGAAACGATGGCGAGAGAAGAATCAGGGGGCCGCGTATTTCGCCCTGCCCGTCCTACTATCTTTGTTCCTGGTCATACTGATGATCCTGCCGGTGCCCGACTTCCTCCGCGGCGTCTTTGCCACGCTGCTGTTCTTCGTGGTGATGGACAGCTGGGGCAGCAGCATACATAAATTGTTGGAGCACCTCCTGCTGAGCGTGCACCCGGAGCGAGACGCCTTTGTTTTACCGAACTACAAGAACATGCCCATTTGTGAGATACCGGCCGTTGAGGAGCACAAGACGATCAAAACGTATTCCGGCTGGATGAACGAGATCAGCAGTTACGATCCCAACACGTTCTCTTTCACCCTGACGAGATCCGTGTATGTGCGCCTCGATGGCTGCATCCTGAAAATGTCGGGCACGAATGCTAGGATACCGAAGCGTCGCATGTGGAACGAGCCGCCCATCGATCGCAACAAGGTTCTGTTTACGGATCATCGGTCCTATGACCTCAGAGACTGCCGCATCGAGCTGTTGCCATTGGGTCTGGCCAAGAAGCGGTGAGTCTTTCCTGGATATTCCAATAATCCAAGCAAATACTCATTCAAAGTTTTATTTCTGACAGATTCTTCAATCGCAAGTATCCCATTCAGTTGATCATCAAGAGCAGCAGCAGAGATTTGCCCGAGGAGCCCAACTCTGGAGAGAGCCACTCCGATATAAATATTAAGCCGGAGGCCAAGGAAATCAAAGCTGCCTCCACTTCTGGGACAACGCCGCCGGGCGCCGAGGATCAGGATAAGCTGGTGGACTTTGCAGCCACAGTGATGCAGGCCGATGTACGTAACTAAACTTTGCCTTTTCTTTATTTATTCATCTTTACTTGCTTTTATTTTCCTTAGTTGCAGCAACTGCGGAACACCGTTAATCCGGATAAAGAGCTCACTGAGATCACCGTGCCCTGCGGCGATGAGGTGCGTCTGCTGCTCTTCTCGCGCTGCGATCGGGAAAAGGAGGACTGGTATCGCCGCTTCATGGCCGCCAGCAAGGGCCTCGTTCACGAACAGGATCTCCAGGTGCCAATGGCCCGCTTTGTTGAGGACACTGATCTGCAGGCTGCTGCTGCCAAACAGGCCATACTTTTAGTGGGTGGAAGCAGCTCAAGGGTGAGTCATCAGAAGAACTGGATCTGAGCCAATAATAAGTGAAATCTTGAAACAGACAAAGGGAAAGGATAACGAGGAGAAGACCGATGAGGCAAATCCAAATGAAGAATCCGAACAGCAGTCGCCGGATGTACAATTTGAAAACATAACCGAGGAGGACCTCATTGAGACGCCAAAGGACGACAGCTTCGATGGGATGATAATGAGTGCCAATGTGGCCAGGAATCTGCCTGATTATGTGCGATTCATGGCCGTTTACCAGGTAGGCAGCCTTCACCTTCGCTTTACTTTTTAGTTGTTTATTTTTCGTTTACTATTATTTTCATTTGTATTTCCAATTGGCTTTTGGTAGAAAGCTTGTTCCCAGAGCACTATTCCCGTGACACGAAGATCCGCGGGAGAACTCTATTACGAAAAACACCACTCAAAAAAAGTATGTTTCTTTATGTTTCACTTAGTTTTGTTTGTGGGATTTGTGGGGATAGGTGAGTGTGAGCTAAATCCTCCTCATTGCAGTCTCGCCGTGCCAAACGCCAGGAGGATGAGCTGTGGAAGGGTATTGACCAGTCTCTGTTCTTGGGCCCATCCGGCAGCATTGTGTGGGCGAATGTTTTCCTGGGGCGCTTCATGTACAGCTGCCTGCACGATGCTATGCTGCACGAGAGGATCAAGGATGTGCTGCAAAAGAAGCTGAACTCCATCAAGGTAAGCCATCTGTTCAACGTTTTTTTATTTTAAGAATTTTTAGAATTTTCCCTATATGTCTTTAGCTGCCCAGTTTCATGGAGGAGGTGGTGATCACAAATATCTACCTGGGCCGATCGCCACTGCTCTGTCATCGCGTCTCCCAGCCCATGCTGGATGAGCGCGGTATCTGGATGGATGCAGATATCACCTACGAAGGATTGGCCCACATAACAGTGACCACTAAGCTTAATCTACTAAGGATTCGTGGGAAATCCAAGTCGCCAATGACAGCCGATTCCGCGGCTTCGACCGCAACGTTTGCGTCCGAGAATGTGCAGGATTCGCGCACCAATATGGACGCGGCAAGTGAGAATGTCATCTATGATAGTGATGCTGAGAGCTCTGGTGGCTCCTCCACCGAATCTGAGAGCCCACCCCCGGGCAATGCTCAGGAGAATTCCGCTGGGACTGAGTAAGTACACAGCAGGTGTTCCTGCTTGGAAGAGTTGTTTTTGATGTAACCAACTTTCCCCTCCCCCCGTTGCAGGTTTTTTCAGAATTCTCCTGGCAATGCGCGGCGCATCTTCAAGATTGTAGATCGCATTGCCGCCTCCAATTTGTTCCAATACGCCACCGAACTGCCGTATGTGCAGCGCGCCATGGAGAATATGAACGCGAACATTACGTTGCGCGTAGATCTCAAGGGTATGGTGGCGCGCGGCACCTTGAACGTACCGCCACCGCCCTCCGACCGGGTGTGGGTCAGCTTCCGGGCACCACCACGCCTATGGATATCCACCAAGCCCCAAGTGGGCGACAAGTCCGTCGACTGGTCGATCGTAACCAATGTCATCGAGAGCAAGCTGTGCGAGGCTGTTAACAAGTTTTTGGTTTATCCCAACATGGTGGACTTCTCTGTGTCATTGTTGAGCAATCCCAACTTCGATGAGGATCCTGTGGCGGCCGGGAATTGAGAACCAAAGGCTTGTCGAGGATGATGAGCGATGAGATATGATCTATCTCGATTTATTTATTGAATTTAACACAAAGTGTGAGCGAGATTTTCTAGGTTTATTTTTTGTAAACTGCAAGTTTAGCTTAGGTCTGCGATCTCTGATTCCAAATACGATAAGTAAGAGAGATAATTCCAAAAAAAATGACAAGTTTCAAGGCGCTAATATTTTTGATCACACATACTGTTCACACTCCAGGAAACACACAATCCCAAACCAGCTTTATGGGCTTGGCTACAATAATTTACACTACTGATAATATCGGAGGATTAGCGGGCGAAGGTGCAGGGGGACTTAGAATATATATTTATATAGCATATAGAATATGCTGCTAATACAGCCGCTCTGTGAGGTCATCACGACAAGTATTCCAATAGCATAATGCAGGCATATGTATCCATAACTATTCTATATACGAACAACTACAATATACGGCCTCTATATATATTTCTACACACAAGATGTATTCCAAGTAGCTTAGCAATACTATGCGTGTGAATTTTAAAAAAGAAAATCGAATTTTATTTGCGACATGACGCGATCCCTATGTACTTAAAGCGTTTCAACTATTTAAAAAACTATATACTAACGAAGATAAGCGGTGGGGGTACATACCATATACATACATACATATATCCGTACGTACATTTTGCCAAATAAGAACAAAAAACTATTCCGTTGGGTTCCAATTTTATGCAACTTTAAGAGACAACAACTAAGAAATATATCATTTACACGGTTGTTTTTTTCCAAGCTAACAACTAAGTACTCGAAATCATTTTAGCTACAGCAAAAACCAATGTATATATATACAATTTATTTATGAAAAAAAATACAAATAAATAATAGCAATATGCTAGCACATCTCCGACTTTTTTATTCAAATTCTCCAGTGGTTTTTGGCGCCTCGTTTCTATGAGCTTTGGCTAACATTCAGTTAACATCGGTCTCAAGTTTATAACATTTTTACATGTTATTGTTCACTTTACAAAGCTGACTGCTACAAAATGCGGAAATTAATCTGTAGGAAACATTTGTATATTTATAAATGAATAAAATCCTACAGATTTTAACATCTAGAAAATGTTTAACTAATTTTTTTTTAATATTTTGAATGGGAAATTTTAATTTAAAAAATGCGCTAATATTAATATAAGACAAAACCGTTAGGAACTAAAATAAATGATTTTTTGAATGGGGCAAGGTTTTTTAAGCTTTTATGTGTTCAAAAAATTATTAAATAAAATATTTTCCATGTGGTTTTGGATATATTTTATTGCTATCTTGAATATTGCTATCTTTTTGTATTTCTTAATCTTTCTCAGCAAAGATTTTCCTAGTAGCTGGCGCCATTCACCGAAGCATAACCTTACACCTCTCAGATGTTAAATAACCCCTTTTAAATATTAAAAACCACCATCAAGTTGGATTTAATTTTTCTTTATTTTAATTACTTTTCATTCACGTTCAGAAATGTACATTTTTAAATTGCATTTTGCCTCGCGTTCATGGGAGATTTTTTTGTATAGTTTTTTTTGTTTGTTGTGTGTTTTGTTTTGGGTTTTTAATGCTTTTTATGCTTTCGATTTCGACTTCGATTGCGATTTTCATTGCGCGCTGTTTTCCAAAAAGTACATTAATTAAACTACAGACATACGTGTATATAATATGCATTAATAATAGAGTTATATATGTATATATAGAATTCAAAAATGTACAACATTCATTTTTAACAAAAGAGCCGGAACACGCCACGGTGCGTGCTGGGCCGGCATATGTAGTTAAAAACTCGAAGGATAGCCATAGCAAAAACAACTAAAGTTACAACTTAAGGTTAGAGACTTACCAACTAATACACATACTAGTACAATGTCAATGCCATTTCTTTCTTTATATTTTCTTGTATATATATGTATGTATGGTATGAGTGCTTGTATTTATGCTTCCGTAATGCCTTATGCCTCGTTAAAAGTCATCTTTCAAAATTGATTTCATGGTTCGCGTCGTTCCGTTGATCTCAAAATTTGTTATCTTATTTTTATGTTTTACGTTTCTTCTGTGATGTTTTTGAGTGGTTTCTTTTTCTTTTCGCCTAACAAAAATGTTAAAAAGACTAAGAAAAATAGTTGCAATATTTACGCATATTGCCGTTTACTACTTAACAACTAAAACTGTTATCAAAACAGATTTACAAATAAATATTCCAAGTAAGTTTTTTCGTCGTAAAACCTCAACTACGATCATCATCATCATCATCAACTTTTCTGTCCTATTTCCGTCCGTCTCCGTTTTTGAGCAACACTTGTTCTTTAAGAGATATTCTTGAATATTATCGGTAAATGGATTATGCTGGCTATGATCTTAGCTTATCGTTAGAGTAGAGCTTGTATTAATCTGTTATCTGTGTGAAAGTGTAACTGTCTGACCCGTTCCATGCGGCAAATGCAGAGTAATTGGTTTCCATTGTTGTTGTTGTTGTTGTTGAGCACGTCGCGGTGTTCGGTAGGGTATTTGTTGTATAATTTTCTGGGGGTTTCTAGGAGGGATCGTCGCTCTTCACTGTCACTGTCCTGCTGTTTTGGCTCTCCACTGCTCTACGCGTTTACTAACTCTCGAAACGACATCTCCTTCAATTTACAGGCGCATGTCGTTGTATTTGGCAAAGGCCTTGCACAGGGCAAAGGCCAGGATAATGAGGACCAGATGGACAATGCCCACCACAATCACGCCAATGATTAGCTCCCGTTGTCCAATCAGCCACTCGGTGAAGACCTCGTAGCAGCCCTGGAATAAAATCAACATTTTAATACCATTTATCATAGAAAAAAGGCAGCTGTAAACTGGTTTTACCTTCTTGTAGAAACTGTTGCTATCGCTGGGATTGGTTGTGCAGTCCTCATCGCGCGGCACCAGTTTGGTGACATCCTTGAGGATGCAGCAGGCATCGGGAATGGTGCGATTACCCTTGCCGCTAACCCACGCTGGCGAGGCCTCAAAATCACGATAATCGGAGATGCCGCAGCAGCCAAAGTTGCTCATCAGTTGGTTCCACATCAGCGAAGTGGCATCCACATTTTCGCCCAGCGAGTAGCTGGTAATGGTGGTCTGCAGGAAGTTTTTGCTCTCAACCCGCACCTTGTCCTTGTAAAATGCGGCCAGTCCGCCGGCCACAATCTCGGCCACCAGCAGGAGGATCAAAAAGGTTCCGTACTGGAAAGAGCAATTTAAATACAATATTATTTTATTTAATTTAAACAAGTATTTCATTATTTATACAATATTTTTGCTTGGAATACTTGAGTGCTCCGGTGACCCAATTCGGAGACCACTTGGTGAGCCGTGCAGAAAAATCTAGCCATTTGACCCTGAGCTAAATGTGCAGCATTTGTCGTCGCTGGTGGTGAGTTTTGGCCCGCAAGCACACACACACTTGGCCACGGAATTCCACGGATAGATACAGATACTCAGATACTCGGATATGGATGGGCAGATGGGCGTAGGGGCGGGGGAGGTCACAGCATGCAATGCAGAATGCTGAAGGTCATTCCTCAATGTTTTGTTGCATTTGTTCGTAAAAAGCTCTTTGCGGCTTTTTATTCTACTCTCGGTTGGCTGGCCAAGAAATGCACCAAAAGAAAATGCGAAAACCATTTGGAAATTACAATATTCTCGGCAACTAAATATTATATGTATTTTCTAGCGGTGCATGTAGATACTTTGGGCTGATGTGCTCGGTTTTAGTAGCCTGTTGTTGCGGCTGTTACGCCTGGCGGCATTTAATCTGAGCCAGCGTGGGCGTTGGTGGTAGCTGGCTGGCTGACTGGCTACCCATGTATCTGTCAGATACACACATGCAAGCTCACTGACTGGCTCAGCTTCACTTATTTTTTTGTTTGCTTGCATGGCAAGTGTAGCGATTTGAAAGCGTTTAAGTGCGACGGCTATTTGCAATCTCTTGGCTTTTGACTTGGCTAAAATAAATACACATAATATATATATAAAAAAAATCAATGCTAAGACACATTAGCCATGCGGTGAGCTGCGGCCTTGGGATGCGTTAACCAAATGGCCTGGCCTTGGCTAATTTAAGTGCAAATTGCGCCCAAGAGGGTCGCATGCAGGTCGCGTGTTCGGCAACGGTGCGCATGCGCAATTCGCTCGCTTCTGTCATGGTTAATTCAGCTCTTAGCTCCCTTGGTAACAATAAATTGAAAATTCACCTGTTTTGTGGCTGCAATTAAACTTGGCCCAAGCCAAGCCCACAAAAGGTGGGTGCGACCAGTCAGACAGACAGTGTAAATAATGCAGGTAAATGCGATTAAATGTTTATTAATTACTGCAATCGCCTGAGTGCGTACTCTCTGCCATAGAAAGTCCCCCCCGGACACTTGTAAATGTAAATTATTCTTTCAAGCGGGAGAAATTACCATTCCACTCACAGGCCAGGCCAAGGAGAAGGGCTTGTCATGAGGGTCGCCTCGCTCGCGGTGGAAACCAATCGTTCAGGCAGACACACATACCTGTATCTATGTACATATCTCTGATAATTTACCTATACCCGTCTACATACAACTTTCTCTGGTGTATCTTCTCTGGCTTTTCCAGCTAAAAGTCAAAGTCAAACGGTAGAAGAAATCCTCTTCAGCCAAACGGCAAAGTTTTCGGCTGCATGCAAACAAAAACATCTGCAACTGAAAATGCCTGGCAATCGGCCAAACTCGAAACGAATCTCAGTCCCCGGAGTAGCTGGGCATCTTTCATTTACAATGTATCGATGATGCAAGACTGTAAAGCTGCAAGCTCTGATTGGATCCGTTGATTGCAAGGGGAGGGGAAATGCAAATTTGCGACATTGCGTTTTGGGTCCGGCTAAGGAGTTGCTGTATATTGCAAAAGGAAAATCATAGCTTTTACAACTTAAATACTACATTGTCGGTGATTTCCTGATAAATTGTATACTTTTAAAGCATTGACATATTATTATTAAATAAGAAGTTATAGAACTTATCAAAACACTGACTATTTAACAATTTCTTTAAGTAAATCCCTAAAAAATATATTACTTTCCTCTTAAACTTTCATTTTAAATTTCCATTCCATTCAATATTTTTCACTTACCGTTGACAGCAGACAGCGAGACTCGCGCATGGCCCCCAGATAGCCCAAGAAGCTCATGAAGAACATCACAGCTCCGATGACGAGGAGAACATAGGCCAGTTGCTCTATGACCTGCGGCTGTGTAAATTGCTACAAATACAAATACAAATACAAAAGAAAATAAGTTAAATAAATGGTCATAATAAATAGTAATTGCGGATGATGTCTTCACTGCGTATACGTAATTAAACTTTGAACCAACCAAACGAAAGTTACGTTTCTTTCCTCATTTGTAGTATAATTCAATTATACGCATTTAGCGTAGGCAGATTTTGAAATATCTCAGCTAAATGAGTGAGTGGACTCTTCGACAGAGAGTCATCAGTTCATTGACATACACACTGCAGTGTATATAGCTCCTGCTAAGCCCTAACAATTAGCTTCTGCTTCCATCTCTATCCTGGGTGACCCCGCAATTAGTATCTCCGTGTGTGAGTGGGGGGACATGCACTTTTCATTTGTTTGGTCAAAGCGAAAAACTCTCTGTGGCCGAGTCAGATAGGAAAAAGGGGGGTTTCCACCCAAAAAACTTTGACATGCAACTTTTGATGGAATTTGTCACAGTTGTTGCAAAAACTTTGTGAGTGTATGGGCTAAGGGCACCACTTTAAAAAACGATTTGTATATTTTTTCGCAAGTTTCAAGAGTTTTGCATGAAATCATAAAGTTAAAGGCTTTATCTATGAATAAAAATTGGTAGAGAGGAGGAAGCTTTTTTAGCTATTAAGAAGGTATTAAAGGTTTATTTACCAAAGTAAAAAAACGATTGGGTTTTCCTAAAGTAAATCTCATTTTGTTTATTAAACGTTTGTTGAAAATTAAGAGAATTAAATTAAAGGTTTATCGTTTAGAAGACTTATTTCTGGCTATAATTATTTTCCAGTATAACATTTCCAAAAAGGAGTTCTCTTTTAATTATTGCTTTGATTTCAAGTATACAAAACTTATAATTAATCAATAAACTCTCTTTAAATTTTTCTCTTTAAATGCCTACACATATATTAGCTTATATTTAATAGCTTCTAGTATTTATAAAATCCCTACTAAGTACCCTAAAAGGGGGTGGATCTGCAAGTACCAAGTATTAGTATTCCAACCCAATTATAGTTACAGAAAACATTAAAAGCCATCCCCCATTGTTGGCCAGTTTGTCAACAAACACAATGCATCGTGTGCACTTTGATTAGGGCTTTCATTTTTTATTCCACCCCGGACAACAAGTTTATTCTATAATTATATTTTTTTTTAATAATCGCAGTTCCAGTGCCGACAATTATTCTAGGAGGACCTGCACGTGAGGTTGATCTATATTTGTGGGGTGGCTTTTTTCCCATATATCAGCTACGATTTCTATATCAATGAATTGCGTAGGCTATAGATTGAGTTATAATTGGATAGAGTGCAGTGGTTTTTTTTCGGTTTATGGGGGTCTCAGCTGGGGGTGTGTGTGTGTGCCTTCGCGGCAACACTTTCACCCGGAGTTGGGCGGGGATTGGGAGTTACTTCGTCTTACCTCAATGCGCTCGCTCTCGACCAGCTTGAGGAGAGCAATCAGCGAGTGCTTGTCCACGGCCAGCCATAGTCCGACTCCGAATATAATTGTGCCTAGCACCTGCAAGAGACATCGAAAACAGTGGTGTAAATATGTATACAGGTAAATGTAGTTATGCGTTTATGCACTGGCATAAAAAATAGTAAACTTTGGATAGAAGTTAGGTGATTTTATGATTAAATTAAGAGGTTATAGTTTTTAATGCTGTTCGAAAATTTCCAACTATAGACTTTGCAAGATTATTTTTATGGCTAACAATTAACTCTCTAACTTCTAAAAACTTACTTTATTTATTCAATGATTTAATAATAAACAAAAATAAAGCTTTTTTTTAGGATTTGGTTTAATATTCATTTAAAATCCTTATTTTGTACTTTACTGTATGATAAAACTGGAAATTTTTATAGAAATATGAACCATTTATTTAATAAAATCATTCAAGGGCTTTTTAAGCTGCCAAAAATACTTTATAGATACTTTATCTGGCAAGTGCATTGAAAAACATGAAGCATAAAACACAAGACCCCCCTGGACATGCAAACGCAGTTGATGATTGTTATTATTATGATGTTTATGTTGCCTGCCCATGTTGATTGCATTCGAAAATGCCGATGATGAGGTTGGCAATCAACACACTGACGCTCACAATGATGATGATGATGATGACTATAGTGTAGTTGGAGTCAATGAACCGCTGCCAAGCGCTGAAAATGCGGGAAAAAAGCAGCAGCGCCTGCGCGGAGATTTGCTTGATTGACTTTGCATGGAATGTGATGTGACGGAATGGCATGGCAAAGGATGGGATTTGATGGCTTCAACGGGAGGAAACGCACCTATCTATCACAGATATGTACATATACTATGTGTGTACTTACGAAAAATATAAAATTGAATATGCAAAGCAAATACTTTGCACACCAGACTCCGCAGTCAAAGACCATTTTCGTTGTTTTCGAAATCTTGCGGCTGTTTTCCTCACGGGGAGCTCCTCTCGAACTGCAATGGCAAAGAGAAATTCCACAGTTAGTTTCTAATTGAATTAAAATATTTTTACTTAATTTACCTAATTTCACGTTAAGTGCCATAAACACACACACACACCCGGCTGGGCACAAACGCGTAAAGAAAGTGTCACAAAAAAAAGGGGGGAACAAAAACGAAAATACCAAGAAGAGTAAATAAACATGAAAAGTATTTCTAGCCATGTTGCATTTGTTATCGGCCAAGTTTGTACGAATGTACGTGCCTCGTGCCTAACAAATTAACATGTGAAACGGCCGTTAAAAATTAGTGAATGACTGCGGCAGGAAATGTTCATTGTGTTACTTGAATACCCTAACAAATGTCGAGGAAGTTTGAGTATAGATTTTAAACATTTTCAATAATTTTAATAGATAAATATTATAAATTTTAAATATCTATAAAGTATTATACTAACAGTTTAGTTTAATTTACATTATTTAGATTTTATTAAAGTGTTTTTATTGGTTTTTTAAATTGGAGTAATTTTATATATATTTAAATCTTATACAACTTTGTTTTTTAAGCATTTTCTGCCTTTTATTTTCCATCTATATATATACATAGAATGTATATTCAAATCAGTTTATTATTGCAGACTTTAAGATTGTTAATCTTCTTTATTTATTAATAAATATATCCCTGATATGTAGGTATATTTTTAATAAGTAACTTGACATTCAAAACAGCATTCTAAATTATTTAAACCATTTTGGTTTTCAAAGCAATTTATTTTCTTAAAAAGCCCAAATAAAGTGAAAATATTTGTACTATATCTTATATTTTTAAGTATCAACTAATACCTATAATAAATATCCTCTTCTAGCAGACTCTAAGTAAGATATTAAATTTTAAACTGGTTATAAATCCCAGTTCAAACTACCAAAACAACCTATTACAAGCATAAAATAATTATTCTACCTACGATAATGATACCGTAAAGTTTCTTAACTAGTAGATACGTAGATACGTGAATTAAATCTAAATAACTGGCTGCTTCATCAGAGATACAAGATACATTAATGCCTAGAGCGAGGCTAGAAATTGCCAAGTCAAATTACAGGCTTTCGTTCATTCATTAATTCATTGAGTCTCGGCGAGAATCTCAATTTCCAGCATCTCCAGCAATGCGTTCCGCGTTAACTTTCTCATTAGCAGCAGCAGCAGTAGTAGTACCAGCTTTTCCCCCTCGTTTTTCCACTTTTCTTTTCAGAGTCTGTTGTTGCTGTTGGCCAAGTTCTGAATGCGTGTGTATATGTAGTTATTTGGGTAAATATACACGCACACACCAACAGACACACAAACAATGTCACGAGCTATTGAAGTTTGAAAAGTAGAGCACTCGGCAGCGGAGCTAAGCCCTCTCTTTTGGGAGGCTGTTGCCAAGTCGCGGCAGAAAAAAAATAGAAAAAATACTGGCAAACATTTTCCTTGCCAACATTTTTGTTCTCATTCTTTTTCTGGTCCCTTTGAGCCCGGTAAAAGCCTCCCTGCATCCGCTCCCGCTGAGGCCCTAATGATGTTTTGGCCGAAATGTAATTGTGTACGCACACAGCCACACACATACTACACCCACAGTTGCGGTCACAAAAATAGCTTTGAAAATATATCTCTGTCTAAAAGCACGATATATGTACATTTACTAATTGATTTGTTATGATATGGCTTTAAGAGGGAGGTTTGTGGAATAATTACTTGGCTTGTAACTGGTGAGGACGTCTTTAAAACGTGTTTGCTTTTTGTTTTGGTAACTTTAAACATTGATTAAATATTGGTTTGGGAGTCTCTTTAATCTGCATTCTCTGTACTCCGCTTTAATATGTATTTTAAAAAAGAATAACCATCGTAAATGTACTTCCTTTTCTTCTTTTTAATATAAAATTCTAAATCTTTCCTTTTTTCTCAAAAAATATAAACAATAAGTCGCTTTTCGATTGATTTTGTAACTTTTAAGTAAATTTTTAAAGAGTTTTTATCCTTCGCTTTTAACGAAAACAAGTTTAGGTGCACGAATATAAGAATACACAGCAATTAGTTACATTTATTAAATATTTACCCACAATTTAGAAACATTTTTAAATTAAGAAATAAAGTATTTAATTTAAATTAATTAAAAACCTTAAAACATTATCTTAAACCCAGCTGTTAACACACTTACACACACAGAGAGAAAGGAAAACTGAGTGCATGAGGTACTTGAATACGAAACGCTCAAGGGGCCCACAAATACACACATACACATAAGCCGGGCTGAAACCCCCAAAGCCCCACCCTCTTCCCCCTGTTTTTGTACCCCTTTTCAAGCAACTCTATCCTTTAACTCGGCATAAAGTTGATCAACAATTTTTAATTGCTTTTCCATTGTTTCTCGGACGCTCTGTACTTGACGTTCTGCCTTTAAATTAGTTTAAAATTTCTGCTGATAAAGCCATGCAAATGACTGCCTAACGGATGTGCATCTAATGGCTGTGACATTGAATCCATAATATGGAGGGGCTCAAAGGTATTGTTTTGAAAGTCATTTGTCTCGGCTTAAAGATTTAGCAGCTGAGAATCTTTATTTCGTATTTGCATTCCAGATTTGCATATTAAAATACCGGATTGCTTGATAATTATATCGAAAGCCACACAGCTTTGGTCCATAATAAAAGCGTAAATATTGACAAGGCAGCCAGGTTGTTCTCACTTACCGAATCTATATTTATCTGGCAAATATTTACTTAATCGGTGGCCCACTGTGATTTTATCGTTAAGGGTTTCAACTTTTACCTTTATCTATCTTTTATGCTGCTGTGTAAATCGGAGCTTTAATTAATTCGCCGCCCGAGTGGAAAAGCTTCTAACTGCCACCCACTAAGCCACTACTGGTTTCTCGTATCTCGTCTCTTGGCGCTCGTTTCGGATGCCATGAGCTCCATACAAAATTCAAAAGCTTGCCATTAGCTCACACACACATATAGGGCTTCGTGGCTAACACACACCAACACATGTAATACAGACGACACACCCACGCCCGTTTGGGCCAAATCTTGTAATTAACTTTCAAGGGGCGCATGGAAAATATTGGCAGCATTTCAGCCAGCTCAGCATCAGCATTTCATCTAAACTCAAATATTAAGTCTGAAGATCTGCTTTAGATATAGAAGGACTTTCCATATATGAGAAAAACACACACACAAATATCAGATTGGGAAAACATTACAGAATAATGTAAAATAAATATGCAGGAATTAGGGTTTTCCAGGAAGGCAGTACTTATTTTTACAATTATAATGAGGTTTACTTTATTTTTGAAGCAGGAGACTTACATGTTATTTGAAATAAGAAATTTATAGTATCCTACATAAAAATATATTAACAAATTAAAAATAATATCAATATTTATATAAAGTATTTGTAGATTATACTTTTGATTAATTTGTTTCATTTACATTTTATTAATAAATGGGAAATTGAAAGAACATTTTTCTGGCATTCAAAATAAAGCTATGTATATATTTAAAAGCTATAAATAAAAGCAATATTAAATGGAGTTTTTATATCAAAATTTTCAATTAATAAAACTATCATATTTAATAGTTTTTCCTTTGTGTACTGATCTCACCTTTTCGCTTTAATCTTTTTTCTATATGTAATTAAATATGCAGCAAACAAATGCAGAAAAAAACATAGTAAAACCGCAAAATAAATTACAAATTTATGGGCCTCGAAGTTGACTTGCATTCGGGCTTTTGTTTATTGTATTTGCGTAATTAAATGCTTGCACATACTCGTGTATACATACATACAGCATAATTTTTTGCTGTAGAAAGTTTTGTTTTCTGGGGAAGTGGAAGTCTAGGGAGCTGCTGCTCTCTCGAACACAACAATGCACATTTTTTTCTTTTTGTTTTTGGTGATTAAAGTATTTTCTTGCAAAAAGGAAATTCGAGCGGAGCTCAATTGTGGGACCAAAAGTCATTTTCCTGCAGACAGCATCTCTCTATGGGTCCAAATGGGTTAAAGAAAGTCGTAACTTGTATTAATTAAAAAAAAAGAAGAAATAATAATAATGTGGCGGAAAAAAGACAGAGTTCAGACGAAAATGCTGAGAGCTGAGAGCTGGCTCAAAACCTTTGGCCATAACTCTTCCGTTCGACTTCGATGGGAGATGTTGTCCCCTTTGGTTTTCTGTTTCACACTTGTCACGTTCGCTGGCTTGCCAAGAATTTAGAAATTCCATGTATTGCCAATGCTTTCTATTTCCCTTACTCTCTGCTCTCCCCCCTTCGATTCCCATTCCGATACCGATTTGATTTGCTGGCTGG
This sequence comes from Drosophila mayri, assembly GCA_008042485.1. Lineage (NCBI taxonomy): Eukaryota > Metazoa > Arthropoda > Insecta > Diptera > Drosophilidae > Drosophila > Drosophila mayri. The sequence goes on along the minus strand of VNJN01002341.1, from coordinate 440,839 downwards.
CTCTGGATGAGAAATGCTACGAGGAAAAACTCATCACGCTCGAAACCAAAAGTGCCGGAGAAAACCACAGAAGCCACTTTTCTATCTGTCAAAGCGTGAGAAATTCTGTGTTCTGTTGGTGGTACGTCTTTATAGCCACTTCCCGGGTCACACTTGGCCCGGCTGGGTAATTAAATTATGGAGTAATAAGCCTCAATTGGGTCACCTCAGCCTCTCTCTCTCTCCAAACAGTACTTAAATGCAGGTGGGTGGGTGGCCCCCATGCATATGGGAGCTGGTGGATTAAAATGATTTTATGACTCGGGATGCCTCGTGTGGGAACTACTTGCCTGCATATACTATATGCTTATATATGTAAATGGGAGCTCTGAGTGGAATGTTAATGCCTAAATCGGCTTGGGAATGCCGTTGACCGGATGAAGGAATTATCTTAAATGATGCTTTATAAATATTTAAGCATCATGGAACATATTTTGTATTTAAAGTTCTTGTAAAAATGCATCTATAATGAAATATTTGATAATACCCATTGATTTCTGTGAGATTTTTATTGATTAAAAAATAATAAGCTCTATTTATGTTGAATATATTTAATAGAATAAACTATAATGGATTGGAAAATACTTCAATAATACATATTTGGCCAATAAAGCTTTTGAGAAAATAAATTAAATTAATAACCATTATTAAATCATCTTTTTAGCCTCATTATCTGTCTTTTGCCCTTCGTTTTTCATCACTTTTAATTTATTAAACAAAACTACATATTTAATTGCACTAATTAATAATGTATTTATACAATTTTCAATCTGCCAACAACCCTTTTTATTAATTACCACCCATTTTTGTGGTTTATCATATTTTTCCAATCAATTAAAAAGCAAATTTAACTGATTTAAACTTTAGGCAACTCTGCCTGTCCGTCCCTCGAATAAAAAGGTTTGTCAACAAGCTTTTTTTTTCTTTGTCTCGCCTTGATTGCTAAATTTGTGTCCCCAATAAAACACACAAAAATATATAAAAATAATAAAAAGAGGCTTTAAACCCGAACTTATCCAACTGGAATTAAAGTCCATTAATTGAGCAAAAATATAGCGCAATATTGACATTTCAGTGTGTTGTTTTTCGATGCCTTTGATATCGTCTTTGTTGCCCGCACGAGCCCCACAATCAATTTATTTATAAAATTTTTGCTTAATTAATGCAAATATAAAGCGAAGCGAAGCTGGGTGCAAATAACTTTGTTAGCTTTTTGAAGCGGAAAATTTGAATAAAAGGCAAAAGGCGGTCCGGAATTTCGCCTGTAAGGACTTTTTGCCAAAATTAAACCCTCGAGTGGCTTAATTAATTGAATCTTACGAACGCAGACAGTCAGCTTTTTGTTTTTCTCTTTCACGTAAGGCTAATTGAGTATCAAATAAAGTGAATTTTTGCCCATTTAATTTTTCGTTTTCGTAAAGTCATTCAACTCTTTTTGTAAATAGTTGTTGCTATTTAGCTAGTTTGCTTATATAATCACATGAAGTGCGTTAATTTGACATAATTAGTGGGCTTTAGCACGAGAAAAGAAGTCAGAGACTCGCAGGTCTTCGAGTTGAAGAGGAGGCCGCCTTTGTCTGGGCTCTGACTCCGCGCTGACTCTGCTTTTTAGGTCAATGGTCTTCTCCTCCGCACCTAGCGGGCTATGTTTGTTGCCATGTTTGCTGCCGTTTGATGGCTTGCCAATTTAACACCTGACAGCTTCGTTTGGGCCATGTGCACTGGACCAAGCTGTGTGCCATAAGCGAGGCGCAGATGCCAACGCCCCAATCCCAAGCCGCCAACTCGTGTTACGAGAGCGCAATGGTAAAGGCACAGTGAAAAATTACTATTTTTTATGTGCTTAAATTATGATTTTATTCGAGCTTAAATTATTCATCGTTTAAGCTGGGAAATATAACAGTTTCACAGGGCAACCAATGGTTTTTTAGTCAGTATTTAATCCTGTTTAAATTCTTGGTAACTGAAATTCTAAGTGGAAAGAAACTGATGAAATTCTAATAGTTCACTATGTTTAATCAATTAATTTACTTTTCTATTAAATTATTAATAATTTTCCAAAAAATCCCCTTAATATTTTCCCAGAATAAAAGTAGTTTAATATTTCTCACTGTGCCAAACTGGTAGTCAGGCTGTCACCAAACAAACCAGCCAAATAGCCAACTGGCCAACCGGCCAAAAGATACCCCAGACACGTCTGGCCATTTAGCAGAGTTATGCGATACATTTTTGTGAATTTTTTTTTTTTTATTTACGCTGCAGCGGGTTGAGGAAATTTTGCAAAAGTTTTACTCTAGATTTGATTACGAAAGCATGGTAGGTGGCGATGGTGATATGCAAATAGGTTTGACAACTTTTAATGAAAATGGCTAAAATGTCAAACTTCAATTTGCTAAAAGAGAGAGATAGGTAAATCAGAAAATGTCAAGAAATCTGTTCAACTTTGCATAAAGTTGACTTTTTAGACCCATGCTAATTTGATTCGATTTCTTAGATAAAACCCAGACCTTGGCATGCCATTAAAATGATAAAGAAATCTACTCAACAATTTCAAAGACTCCCTCTACTTCTCTGTTGGGATAATTCTAAAAATTGAAATGATAGAAAATTCATAAGAAATTAATCATAATCAAAGAGCTTCTCCCAGGTTTCAAGTGGCAAAGCGAGAAGGGTAATTATTTGACCCACCCAAATATTTTTGCTTTTGCATCAAATTTTTGTCAAGAACGCCAACGAGTCGCGGAATAACATTTCAGACACTGACCTAGTTTAAGGTAAATAGCGGAACGAGTAGGAACGAGAGTATTTGGGGCCAATTACCAACATTGTGGACAAAGAAATGAGACTTTGCATATACCTAAATATATATACATATGTTTATGTATATTTACTTAATTGAGTAGCTACGCCCCGCCGCCCTCGGGTAGCCCATTTCATTTCTTTATTAATTTTTTGTTCGTTTTAATTATTCATTTTCTCTTGGCTGCCTCTGCTGAAAAGTGAAACGCTTAGAACCAGAATTTGTCTCGCCTTTTGGTTTATTATTGCTCATTGCTCCAGTTATGCCTGCAAGAGGGTAATGTATCCACATCTCTGTCTCTATCCGTATCTGTATACAGAAGTATCTATATATCTGCAGCTGTCCGTCTGAATTACAGAGCTTAAACGAGGTTGACACACTTACATTTATTTGGCCCATAATGAGCTGGCAAATGATTTGCTTTTTGTGTGTGCTTCTTTCTCACTATTTTTATTATCATTATTGTTACTGGTTTTTTTCACTTTCCATCAATAAAATAATGAAATGAAATGCTTTAAATTGTCTCTCTGTTGCCCCTCTGTGTTTGCGTAGCATAATGAGCCGCTTCGACAAAGACAAACAAAGACCAAGAAAGAGGCGGAAAGTCGAATCAAAGTTGGTAGGAAAATACAAAAGTTTCGAATAATAATGGGAGTCAAAGTTATATAACCTATGCATATAAATCAGTTGGCCAGAATGATGGTAGGACGTTGCCTTGTTCTTGTGCAACTTTTTTTACAACTTTAACTCGGGGGAGAGGCTGTGTGTGGCTTTTTTTTCTGCACAAATACAAGGTATTTTTTCTGCTTTTTAATTAAAACTGACAGAGGAATTCATTGAATTGAGGGAATTCAAGTAAAGTATTTGACTTTTAGGTGTATAATTTCTTAAAACTTGAGCTTAATGTTGAGAAATTTAATAATTGACTCATAGTTAGCTATTAATAATAAAGAATTATTTAAATAAATTTTTTTTTTTTTAATTTCTTATTATTAATTTAATTTTCATGGATTTTGCAAGCAGTTTTCTATTTATTTATAATTTATAAGCCCTCCATTAACTATAAATTCATTTATTTTCAATTAAAATCGAGTTTCAAATATATTTACAGGCCTTTAGTTAGCTATTTATAATAAATGATTACTTAAATTAATATATTTAAGGGAAATTCTTATTATTAATACAATTTTTATAAATTTTCCAGGCAGTTTTATATTTATTTATAATTTTTAAACTATAAATTCATCTAATTTGTTTAGAAATCACTCATCCTCACTTCCTCTTTAGCATTCTAGCTTTAAATAAAAACAATTCAACTTCAATTGTGCCATTTGAGCGGCAGCAGCTATGTAATTCCCTTTTTTTGGGGGCTTTTCAATTGAGAGTTCACATGCCATTGTGTTGCGGCGAGATTACACATACGCCCTGTGTGTTGCGTTGGAGCGACAATTTCCTGCATTTGAGAGACAAAAACAGAGTGCGCACAGAGTACATAGTCCTCGGTACATGGAACAGACATAACCAACGCCCGCTGTCACTTCAATTCATAACAGATGCAAATAAATTTCCATTAAAGTTGCGGGGATACCGCACAGACAGAGAGTGAGACTCGTAACCCTTAGCCGCGTGGGCGGATAACGAGCAGATGCCGGCAGATCCCGGTGGATTAAGGTGCCTCCCGTTTAGATAATTCCCACCTCGCAAATTGCGGCATTAAGTGAGTAAGCGAGAGGTGCTTAGTTTTCATACATTTAAATGAAATAAGTACGTGTATCTGGCGGATACATGGCAGCAGTGACAGTTGCATCCACACGCGACTGCCCCTGCGACTGCGGCTTTATGATCTCTCTTCGCTGGTTACTTAACTTTCTTTTGGCCCCTTGGGGGCCAAGTTCAATGCGCTTAACAGCGCCATTTGCCTTTCCTTCCAGCCAAGCTCAACTTTCACATTCATAACCTTTGGCCACTTCCTCCCGACAAAAACAAAACACACACGAAAAGATAGGAGTAATTTTCACACAAAAAAAAAAAAACTCCTATATACATTTCGGCATTTTGCATTTGGCAATTGCAATAGGCGAAGTATGCAGTGCAATCAATGCTTCTCATTCGATATTTTGCAAGCTCACTCACTCACCGGGCTGTGGGGCAAGTATTTCATTCGGTTCGGTTCATTTCAGTTTCCATTCGAAAGAGTAAAAAGTATCTACACGCATGGGAGTGGAAAAAGAAGTGCACACACAAAGTTGATGCAACGATGAAATATCGCAGTGAGAGTCCGAGTGTGAATGTGAATGTGGGTATGAATATGAGTGCGAGTACGAGTCCCAGTCCCAGTCCCAGCTAAATTTATGTGGGAAGTTTCTGGGTGATGTTCGCAATTTTAAGGCCCTGCTCCCCGGGACGGCGGCGTAACTTATCTAATAACGGAGGCCCACTACTTCCTGGCAGGCCTGCTTTTTTCTCCCTCCCCCCCAGAATGTGAGAACAGAATGTGCCAGCGCAAAAAAGGGTTAAATTTATCTGGCTAGATATTCCGTCACTATTAAGATTTATGTCTCAGATTGAGTGTTCTTTTGTACTTGCCAGCGATAGAAATCTTTTAATAAATGTTCCTAAAAGAAGCCTGGGAAGTTGAGGTAAATGTTAAACTGCATAATAGATAGCATGAGTGTAAGTGAATAAAAAAATTGATATAAAGAGGCAGCCCTGCAATTTCTATAATTATTTTGCAGCTTTAAAAGTTTATTTGGTAAAAAAATTCTATAAATAAATAAAGCTATTTAAGCAAGCCCAAGTTAAGGCCTTAAATGTTATCATAGGTAACAAGGAAATGCATAAAATGTTTACAATTAACAGCTAATCTCTTATTAACAAGTGAAAAATGAAAGTTACAACTCATGAAGTTATAAAAAGTCCATACAAAAATAATCACCAAGTAAAGGGTAACCAACTTTTTGGGGCGTTAAAGCCAACTTATGCAATCCCTGCCAGGCAGCTCCGATTTTGATGGCAAATAAAACTTAACCAAATAAGCAAACTAGACCCACATTGAGTGCAACAGTGGGCTCCATAAATACAGCCACCTGCTGTGCCCCGTGTCTCTCAAAACTCAAAACTCGCCTACAATTGCATCACAGATAAAAAACGTATCTATCAAACGGAAGGCGACAGCCTAAGTCAGACCTTCTGGGCCGCACATGCGCAGATGGCCAGTGGCCGGTGGCCAAGATGGGGGGTGAATTGGCCAAGTCGCTCTTGGGTGTTAATCGCTATGCAGACTGCCAAACTCGCACCACAGAAAATTCCAAAAAGTCCAGAGGCGTGCCATCGCAAGCTCCGAAAACAAAAACGGAAAAGAGCCCCCAGAAATTAATATGCATTGTTGCAGCAGCACGTCGCCTTGCATATTTGGACTTTCACTTTTTGTTTTCTTTTCTCCAAGCAGAAAAAAAGAGTTAAATAAAAGGCAAGCAGTAAGACGTCAAAATGAACTTATGGCGCTGCTCGATCCACGTCGACATGTCATCCAATTACAAATAGTTAAACACAAATAAATACATTATGTATTTCCCAGATTGGGGCTTCCGAGTCCGCGAGTCCAGTGGGCGAGCGGCGATTAAAGTGGTTTGCCGCGTTAATTGCTGGCACCGCTTCGCTTCTCCCTTGCCGCAATTAGGCCCAGAAATCAAAGTTACGCATTTCCAATTGCGCAATCATCACGATCTGTTTTTTTTTCGCCGTGTCTGGAGATTTTCATGGCTTGCGAAAGTAAACATTTTTACAGTCCGCTTCGCGGACAATGCGTGCAGTTATTAGTAGTTTCGATTCATTAATCATGTGTGGAGCGAAAGAGTCGGGGATATATATATATGTATATCTAATATTTATGTCTGGGGGCACCTGCTGGGCATGGGAAATGAAAATGGGACAAGGGAATTAAATGGGAAAATTGCCACTGGGCTTGAGAGAGGTGATTATGAATTAGGAGAGGCATCAGATTGGAGGTGAACTCTTATCATAACGAGCTGGAGATTGCTACGAAAATTGGCTTTACTTCAAAAACATTCTAGGAAAGTTTAAAGTGGATAATAGTTATTAAGTAACTAAACAATTTCTAGGGTAAAGAAAGTGTAAACAAGTGGGACTAAGTTTATTCTTCATCATCTTTAGAATGTCCAAGATCCTCTGCCTCTCCAACGGACTCTGACCTATTTAGTTACTTATTTTAAATAACCCTACTTTCATTTTTAAACTTTAACTAAACTTAAAATCATTTAATTTCCCTTTCTAATCCGTACAAACTTTACAAATCAATGGTTTCCCCAAACACAAATGCATCTCAACAGCGCTTAAGGCTTTGTAAATCCCGGATTAGTTGTACCGCCACGTTTAGTTTTCCCCTCCTGAAACTTACCCCTCACAACTGGCAGAGACTTTTAATTAACTTAAATCAATGACAACCTGCATTGGCAATACAAACGTTAGGGACTTCAGCTGGAAACAACTATTGTTGCATTGAGACAATGACAACAAAGTCGACATCCGAATCGATTGGAGTGGAAGAAAGCCACAGCAGTTGGGGCCGGGCCATTAGGTGTCCCAGGAAAGGTGGTCAACCAGATGGTCAACAATTGCAGCAAATCACAGGGGACAGGCAGGCGAAAAATGCATGTGCTTCCGCTGAAAGTGCAGGCAATTTGAGGCAATCTGGCGGAGATCTAATGCTGGAATGGAGTGTTGGCCGGGACGAAGAATTGCTGGTTTGATTTTAATTGCCACCGACTGACCGACACCGACCAGCGGAGGCACTGAACTTGGGCGGCTGTAATTCGAGCCACAAACAGAAAGGCCGTGTAATCCAAGTTGGCGGTGAGAAATTCCACCGGACCATCGAGGAACTCGAACTCTAACTCCTATCCCGAGGATGGTGGAGAACCTGTGTGTGAAAGTCCAAGGCGGCGAGTGGATCAAGTTCGAATTACCATAAAATATGCAGAGACAACGCATGCGCAACACGTCGTAACCTAATGCAGATACATTTTGATGGCTACAGATACACGGACTGCGTCCAGTTCGGCCCTGTGCAGGGTGACCTGCTCACCTTGGAATGGTAGTAAAAAAAAGACATTTAACGGCAAGTTTCGGGGCTACCAGCGACAAAGAAATCCAGTGACTATATATCCCCCAAATGAAGGGGTTTGCTGTGCTCTAAATATATGATAAATCCATTGGCCTTTGGGCGAATTTCATGCTTGCCGAGGCGTCACCTCGATCTGCACTCAAAGAAAACTGCAGGGGGAGTTATGGGGGCTTAATAAATAATTAAAAATAATTACAAATTGATTCTGAAGGGTATTTCTTAGTGAAGTAAAGGCTTTAGGGTTTTTTATCCCATAAAAACTGTTGGTTGAAATTTAAAATAATTATTAATATAATCTTTAAAGTTTAGTAAAGTTTTCCTACTAATAAATTTATTTCTTCATTTCCTATTTAATAATGAATTGTGTTTTTTTTTTGCCGAGTGTTTATAGGGCGGACGTTTCGACAGGCTTCTATTTGTGTGCTTTGTATAGACCTTTTATACCACTAATTGAATTATGTTGCACATTTCGGAGAGTCAAGCTTCATGGTTCTGCGACTGCTGCGGATATTTGCCAATTGAGTTATTGCCTTTTGGCTGTGCATTAGAGTGAGCCAAGCTCAGCTCACCCCACCTCACCTCTCCTCACTGCGCCGTCGATTTCCCAATGGAAAGTTTTTGCAACTCTTTAGACCAAGTTCTGTTTGCCAAAACGGGTTGCCTTGGCAAATACAGTTAACGGTTTTCCGACTGCTGTGAATCGTTTTGTCACGCCTGCAACTAGCTTCAAAGAAAACACTCCTCTTCAAAATGTAAGTGCAAAGTTTTGGAAGCACCTGTAAAAAGCCAACCTCTTCCCCTCGATTTTGTTTGAAGTAAATAACTCCTTATCTCAGCACCTGCTTAGTACTCGGTCTCTGAGATTTGTGAGCCTTTTAGTTTTCCATTTATCGAGTTGGCTCGAAGATAGGGGAGCCAGCAGCAAGTAAGCCAATTATTCAATCTCAATTGGCAGGTGCTTCGCCGAACTCCCCAAGGCAATCGAGATGTGAGTGGGATGATACCTAGAAAGGAAGCAGTAAAAAACTGCAGAGAACTAATAGGTTTCTTTAGAACCAGGACTTTCGTCTAGAAAGGAGAGGAATCATTTGAATAAATTTCAGGAAGTACAAGCCAATTTGAGATTTATTAAGGCAAGCTTCTTGTAAGGAAATGTATTATATAAAAGATTTGCTTTAGTTTTAAAGTGAAATATAATTTCATATATATTGAAATTCGTCTCTTGGCTTATTACAAATTCATTGAAACATTTGTTTTGTTCCCTTTGGCTTTTTTAAATGAACTCCCTTGTTGATTGCGGAGCATTTCTCCAGGCCATAAATATTTTATTTCCTTGCAATTCCACATTTCCACATTTCAGTTTAAACATTTATTGAATTGTCAACAATTCTGGCTGCTCTGAAATGCGAAAAAGCTAAGGAAAATCTTCCACAAATCATAGTTGCTTTATTTCTCTACTTAAGTTAGTGAATTAATTCTTTAAAGTTATTTAATATATGAAAGGCATACATGATTATATTTATTCAAAGTTATTATTTAAAGATAACAATTAAAACACGAATTTATGGTCACGTAATGTTTATATAATTCCCCGCATTTCCGTGCAGATGCACCGCATTTTTCGAATAATTTAATTGGTAATTTCACGAGAGAATAAACTAACAAAATAAAAGTGAGTCTGCAGTTCTGGAAAGTAAGCATTAACAGCCTCGTAGCCCCATTCCCCCATTTAGTGGTACATCAAATGCGAGATTTGTGGCGCTTTTTGCACTGGCGGCTTCTCTTATTTCTCTCGTTTCTCCGCTCGTTTCCAATAAACAATTCTGTTTGCTTTATTGGTTTTCCTGACAAACTCGTTCGGCTCTCAATGAGCGGACAGGTTGTTCGCCGGAATGGTGGCGCACGGAGCGGGGAGTCGCTGGCGGGGAAGGGCAACGGGTTGGAGAACCCGGAGTCAGCATGTTTTCAAGATCAAAAAGCGAATGGCGGTGGAGCCAAAGAAATTGCACAAAAATTTACACACACAAGAAAAGGTAAAAAAGAAATGGAAAAAATTGAAAAAAAACGTGAGCGAAAAAAGAGCAATTTTCAAAAAGGGAACCTTTCACTGCAGCCTTACACAGGGAAAATTCGGAAAAGCAAAGAAAGATATTGTTTTCAAATATTTATTTTATTCCATTTTAGATCATTTTTCTTGGAATAAATATTACATTTTAAATATTGAAAAAAATTATTTTAAAACTTTGGGTAAAATTAAATCAAAATAGAATTAGATCTTAATAAATCCCATTTGAAATAAGTTAGTTCAGTTAAGTTTTAATTTAGTTTCGAAATCTAAACGTTTGAAAACATTTAGGTTTCAAAGCACTAACTTAAATATCTCAAGTTTAAACTTAATATATTCCTTTAAAAATTCCTAAAATTTTAAAGGAATTTTAAAATTTTTTTTGCACTGCCTGAGGTGAAGGAAAGGTGAGGTTGAGGACAAGTGATAAACGTAAAGAAATGCCGCGCAATTGAAAAGTGGCACAGATGCGAGGGCAGCGGCCGCAGAAGGCAACGGTACCGCCAAAGCAGGAGGCAAAAGGGATTCCAGGAGCGGACTGGGGGCGGGCATCAGCAATCAGCATCCAAGGAAGCTGGAGGTAGGGCGTCACAAAGGAGCCAAAACCGAGAAGAGATGGGGGTGGACGACGCAAAAAGCGTGTGCGTATCAACAAAAACGATGAAGATGGTCGTAGGCTGGGCCCCGTATGAAAGGCTGTTGGGCTGAACAGGATGCCCAAGGGCGTGGGCAGCTGTGGGTGGTGGTGGGTGGATGATTTTTCCTGCGAACAGTAGCACTTGCTTGGCGTATTTTGTTGCCCTGCTTTTCTTGTACTTTCTTTTTATTTTTACTCTTCTTACTTGACAAATGCGCAAAAAACTTACCTGTAAAATATGGGCACGCTGCGGAGCGAGCTCTTAATAATTTATTTACGGGGCACGTCGAGGAGTTACGACCCTGCAATGATTCCGGAATATTTGAATTGGATATTTTATGATTTCGGGATTTTTTGGAAGTTAAGCTTTGAGTTGGCTAAGGCTCAATCTTATATTTTTTGGCCCAGGGAACTGAAAACAGTGAATATATGGTACGCACAGCAGCTCTGTTTTGATTGAGCGCGCGCAAAAAATTATACACAAAATCAGCAGCACTCACACTCAGCACACACAGACCCACACGGTGGCTGGAGACTCGAGATAGAGACGCACCGACGGCTTGAGAAGAGCGGGAGAGAGAACTATTCCAGGCACCGACCGCGAACTGCACCCAGTATGCTGCTCAGCGTGCTCAGTACTCGATACCAACTCGAATCGTGGCTTAAACTGGCGACACACAACGCACTTTGAACGCGAGAATACGACCGCCTGCTTTGAACCGTGCTTTTCAACTGTTTTTCCAGCGACTTTAGCTTCAGCTTCAGCTTCAGGCTCAGCGCAGCAGCCGCACCAACTCTTGCAGCAATACATGCGCACGGCCAGCAGCCGAAAGCTTTTTGGCTCACTGTGGGGCTAACAGCCTGTTTTGCGGGTTAAATATTTACTACAAGCCAAGCTTACTATAAAGTAAAGCTAACAAAATTTCAATAAATTCGACAAGGTTTTTTTTATAAGAGTTTAGAATTTAGAAATTAATATGATATTGAAATCAACTTTAAAAAATGCCTAAACTATAACTCTTGATTACAAGTTCTCTAGAAATTGGTTAAATTATTCTTTAAATACATATATTTAAAATATCGCTTAAAATATTTTAATGTTAATGTTCTTAAACCTCGCTAGCTTTACATTTTTAAACAACAATAGTGTTCATATTTTCCACTGCCAAGCAAAGTATCTACGCCAAGCCCAGCGCCAACAGCAAGGCGACCCCCGCACAAAGCTTATGTTGCGAGCAGTTGAGCTTAGAGTTGCCGGAAAGTTTAAATAATGTTAATTTCCAAAAACTTTCTTTAACCCTTGACGTATTTTTCGGTTTATTTATACACGTTTGAAAATTTTAACATTATTCTTTATATTTTTTACGCAAAATATCCCATAAATAAATTGTGAAATCAAGAACAAACAGCACTACATTTTTTAATGCAATAAAATGTAAAATTTAAGCTACATAGAAGTATAGTTTTTTTTATTCTTAATTACATCATAATATGAATATCCCACAAATAAACAAAACAAATTATAATGCTATAAAATATAAAAATTAAATCTCAAAGAAGTATGGTTGTTTTACCAAGGTAAACTATCCCAAAATAATAAAAATAGACAAAAAATAATTTGTGAAACAAAAGTCAATTAGCAAGCACTCTATTAGTATTGTTTTTTTTTTTATTAATTATTAATATTAATTATATTAATTATCCCATACCAAGAAACAATTAAAACTCAATTTTTTAAATTCAATTAAATATACAATTTTAATCATAAGAATATAGTATTTTTATCAATGTGAATTATCTCAAAATATTAAAACATATTCCACAAATAATTTGTGAATCCAAAATACATTATAATATTTAAACCTCATAAAAGTGCAGTATTTTTATTAATGTTAATTAAATTAATTGTAATTAAATTAATTGTAAATATCCCATAAATAATTTGTAATACCAGAAAACATGAAACAATAAATTTTTTAATTCATTAAAATATACAATTATTTTTATTTATCTTTGATTTATATATTTATTATTATATTTATTATCCCATAATATTAATATCCCATAGATACTATGTGAAACAAATAAAAATTAGCACTCAATTTGTAATGCAATAAAATATAAAATGTAAACAATACAGTAGTAAATTATTTTTTAATGGAAAATGGTAAATACATAAAATATTTGTTAAAATCCTTTATATTTGTGTTCTTTAGAATTTTTCTAAATATCTTTCAGAAACCTGTTAACTCTTCAAGTTCGATTCGAAGCGAACGAGTGAAGCCATGAGCTTTGGGTCATGGAATGCTCCAAAAACCACCTGCTGCCCATGTTTTCCACTCAGATTTCGATCCGACTTGAAAAATGTTTATCCCCGACACCTGATTACCAGCCAGATTGGACAAAGAATGAGCTACATGGATGACTGTTTTGCCGGGGCTGCGCAGGACTTCCTTGTCTGCATCACCATTCACAAGGCCATCGATGTGGGCGTATCTACCGGAGATCTGTACGTTCGGATGAGCATAGACAAGATGACCAAGAGCACCAGGTCGTACACCAATACGGAGAATCCGTTCTTTAACGAGGTGTGTGAGTCAAGAGAAAGACGCTTTCTTGAATGGCATCTATATATTCCGTTCTCAGTACTTCGTTTTCGAATTCCACTGCACCCTGGCCGAGCTCCTTCGGCTGACAATCCTCTTTGAGCTGAAGAAGCACATGACCTACAAGAAGAATGTGGTGGTGAGCGAGCTGATGGTGGATCTGCACAGCGTTTGGAACCAGGTCAATCATGGCTACTTCAAGAAGTGGGGTCGCCTAGAGGCACCCATCGAGGACAATCCCATCAAGGAAGAGGCACTCAAAACCCACGGCTTCCTGCAACTCGACATAGCTATTGTGTCCCAGCACCGTAACGTGATAAATAGCGCTCTGCGACCGGAGAATGAGGATACCGAAACGATGAACAAGTGGACAGTGGACCAGGACTTTGATGATGTGGAGAAGTGCGTCTGCGCTTCCCTTTTTTCCCCCTTTTTTTTTTGTAATTTCTCTCCTTAGAAATCTGATGACAAATGCCACATCCATGGCACCGAGTAACATCCGCTATTTCATCGCCTTCTACCGGGGCTACTTCATCCGGCAGAGCAGCTACATGATCCAAGTATCGTTCGCCGGCTTCAATGTATCTGGCACTCGGCATTGACGTATGTTTTCGTTTTTAAAGTACAGATTCTATCCTTTCAAGGGCAAAACCCCGGTGGCCAAGAGCACAACGACGCCGGTGTGGAACCACGAGATTTATTTCGCTTGGATGTATCCCTCGGTTTCCCAGCGGCTTTTAATTCTAATTTTATCTCACGAGAATTTGCAGTGGAAATGTGTGGCCGAGTTTGAATTATCTTTGGAGGAAATTGCCTTCAAAAGTAAGGGAATTTATGGTTCTAAATTTTCTCTAAAATGGGGATTCTAAGGAAGGATATATCCTGCTTTCTATAGGCATTCCATCTTTGGGACCCACCTACATACACCTCTACGATCCCATCAACCCAATGATTTATGTGGGTCGCCTACTGATGGAGGTTCGCTCCGAAATGCTAACTGACGCCCAGCCCAGTCATTCGTTGTCCTCGAAGACGCTGGCGGGCCTGGATGAGTCACGTTACTGGCACGACGAAGTGTATCTGGTGGAGTTTCTCCCGTTGATGGGTCATAATATTCAAACCTCGGAAAATGGGTACACGATCTCGGCGTGGCTGGCCGAGCATAGCTCCAATGTGCTGGAAGGGCAGCTAAAAACGCCATCGGGCCGCTTCCTAACCGCCTTGCACTCGAAAAGTTTCCGCCGGCAGGCTCCCTTCCGATCCTGCATGTTCCGTGTCCGTTTGCCGGATAATCGAGCCAAGTACGAGAGTGATTTTTTTATGTTGGGTGTGGTCAACTTTATGGTAATAATGGTTGCATCTGGAAGTCTAAAATTATATGCCCTAAATTCCTGACAGCACTCTGAGTTGGATATCTTCAAGATATTCCAACTGAAGCATGCGCTGCAGGAGGAGGAGCAGGCCAAGTGCCTAAGGGCCATTGTGGGTAATGTTTTGACCAGAATCAAGGAGGGTCTGAACGCCCACCGCTTCGACCACGACGTGAAGCCGCAGCGCACCACCTGGGACATTAATCGGCAGCTTTACCTGCTGGACTACTTTGTGAAGCTGCCGCAGAAGCTGAACCAGCTGAGGCAGCGATTGCGCAGCTGCTACTTGGAGCACCTGGCCGCCACCATGGCGGATGTGGTCAATGAGCTGCAGCGCCTGGTGGCCGAGATTGGGACTTTGTGCAATATGGCTCGCCTGCAGGATGAGTGGCCGGAGCTAGTGCTCTCCCTCGGTGCGGGGGGCAAAGAACTGGGAAGATGTCGCCTAAATGCCAAGCTCTTCCTGCACCTACAACGGCAGGATTTATCGCTGCAGAAGGAGACGCTCTCCTGGCGACTGAGGAGCTTTCCCTTCAAGTCCGTCAGTTGCATCCACACCTGTCCCAATTGTGGCTGCACCTCTGCCATCATTTCGGGATGCCTTTCCATTGTTGTGGAACGCGAACGGAAGGATTTTCTCGCCGCCGTCAAACCGGATTGGACCAGCGTCGAGCCCATGTTGTGGGAGCCAATCATAGAGCAGACGCACTTCATCTGCCACGTCTACGTACATCAGGCAAAGATTCGTCCTGGGGGTGAAAAGAAGTGTGTCATCGACTCCCACCTGAGGATCCTGTTTGCGGAGCAGGCCGGCGAAACCTATAGATCCCCTGGTTCACTGACTCCCATTTGGAATTCAGTGATGACTTTCAAATCCCTTTCTCTTCCCGGGGGCATTAATCTTTATGTTAAGAATCCTCCCCTGCTCTCGCTTGAGTTCTTAAAATCGGAAAAGATTATCTCTGATGATCTCGTGGGCATGGGCTGTGTGGCAGCCAGCGTTATCAGGCAGGATAAGGCAACTGGCTCCAACTGGGAGGACACAGGGAGTCATTGGTGGTATATAAATCCTGCTCAGAATTTACAGAAGCTGAAGCACCTGAGTCCACCGCCGCTCAAGTGGGTGCCAATCGCCAGAAAGGGTTCCGTTCAGGCCGAAGTCCTGATGTCGGCGGAGCTCATTGAAATATCCCAGGAGGCCAGTATGCAGGATGCACGCAAAGAGCCACAACTGGCCACGGGAATTCCTGCAGCCATCAAACCGAATATGCAAAATTTTATGTAAGTTTGGGAACAGGGAACATATCTTAGAACGAAACCTCCAACTATAGCCTAATCCCTGACAGCCTGGAGGTATTCTTTGTGGGATTAAGAAACTACAGCAAGAGCAGCATGAGCTCGGCGGGCAAGCGAAAGATCAGGGTAATGATGGGCGACCTGGTCTTGACCAGCGGCCCCTCCATGGCTCGCGTTCGAAATACAATCAATTTTCTGGTAGCCTATGCCTCGGGTGTCGTGGTAAATGAATGCCTCAAGACTTTATCCATTCCCATATCCTCCATCTTTCCAACCTATTCAGAGCCTGCCCGACCAGCAGGAGTATTGGCCACCCATTATAGCCACCGATGTGCTGCTCTCCGGCTTCAACAGCGAATCCACCCTGGGAGCCGCTCTCATTCCCAATTCAACGAATTTCCTGCAACGCGACAAGACGCTCAGGTGTGTGTCCACCGCAAGGAGGCAGACTTCCAGCGCCACCTCCACCACGGTCACGGTCACAGACGAAAGCGAGGACAAGGAGGAGGAGACGGATGATGAAGCCGAGCTGGAATGGGAGGAGAAGGGGCCGCCAGCTAGAATCACCAGCTGGTGGAGGCGATTGTTGCTCGCCCTGGGATTACGGACGGCCGATTATGCCAACCGGCAGGCACTGAGGCAAGACAGTGACCTCTTCAAATCCGACAAATCGGAGTTGCTCGATGAGCGGGAATACACCTGGTGGACCAAGTTCTACAATTCCATGTACTGGAGTGCAGCAGAGATGTCCCACGACCACAAGCACCGGCTGGTCATCTATCCCAGCGAGCTGGAGAAGCAGTCGCAGTTCAGTTACCTTCAGGACTGGGCAATAGCCGTCTCGTTGGTCCACGGAGTCAAGTTTAAAAAGCAGGCCCCTCCGCGAGAGGATGTCTATGCCACATTGAAGATGCAGTTTAAGCTGACACCTTGTCAGTGCTCGGTGCTCGAGGATCCGGAAGCCGGTGGCGATATGATTCGCCCCATGACAAATCCACTGAATCAACGTGACCAGGCCTCGCTCCGCGCCCTGCAGGAGACAGTGAAGCTACTCGTAAGGGTGTATATAGTCCAGGGGATCCAGATGCGGCCGAGGGACCTAAGAGGCGACTCTGATTGCTATGTGAAGCTCTGTCTCGGTGGCAAAACCTTCTCCGATCGGGCTAACTACAGTGCCAACCATAGCAATCCGGTTTTCGGTCGCTTATTCGAGCTGGAGGCAAGTCTGCCCGGCGACCACATGCTGCAAATCGCTGTTCACGATCGTGACAAGGTCAAGGATGAGTTCATTGGACATACCGTTATTGACTTGGAGGATCGCTGGCGGACTCGCCATCGGGCCACAGTGGGCTTGCCCAACGAATATAGCAAGACTGGCTATAATCACTGGCATGATAAAAGTTTGCCCTCGGAGATCCTTTTGGAACTGTGCAAAAAAAGGGGAGTTCCACCGCCCTATTACTACAATAATGTCATTGAGGTGGACGGCATGTTGTTTGGGGATGAGGCGGTGATCTCAAAAGGTTGGTAAATTAAGGGTTTATAGGACATGAATATATATAAGATGTACTCATTGATTAAAGATGAATCAATGCATGAGCGTCTCAGCCTGGCGGTGCTCAAGAACCTGGAGAAGCTGCCTTCTTTGGGCTATCAACTGGTGCCTGAGCATGTGGAGACCAGATCCCTTTATCGTGATGATTATCCAAATGTTGAGCAGGTAATTAACTGCATTTAATTGCAATATCTAAAAATTAAAATTAACTTATTTGAACTTTTAAGTTAACTTTTATAATTTTATAGAAATATTTTATTATATTTTCCTATAATTTTCTTGATGTTTTTGTGCATTACCTTTCCCAACATAATGATTTAATGGGCAGAACTATCTTAGATTAGTATTTCTATATATAGTCAGAAATAAATAGCTGCCATTAATTATGATAAAATCGGTCTAGACAAGCGTTATCAAGGCTGGAAAGTATATCTAGCATAGAATAGCATTAAACCATATAATTTTTGATAAAAACATGTTTATTTTATCGATTTAATCATCTGCTTAATATTAAAAATTGTATAAATATGTTAACTATATTATTAACAATTTTTCTGAGTCATTAATATTAATAAAGGTTCTCCAGAATTAATTTAGCACGAAAGTATTTTTTAAATAAGCTACATATAATTTTGTTTCAGATAATAAATAAAATATAATGTTCAAGAATTTAAAATAATATTTTTAAAATAATATAAATTAAGTTAACTTTTTAGATAATTAATAAAATATAATGTTGAAAACGTGAAATATTTTTTCGGGGTTTTATTGTTAGTATAAACATTAAACATTAAACAAGTTAATTTCTCATACCAGATGCACCCAGAACTAATCTCTGCTCACTCCTTATCCATTATCCAGGGTAAGCTGCAGATGTGGATCGAGCTGTTCGAGGCTAACATCTATGTTCCGAATCCCATTGACATAACGCCGGTGCCGCCTGCTTATTTCGAGGTGCGTGTTGTGGTCAAGAAACTGACCGGCATCCAGGCCGGGGACAGGAACATTTTCGGGAAACTAATGAGCGACATATACGTGATTGGGTGAGTGCCGGGTGCCGGAGGAGGGGAGGGCTCCATTATCCTGTGGGTTACAAGCGGGATCCGTGTAAGCGATATGCAATTACCGAAGTTTTTGCGTTTTTCGCAATGCTTTGCAGATGGTGCGAGGACGAGGACAAAAGGCAATCCACCGATATCCATTACCGCTCATTTGCGGGCGATGCGGCCTTTAATTGGCGCATGGTCTTCGGTATGCAGTACTCCCCCAACGAGGACCTGGTGAGTTCTGCCTTGACCTTGCCTAATTGGCGGCGGTAACCAATCCGGCACTAATTATCCACTGGCCTCTCTCCGGTTTCCGTTTCTATGTTTCGCAAATACAAATACAAAGATATATACATATATTTTATAATTTATAGATGGTCATCCGGCGCAAGGAGGGGCTGCGGGAGGAGATCGAGTTCAAGAGGCCGCCCATTATCTATCTGCAGGTGTGGGACAAGGACGTAATCACCCGCGACGAGTACCTGGCGGCCCTCGAGCTGAATCTCTCCAACATATACGTTCCATACAGAAATGCCCAGGCGTGCAAGCCGTTTTCCAAGAAACGAAATCGCGTCAATCTCTTCAAGCGAAAGGTCATCTCCGGCTGGTTTCCCCTCGAGGGTAATACGAATCTCGCGCAAGCCAAGAGGGAAAAGGTCAAGACGGTGAGTGCGTCATGGTCAGGGTCCGGAGCTTCGAGCTAGTGTTATGGGTCTTTCGGTTATTTTTAGGGCAAGATTCAGTTACAAATTGAGGTATGTAACGATATGGAGGCTGCCAACCGGCCGGCTGGACTTGGACAGGATCCGCCAATGGCTCTGGAAGCACCCTAGTAAGTTTACCTTTTATCTTTGAGATGATTTTTAGTTCATGTTTATTTATATTTTTTTTCTGTCTTTTAGCCGCCCAGATACCTCGTTTAATCCTTTGACGAATCCTTGGAAATCCTTCAAGCACATTCTGTGGCCCGCCATATGGAAATATGTCCTGTTGACAGTAATTGTTTTGACCGTTGTCCTAGCACTGGTGCTCAAATTTTCCAAACTGCCCCGCAGGCTCATGGGCATTCCATTTAAGTGAGGTGTGGTTTTTTTAATTGCTTAATCGTTTGTTTATTGTTCCTTGTTAGCTAAATTTAATTGCAGTTTGCATTTAAAAATATTTTCCAATAAATAACGTTATTGTTTTATAGCTTCGCTGCTCGGTGGTTCCTAAAGTAATTAAATAAAAATAATAATGGCCAACTTAAGTGCTTGTGCGGGGGTAAAAGCGATACTGGCCACTGGGCAATATTTTGTAGCTAAGAAATTACTTGACTTTGGGACTGACGGGAAAGGAATTAATACTTAATTATACGTTTAAAATTTTGTTAAATTAAAAAAATGCTTTACTGGGATTTCATTATGAAGTCAATGAAAGAATATCTTTAGAAAACATCAAAGATGCCAAGGAAATTCTAAATTTAAACACACCCTTAAACTCAGCTCAAATTAAGTTCTTTAAAAAATAATGTAATCTTCAAGAAGCTTATAATTTTGACTATTTCAAAGTATATACAAAATGTCTCCCAAGAAGCCACAATTTCTATACCCTTAAATTATCCTTCCATCAATCGCAATTGCTATCACTGTTGAAAAATCAGTTTTTCCGCTTTTCCGGCCACTGGAAGCCCTTTAAAGTATCCAGAACTATCGCAGAGCCACTTGAGTTCGAGTATTTCACCATGTGGGTGGCAATGGGGCTATGTGGACTCGCGAACTTGTGGTTGGGATGTCCATGTGTACATATGGTATCTCTATATCTGTTCGATTTTGCCATTTTGCCGGACGGTTAATGTGTTAATGGCGGCGAAACGAGGCGACAAAGTGACGAAAGGCTGCCAGTCGTTATCAGGACCGCCCCGAACCAGTGTGAACTGTTTATGCCACGGACTCGAGGCACTGGCTGCCACGTTTTAGTCGGTTTCCAGCCATCGGAGCTGACGGTTATTCCCCCATTGCAAATTCCTCACCAGGAAAGGAGTCAAAGGAGCTGTAGTGGCAAGGAGCAAATTTATATTGAAAGGTGCTAATTAGGTTTTGTAATTAAAGTGCCTGTCCATCAGCACTTCAGCTGGAATTGTGAGAGCCGCCTCAAGTCCTTGTTGCGAGTCCTTGCCCGCGTAGTGCTTGTAGTGCTTCCTCCGCGGCGAAGGAGCAGATCGCCAGAGCAACATATGGCAAGCAGCCTTTAATGCGGTTAAACGCAGTGCGAATATTCTCGGAAAATTCCTGCTGCTGCCGCAGTTGTGCCTGCTCCGTGTGCTCCGTTCTAGTCTTGGCGGAGATCAAAATCAAGTTTAAGTTTTTTAAATTTAAAGTCGACTGAAGGATGTAAGTGCATCGGCAACGAGAAACACATTTGGCGTACTGATCAAGTGAGAAAAAAATAAAGAAAAAGGAGTAAATAAAGCCAAGGTGAGACTGGGATAAATTCTGCATTTTAAAGAATTAATTATTTGAGTTTTTAACAATTTATTTTGAAGTTTTAATATTTAAATTTGCATGAAAACTTATCAATTGTTAGCTGTGATTTTAGCACTCGATATTATAAGGACTTTTGTAGACTCTTTTCTTATTAATATATCCTGAATTTTAATTCATAATTTAAACTTTCAACTCAGTGAACAAAAATAGTATTTGCTTCTTTTTACAATTAGAATAAGTACCCTTCTCCCTTTAGCAGTCTTTCCCAAAGGACCCGAAATAAGGGATGCATTATAACCCCTTTACATGACCTCTCAATTAATAGATTTATTTGCTCAATGGTCGGCCGATGTCTGCTATAATATTTGCCCGCCAGCTAGCACCACTTACACTAATCGAATGCCTCAAATTTCGTCAACTCATCCACCTGCGCGTGGTATTAATCAGAGCCCCTTTGGCATTGTCTCACCTGGTGGGCAGAGCCATTCCTTTCATTAGTCCCTGAACAGAGCTGCCAGTGCGAAATCGAAGCTCAAATCGTGATGGATATCTTGGTAATTTCATTAGGAACCCTGCTAGGAGCTTTCTAGGAACTGAATACAAATGGCAGTTCGCATTCAAGTCTAGGAGAATCCGGTTCAAAATGAGGCTGGAGGAAATAGAGTAAGTCGAGACTTCAAAATACAAAAATTGTAGTTTTAGCTTTCTAGAAATTTCTTGGAGAAAATTCAATTTAAATTTCATTTAATTAAGTATTAGATTAATTTATTAAAAAATAAATAAAGAGGATAACGAAGATGTCATGCCTGGAAATATGTCTAAAAAATTTCCCTTACGAAAGAACAAAGAAAGTATAAAGAAGTGTAACATCTGCACATCAATTAAAGTGATTTTAGATCCCCAGAAGCCCTAAGAATATACTTTTCACAAAATACTTTCAACAATATCTCTAATATGTCATTCAAAAGCAAAACTACGCCTACAAATTTCCTGTTTTAATGAGGCTGCATTTCAAGGAATAGGTCGGGATTTGTTAGCAGGAATCCTGGAGGCTTGGCATTATGCAAATTCGTCCTGGCTGACTGGCGAAAATAAACAAGCCATTAATTAGACACTTCCAGTTAATGGGCCGCTTCGTGGATTCCCTCGGGCAATGGCTAAATGGAAGGATGACAAACGGCCATTGACTCGCTGGCTAACGCACACTTGCCCACATTTACATAACTCTTTTGTCTAAATATATATACATATATATGGCGGTGCGTGTAATTGTCCAAGGGTTACTTCACAGTTAGTACTAGTTGCAGTCAGGGTTTAGTTGCGGCTCGGCACAGTCATCGTGCTCCTCGATGCTATCCTTATCTATCCGTATCATGTGACTGTCAAGCGGTGTTATCTAAATTGGTTTGCTGTCGGCTAACGCGTCCGCAAAACCGTTTAGTCCAATCAATATCTAATTAGCCCCCGATTACAATAATTTGAGATAAGTTGTGAAATATCAAAACATACTAACCGCCGCCATGTACAGTCGCGACCAGCGGCCCTTCACGATCACAGCAGCCGCTACTGACGCACGGCAGGCGAGCAGCAGCAGTCGCAGCAGCAACGGATCGTGTCGTCCTCCCAGGATGCCCAAGCTGTACAACGGAGTCTACAGTGGCCAGTGCGGCACCCTGTCGCCGCCGGACCTGATGGAGGCCCAGCCGAAGCTGATACCAAAGACCAGGAGCAACAGCAGCGGCAGCAATAGCCGAAACAGCAAGGTGAGTGTTGGACAAATATTGGGCTTTTTATGGGTTGTTTTTTATGGGAGTAAATAGAGCCAGCTCAAGGGTAGTTAGAAGCCTTTAAAAACTTTAATACCTTCGGTTAGAAATACACATTTAATTTCTTTATAAAATTGCATATATATTCCTTTATATATAGCAAAGAATTTATTTAATTCTGAACCGTAAATGCACTTTAAACATCTTTTTAAAGTTTTAGAGTTTTCCCTAAATAACTTTCCCTTATTGAGCCAATAAAACGCGCATTTGGAATGGGAATTTAATGTAATTTTAATTCAATAATATCTTTAAATGAACATGACTTGTATTTAATTGCAGTATTGGATATTCTCAATGATAATCGAGCGCAGTGCGGGTCCCAAGCGCATAGAAATCGATGGCGATGATGCGGACACTCCGTTGGAGGCCATCCTGCCCGCGGAGCCGCCGGCAGAGGTCTGCCTTTTGCGTGACAGCCCCTTCAGGATATTGCGGGTGAGTCGATCCAGGATATTATGGAGGTGGGTTAAATGCATGTACGTCGCCGGGCCGTAATTCCCCAAAGTGATGAAAAACGATGAACCCAAGTCCCTGGGTGAGAGTTATGATAAATGCTTTTCGAATCTATCTTGCCCACGAGTTTCAAGAACCTTCGAGAATTGAAAATTGGGAGAAATATATACATAAGTCTTTTCTTTTATTAAATTAATATATTTTAGATAGGCAAAATATTTAGAAACTAAGAAGAATCTATGAAATCGTTAGGTTTCTGTCAAGACTGCAGTATAAACAAAATAATAAATTTATGAAATTACCAGTTTTTAAATCCAAAACTTAACACCTGCAGGACATGGAATGCAACAAGTCCTTTGCAATTGGGAAGCCCATTAGAAACCCATTGAAATTGAAACATAAATTGACTGCCAAATTGAACGAAACTCACGAAGCATGTCCTGCTGAAAGGACCCGACACGAAGCTGCTGCCTGTTGGCTATAAAAGCGAGATAACACGGGTCGAGATTTCAGTCTTTCAGCGGCTCCTCGTGCGCGTTCCTAACTTGCAGTGGCTTTCTCGCTCTCCAGTGCTCTAACCAAAAATCAAGTTAACTTGGCTAGAAAATCAGTGGCAAGCCAATTCAATTTGTGGCATAACTCAATAACGCTTTGTGAAAGAATCTGACAGAAAATACTTATAACTGTCAAGCAATAATGATTGCAATAAGGCTGCTGGTTTTATTCGGGAATATTTAGGGGCGAAAATTAATTAAAAACTTATAAAAGAAATGTATTTTTTTGATGAGAATTTGTTTAGGTATTATAAAAGAGTTGGAGTGTATTGAGGATTGCTAAAAGGATAAACTCCCAGGAAAACGACGCTATTTGTAATAACTAAAACAATTATATATTCGCAATTAAAGAAACGAAAGCATATCAATAATAAAATCTGAATAAACAGACTTACAGTTAAATAAAAATTGCATCTAAAAAGAATTTATAATTAATTTTAATTACAAAACGGCAAAGTAAATCAACGTACACATTTTTAAAACCATAAAAGTGCAGTAAACGAGAGTTATTTGTACTAATAATTTATTTGAAGTTATAATAATTTAATTAAAATTTCCAAGGACATAAATATATATAAACTTATCAATGCTGAACTCTTTAATTAAATCATGAACCTCAAAAATAACTGAAAAGACTTTATAAATAAAATATAATTTCTCAAACTCAAACAAAAGCCAAAAATCAGATAACAACTCCCAAAGAAACCCACTAAATAAAAAGATACAATATAGATTCAATTTCAAACCAAATTAAAATCCACAATAGCCGCAAATCAAGGCTCTTCTCATACGGCAAACAAGTGTATATGGGGAATCCCCTTAAGCCAGAGCTCTCGAAACTTCCTTCGATGTCCATCACTCAGCTCTGAGGCCAATTGTAATAACAACTGCAATAGCAATATAAATTAATCCGCAGAGCAAACACAAATGTTCAAGTAATTAAGTCCGACGATGACCACGGGCGACAAGGAAAAGAATAAAGAAAAGGATAAGGAAAAGGAAAAGGAGACCACGAAGCGGGAGGAGCTCGCCAGTCAGCTGCGTTACCTGATCAGCGGTTGTGCCCGCGGAGTGGAGCTCACCGTTATGGCGCCAATCAACTTTCCCAACAAGTGGGCACGCATCCTGCGAATGTCCTCCGCGCCCAAAATACAAATCGTTGACTTTCTCCAGGTAAAATCCATTCAATTAGCCAAGACCGGGTCACGAGCCACCTTCGAGGAGCAGAAAGTTCGCATTCTCGTTTCGAAGCTTTAACGAAAAACTTTCTTAATGAAAAATGTTCGAGAAAAGGTGTTCAAAACATTGATTGTTTCTTATTCCTCGGAAAGGGGTATTTATTGTATTATCTGTTTGCTGAAGCGTAATAAAACAATACACTTACTGGGTTGACGGAAAACATTAATGATATAAATCTATTGACATTTTGCAGTGGCAAATGTCTTGTTCATTTGTCTGTTTCGCTCTCAGAAAGGCGAATACAAATTTCCAAGAGGAAGTAGGTGGAACTTGACCTCCTTGTTGAGTTTGTAGAATGGTCCCTTCACTCCCACTTATCTAAAAGGATTTACGCTGCAAAGTTTACACAGAGAACAAAATATTTTGCATAGGAAATGAATCTAAACAATATTTAAATATGAATTTTAATAAAGTTTCTGGTACTTTTTAGTTGTAAAATTATAAAAATGTATTTGGAATTTAAATTTATGTTTGGGTAAAGCGTTAAAGTAATCTTTAGTTCTTTTAATTTATTTATTTAACATGCAAATAAAAAACTTAAATACAAATTGTAAACAATTATGAAATGAGAGTAAAGCCAAATATTTTATAAAAATTAAATTTGAAGACACAGATATTGCCATAAATATTAGGTTGTCAAATATCTCCCTTCCGCTTTTTTGCTCTTTATTCAATGCTTTATAAAAAAGGTTACAGTGATCGGATTTAGGTCAAATATGCGCCGTTTTGTTCGTTAATCTGTTTCCATCTAGACGGCAACTTCATAATACCTCCCTCGTAGAAGCCCCCCTCCCTATTTGCGAAGAACTCAGACAGCCACTTTTCACAAGCCTCTTTTGAGTCCAACTTTACACCACCAAGGTCGTTCGTTATGGACAGGAATCACTTGGCGCTATGTCCGGGCTATATGGTGGATGCAAAAAAACCTCCCATCCGAGCTCCCGTAGCTTCTGACGAGTCATCAACGAAGTGTGCAGCTCATAGTGCATGATTCCCTTCCAATCCCACCAAACACACAGCAAAACCTTCCTGGCCGTCAATCGTCGAAACCATTCCTCCGCGGTTCGAAGTGATTGAGTACCATCCCCCAAAACAACATTAACCACCACGGAACGTTTCTCTAGCGGATTTGCCTTTAACGAAGGAAAACTTTAAAATGGCGCGAATTTCGGCGTTAGTGAACTCCATGTTTACGCGTCTATAACTGCTAAACGAAATATCCAAACTAATCATGCATAGCGTCGTTTTGTAGGGTATGTCAAGACCTTTCAAATGATGTATACTATGGCCAGATACGAGCTCTGTAGCGCTTTGTACATAGCCGCGAAGTTCAAAAGACAAAAAGGCGGAAGGGAGATATTTGACAACCTAATATAAAGTCTCTTTTATATTTTAAAGAATTTATCCCATAATAAATGCAATCCTGTTCAAAGTTATCTTTTCTAAATTTCCTTCAGTGTCAGCGAAAGAAAAACAAAACAGTTTTACTCTCTTGAACTTAATTTAAGTCTCTACAAACTAAGACACCTTTTTGTTTCCCTCCTTGACAGGCGGCCGAGTCCGGAAACCTGGACGACTTCAAGCGCCTCTTCATGGCGGACAACTCGCGCATCGCTTTAAAGGATGGCAAAGGACGAACGGCGGCCCATCAGGCGGCTGCCCGTAATCGAGTTAATATTTTGCGTTATATTCGCGACCAGAACGGAGGTAAGCCGAGGATATTATTAGCCATTAACCATGGGCCGACTTATTAAGAGTGATTTACACAGACTTTAATGCGAAGGATAATGCTGGCAACACGCCCCTCCACATTGCAGTGGAAAGCGATGCCTATGAGGCTTTGGATTACCTGCTGTCCATGTAAGTCAGCTATTGGGGGGGAACAACTTGCATATTTTTAATAAAATCTTTTACAAATCTGTATCCTACTCTGGTTTCCTGGCAACCCTTGCAGTCCGGTGGACACTGGAGTCCTTAACGAGAAGAAGCAGGCGCCGGTGCACTTGGCCACCGAGCTGAACAAGGTCAAGTCGCTGCGTGTGATGGGTCAGTACAGGAACGTGATTGATATCCAGCAGGGTGGGGAGCATGGACGCACTGCTCTCCACCTGGCGGCCATCTATGACCACGAGGAGTGTGCTCGCATCCTGGTAAGTGGTGTGAGTTCTTGCCAATCGTTCCATGTAATCACTTTATCTTTTAGCGATTTGCTTTTGGGTATCCTCATTCATGCATTTTATTTGCATTTTTATGGCCAATTGGACCATGTACACAAACACAGCTTGTAATCATTAATCAATTTTTACCCGGGATACTCACACATTTACACATCATTCCAACACACACACACACTGGCTTTCTAGATTAATTTATCATAGGCAAGAAAATCGGTGAAAAGGTTTTTATGTTCGATTGCCTGCCCTAAACAATATGCTATGGAATTTTGCCCAGCTTTTAGAAGTGTTTGTGTGTGTCCAACTAGCATTTGTTTCAGTATCAGTATTAGTTTTAGTCCTAGTCTTAGTCTTAGTCAATTATTTAAATATCCATCTGTTTACTGTAACTCGTCGTATCTTCCAGATAACCGAGTTCGATGCATGTCCACGTAAGCCCTGTAACAATGGTTATTATCCCATACACGAAGCGGCCAAGAATGCCAGCTCCAAGACAATGGAGGTCTTCTTTCAGGCAAGTGTTTCCTTTTCCGTATTTATGTTTTGAGTTTACACCAAACGATAATATATTTAAAACAAAAATTGTAGACATTTCTTTTGAATTAAAAAATTTATTTTAGATGTTACACAAACAAAGATTTATCTTTAGCACTATTATATTCATAAACTTAAATAAAATATTTAACATTTGATTACAGATTAAATATTAAACAATATTTAGATAAAAAACTAGTCTTAAATATTATAAACAAATTAAAAACCTTAAAAACTTCACAATTTTTTGAGTAATTTGCATCAATTTAACCAAATACATCATATTTCATGCAAAAATATTATTTACAAAACTAAATTCCTTAAAAATTACTCATATTTTTGGGAAATTTGAATTTTACTAACAAACAAATTCCAAGTTTCATGCAAAATGTATTTTTTAAGACCTCAAAATCTACTAATAATACATTTAAAATATTATATACCCAAATAAAAATGTTAAATCGTCAAAATAA
Source organism: Drosophila mayri (assembly GCA_008042485.1). Lineage (NCBI taxonomy): Eukaryota > Metazoa > Arthropoda > Insecta > Diptera > Drosophilidae > Drosophila > Drosophila mayri. The sequence continues at coordinate 412,564 of VNJN01002341.1, read as the reverse complement.
TTTGTTAAAATATTATTTTTATGCTGAAGTCATATAAAACCGCAAGATTTAAACTATCTGTAGTTGAAAATAATAAAAATTATTATAGTGTATAGAAATTAGCTGCATGATATCGTTCCCATCAAGCGATAACTATGCCATCTCATCCGGCTTTGATCCCATTGTGGAAGTTATCCCCTTCGGACTGTGGACTTGGGACCGCTTTGCTTGATTTCTTTTACTTAACCCCCCTCCCCCCTCCCCACCCTGACCTTTCGTGCACTCTAGCTTAGAGTTTGAGTTTATTTTTATTTCTCCTTCCTCTGCGATTGAAATTGCGTATACGCCGCGGTGACAGCGACATCTTGAAAAAGTATCAAATTTGTAATGGTTCATTCGCCCTGCTGGCCTCTCTCACTCTATCTCTACGGATTAAAAATATATGTATCTGGCATGATGTAAGGTCGGCCATAGAAAAGATACAAAAAATGTTGAAGTTGAAGCTGCTGGAAAATATCAAATGTTGGGCACAAGTTAGACAGGTCGGTCATTGACTTTGCAAAGGCAAAATTGTTTGGGTTTTCCAAAAACTGATTTAAGAATAAATTTAAAAGTATGTTTAATAAAACAAAACTTTTCAGCTACAAATTCTTAAACTTAATCCCTGGAATTCCCTTGTTTAATTACTTAATCCACCTTGCAGTGGGGCGAACAGCGCGGCTGCACCCGCGAGGAGATGATATCCTTTTACGATTCCGAGGGCAATGTGCCGCTCCACTCGGCGGTGCATGGAGGCGACATCAAGGCAGTGGAGCTGTGCCTCAAGTCCGGCGCCAAGATATCCACCCAGCAACATGATCTCTCAACGCCAGTGCACCTGGCCTGCGCCCAGGTGAGTGAAGTGTAAAGCTGCACTTGGTTGAGGTTAACTGACAGGCATCCAGAGCTTATTTCTTAACAACTCTCGCATTTCCAAGGGGAAATGGGTGTGTAAACAAAGCGTTTTTGGTCAGTAAGTCAAGGGAAAACAGCGTTAAAGCCTCGCCAAGAAGATGTGGGGTCCTGAAGTCGCAAACTCGTGTCCTGGCCTGACTTTAATTTGACAAATTCTTATGCAAATGACACCAAGAGGAACGTGACTTTGCCGCGGGCAAAACAAAGCACCCCCCAAATGTTGCGTAACGCACACCGTGGGTGAATGAATCCGGCTGGGTTTTCCATTTTCTATTTTCCATTTCTGATTTTCTTTCCTTTTCCTATTTGCTTTGTTTTTATTTCCAGGGCGCCATTGATATAGTAAAGTTAATGTTTGAAATGCAGCCCATGGAGAAGCGCATCTGTTTGAGCTGCACGGATGTGCAGAAGATGACGCCGCTGCACTGCGCCTCCATGTTCGATCACCCGGACATTGTGTCCTATTTGGTGGCCGAGGGTGCGGACATTAATGCCCTGGACAAGGAGCATCGTTCACCGCTGCTCCTGGCCGCCTCGCGCAGTGGCTGGAAGACAGGTAATTACTTAAGAGGCTTTAAATTATTATAAAAACTTCTTTTAACTTACTCTAATATCCAGTCCATCTGCTCATCCGCCTGGGAGCCTGCATTAGCGTGAAGGATGCTGCCGCCCGCAATGTCCTGCATTTTGTCATCATGAACGGCGGTCGTCTGACGGACTTTGCCGAGCAGGTGGCCAATTGCCAGACCCATGCCCAGCTCCAGCTGCTGCTCAACGAGAAGGACAGCATGGGCTGTTCGCCGCTGCACTATGCCAGCAGGGATGGGCACATCCGCTCGCTGGAGAACCTCATCCGTCTGGGCGCCTGCATCAATCTAAAGAACAACAACAACGAGAGCCCGTTGCACTTTGCAGCCCGCTATGGCCGCTACAACACTGTGCGCCAGCTCCTGGACTCGGAGAAGGGTTCTTTTATCATCAACGAGAGCGATGGCGCAGGAATGACGCCGCTGCACATCTCCTCCCAGCAGGGACACACTCGGGTAGTGCAACTTCTCCTGAACCGAGGCGCCCTACTCCATCGCGACCACACCGGACGCAATCCCCTTCAGCTGGCAGCCATGTCCGGCTACACCGAGACTATCGAGCTGCTGCACTCGGTGCATTCGCATCTGCTCGATCAGGTGGACAAGGATGGGGTGAGTGGTGCCTGAAACATAGTGAATCAATGTGGTAAAATATATAAAATCTCCAAAGAACACGGCTCTCCACCTGGCCACCATGGAGAACAAGCCGCATGCCATCTCCGTGCTGATGTCGATGGGCTGTAAGCTGGTGTACAATGTCCTGGACATGAGCGCCATCGACTATGCCATTTACTACAAGTATCCGGAGGCAGCGCTGGCGATGGTCACACACGAGGAGCGGGCAAACGAGGTGATGGCTTTGCGGTCGGACAAGCATCCCTGCGTGACTCTGGCGCTGATTGCATCCATGCCGAAGGTCTTTGAAGCGGTGCAGGACAAGTGCATCACAAAGGCCAACTGCAAGAAGGACTCAAAGAGTTTCTACGTAAGTTTCCCGTTTCCCAAGGGACTCGCCAAGGAAAACCTCTCATTTCGCTCTCATCCCATCAATGCTAATCGTTCTCTATTCCGTCCCCCTACCCCAACGATATCCTGAACAGATCAAGTACTCTTTTGCATTCTTGCAATGCCCCTTTATGTTTGCCAAGATTGACGAGAAAACCGGAGAGTCGATAATGACGACGAATCCCATTCCGTTGCCGGCATTGAATGTAAGCGGAAACTGGAATTGATCCCAGATCAGATCTGTTGCATGCTTGTTTCAGTGTATCAGTGTTCTGGCCCCTTTTCCCTATGATTTTGCTATGTGAGGTTATTATTTGGAGATATTACCATCTAAAACTTGGAGGTTGCTATGGAATTTAAGTAGAAGTAGAGTATTGAGCGTTCTAAATGCTCAGATTAACAAGATGCTCTAAGACCCGAAAGACTAAGGAGTAAAGATGAATTTAAAGGTAGATTGAAACCAGTTGCTGAACATCCTTTGAGTTTCATACGGACTGAAGTCGAAGGCAACGTCTCACGTACCCAAATTCTGGCTATTCAATCCTCTGGGCTTACACCTACCAGGACACATCATAATTCATTAATTATTTTATTAGCGAAAAAGTTGAAATTAAAACAAAAACCTTGGCTACCACCAGATAAAATATTCGTTTTGGCCCTACCAAAAGACACCCGAACAGATCGAGGCCAAGCGCAAAGAGTTTAATGATCCCCGCTGGCGACCCGCGCCCCTGGCCGTGGTGAATGTGAGTCTGCCCCATACTCTGTTAAAGATCTCACCATCGAGCAGCTCTGCAATTGTGTCTCGTCCCCTACGCTAAAAACTAACCCACTAACAATCAACTCAATGTATCTGGCTTTTGTAACTTGTGTTGTGATGTGTATGTGTCTCCTAGATCTTCGTGAATTCCTAACTAAAATATACTTTCCTTTCGTCCTAATCCCGGCCAGACCATGGTCACCCACGGCAGAGTGGAGCTGCTGGCCCATCCGCTCAGCCAGAAGTATCTGCAGATGAAGTGGAACTCGTACGGCAAGTACTTTCACCTGGCCAACCTGTTGATCTACTCGATATTCCTGGTCTTCGTAACCATCTACTCCTCCCTAATGATGAACAACATCGAGCTGAGGGCCGGAAATAATAACAAAACGATGAGCCAGTACTGCAACATGGGGTGAGTTATTGTCTGGAAATAAATTATAAATAATTATAAACTTAATCGAATTGTATATTTTAGCTGGGAAGAGCTTACCCTGAATCTGTCCCAGAATCCGGCGGTTGCCTCCCAAATACGCTTGGATTCCTGCGAGGAGCGCATAAACCGAACCACTGCTATTGTTTTTTGCGCCATCGTCATTGTGGTCTACATCCTGCTCAATTCGATGCGGGAAATGATACAGATTTATCAGCAGAAGCTGCACTACATCTTGGAAACGGTTAACATCATCTCATGGGTGCTGTACATCTCGGCTTTGGTGATGGTAATGCCGGCCTTTAGGCCGGACGGAGCCATCAGTACGATCCACTATTCGGCGGCCTCGATCGCTGTCTTCTTGTCCTGGTTCCGGCTTTTGTTGTTCCTCCAGCGTTTCGATCAGGTGGGCATCTACGTGGTGATGTTCCTGGAGATCCTGCAGACGCTGATCAAGGTGCTGATGGTATTCTCCATACTGATTATAGCCTTTGGTCTGGCTTTCTACATTCTGCTCTCAAAGGTGGGCTCAGAAATGTGGTTATTATTTACTTTACTTATGAACTTTATTTTTCTAGATTATTGACCCCCAACCGAACCATTTGTCCTTCTCCAACATACCCATGTCCCTGCTGCGAACCTTCTCGATGATGCTGGGCGAGCTGGACTTTGTGGGCACCTATGTGAACACCTACTATCGCGACCAGCTGAAAGTGCCCATGACCTCCTTCTTGATTCTGAGTAAGCATTTTGCTTAATAGCACACTTTTACCCTATTAATTTTATGGCATTTTTCCAGGCGTCTTTATGATCCTCATGCCCATTCTCCTGATGAACCTGCTCATCGGTTTGGCCGTCGGCGACATTGAATCGGTGCGGCGCAATGCCCAACTCAAGCGACTGGCCATGCAGGTGGTGCTCCACACGGAGCTGGAGCGCAAGCTACCTCATGTCTGGCTGCAGCGTGTGGACAAGATGGAGCTCATTGAATATCCCAATGAGACCAAGTGCAAGCTCGGCCTCTGTGACTTTATTTTGCGCAAATGGTTCTCCAATCCGTTTACCGAGGATTGTGAGTATAATTGGGTTAAGATGTGATTCTGATTCTGATTATTTATCGCCTTCTTTTCTATTTGCAGCCTCCATGGACGCCATATCCTTTGACAACAACGACGACTACATAAACGCTGAGCTGGAACGTCAGCGTCGCAAGTTACGCGACATCAGCCGCATGCTGGAGCAGCAGCACCATCTGGTTCGTCTCATTGTCCAGAAAATGGAGATCAAAACCGAGGCGGACGATGTGGACGAGGGCATATCGCCCAACGAGCTGCGCTCCGTCGTTGGGCTGGGATCGGCTGGCGGGAATCGTTGGAACTCGCCGCGCATCCGGAACAAGCTGCGGGCCGCCTTGAGTTTCAACAAGAGCATGTAGAGAGGAGATCCTACAGAACCTGCTCTAAATATATCTACAAACATATATCCTCTATATGTGTATATGTCGCAAAATATTTCAATTAATCTCAAATTATTGTGTGTAGAATCCCACAAGGATTGTCTATGTGTGCATGTGAAGATCGTGTGGTGTGAGAGGTCCTTAAAGGAATGTACAACGAATTTATTGGCAAGGACCACATGCTTGTTTGCTATTTATCTGTAGTTTTGTATGCACCTAAAGTTCTGCAATTGCTGCTGTTTCGATGTCATTTAAAAGTCTATTAAACAATAAAGTCATATTAACCAGAGCAACCTAAAGCGATTATAGTCCCTGGGTTTAAATACATAATTATTTATTTATAAAAATGATCAATGATAAAGTGGCAATGTGTGAGAATAATGGCATAAAGTTAACGATAAAGATAGAGAAACTTAACTACTAATTTGTAATTAAAAAGATGCAAACCTTCTACATAAAGGTGATCTTTGTGCGTCCCATATTGACCTGCCAGACGTTGAGCTCCTCGTAGTCGTCAATGCACTTGTCCACCTGGTCGGGTTTGAAGCCCTTGGTGGTGCACCGGTCCATAATGTCGGCAATCTTCACCGCCTTGCCAGAGCCGGCCAGCTCGCGTACAATGGCAAAGATGCGATCCGAAGTGTTGGGAACACTGGGAATATAGCCAAAGTCAGCACAAAAATAAGTTAAAAAAAAGTATTTAATACTCACTGTCCCTTCTGGTGCTCGTGGATCTGATTGAGCGAGTCCTTGGACATTTCCAGCAAACGCAGAGCCTCAGCCACATCGTCCTTCTCCACGCGATCGGAGAGACGCAGCCGGGCCAACGCGGTGGACAGACGCAGAATGCCCAGCAAGTTACGGGCAGAGGTGAATGTCATGTCCTTCTGGTTGCGCGCCTCCCGTCGCAGCTCCACATAGGCGCCCACAATGTAATCGGTGAGCTCATCGGGAATAGTGGGGTTCTTGCGCTTGCACAAATTGATGTAGCGCCGCATGAGGTTCATGTCCAGCGCCTTGACTCGCGTCGGTGGCTGCTTGCTATGGCTGTGCACGTACGTGATGTGCTTGGCCAGCCGCAAATCGTTGTCGCGATCCGGCTTGTCCTGTATAAGCCAGAGCAGATCGAAACGCGAGAGTAGGGCCGCCGGCAGCTGGATGTTTTGCTCGACGGTGCGACGGGGATTGTAGCGGCCGAAGGCGGGATTGGCAGCGGCCAGAATGGAGACGCGTGCATTCAGCGTGGTCATGATGCCCGCCTTGGCTATCGAGATGGTCTGCTGTTCCATTACCTCGTGAATTGCCGTACGATCCGTATCCGCCATCTTGTCAAACTCGTCGATGCAGCAGACGCCCTGATCGGCCAGCACTAACGCGCCACCCTCAAGCGTCATCTCACCGGTGAGTGGATCCTTCATCACGGCCGCCGTAAGACCCACTCCGGAGGATCCACGGCCGGTGGTATACTGCGAACGTATGGCCAGGCGGCTAATGTAGCCCAGAAGCTGGGACTTGGCCACGCCGGGATCGCCCATCAGGCAGATGTTGATATTTCCACGAATCTTCATACCATCCGGGCGCTTGTCCACGCCTCCAACCAGCAGCAGAAGCAGGGCCTTCTTCACATCCAAATGGCCGTAGATCTCGGGCGCCAGGCTGGTGGCCAGGCGTTCGTAGAAGTCGTCTTGGGCCAGCTCCTCCAGCTCGTCGGGTGTTAGTTCGGCATCCTTGTCCGAGATCTCATCGTTTTTGTTGATGCAAATGATGCGCTGTTAAATAAAACGGATTCGGATTATGCAAAACTCAGGAAATGCTATAAGATTCTGTAGATTTCACTTACATGGGCTTGCAGGAAGGTCTCCGACAGAAGGCCCTGCAGCATTTGCTGGAATCCGCTGCGCACCAAAGGCAGAAACACGCCCGAGACGACTATGTGATCGCCAGGCTGAGCCATACGGGTCACCTCGCCCCTGCACAGCACCGTCATGCTACGGGGAATGTGACCAACGGGCACCTGGTCGCTGTGCTCCTGCATCTTCAGCTCCTGGAACTTGATGAACTTGGAGCCGCGCGTCTGCAGGTACAGTCTGCCACCAGCCTTGTTCACCCGACAATCGTCCGATGGGCAGTCATGCACGGGCGTAAAGGAGAGCGAATTGACCGGCTGATAGGTCTCGGAGCCGCAGCGATCGCACGTGTACGTGGCCACCACCATCATGGGTTTCACCTCGGTGCAGCGGGTGACAATGCCGCGCACGGTAACCAGTTTGCCAATATGCTGGGCCTTCACCTCGCGTATGGAGTGAGCCTTCTCCGTGGACTGAGGCTTGAATCCAACCTCACTGGAAGGATTATGTTAAGGTTAATGCTATAAGGCTTAAAGTTGCCTTGAAATAATACTTACAATCGCTTCATCAGCTCCGAGGGGAAGCTGTTTCGCTCGTCGCGCTGCTCCATCGGATTCCTAGTGCGAGCGTCCATCATAAGACGATGCTCGATGTACACATCCAGAGCGTCCTTGGCGTGGACCTCCTGCTGCTTGTAGCTGGGCAGCAGCTCCGCGATCACATCACTAAAAATGGCCGCGTACCGCCGGCAATTGTCCATCACCGCCTCCGCGAGGCTCTCGTTGAACTCCGCCAGGTCATCCAGATCGATGGTGATGAGGACCTGCTCCCGATGGGCCAGCTTCACCAGCTGGGAGCCGTACACAAACTCCTTCTTGCCGTCATCGTCGCATTTGCAGAACTCCGACAGGAAGGTTTTAATGGATTCTGTGCGGTTGGTATACAAGAGTCTCTTTAGTTCTCTTGCCTGAAATGGAGCCCCCTTTTCCACTTACCTCTATCCTGGGCGTAGTCTCGTCGGGCCATTGTTGTATTCTTTTGAATTTATGAAATGGAACAATTAAACTGAGCACAGCTGCAAGACAAATGTGTTTTTGCGGACGCCGTTTGCGGGAAAATGCGAGGAAAACACAGAAAATGCTTCCCGCCAAAAATGCGCTCGAGTTTTTAGTGTGGCAACCTTTCAAAGAAAAAAAACCCCAAGCACATTATAGTATCGATGTATCGATAGCAACACTGCCAATCTATTGTGAACAGGCAATTGGCGGCTATTTTTGAATTCAAATGTTAACGTTAATAGTTGGTCAAGGTAGAAGAAATCTATTTTATATATTAGGAATATTAATTCTTCAGCATTTTCACAATAAGCTTAAGATATTTGAGGATAAAAACCTTAAAAATTTCCCAATGAACATTAAATTTAATTCTTTTAATTTTCTCTGAATAAATAAATTATTAGAAATTTATATTTTCTTTATTGTAAAACCCATAGTTTAAACAAAAATCCTTTAATCTTCCAAACATTGCCTTTTCTTTCCTCTCTGAAAGTTAAAAGAAAACTTTCACTTGACTATTCCACTCGAAACAACGAACTCGTCGTGCTGTTACAAAATTTATAGTTTTATTCCCACCGATATTGCAAAATCTTCAGTGTTTTTGCAAAAATGTTGAAAAAATTCGTGGAAGTGAACGCGGAATGCAGTCCCTCGACGAACCCGTACGAGGTGCGCACCTATCTCGGCAACGACACTGCGCCGGAATGGACCGCGGAGAACTGCCCGCCCCGCGATCGTGTGTGCCCGAAGAAGCCACCAAACTCCACGATCTCTCAAGTCCTGACCATCGAGGATGAGTTGCGGCGCATCCACCACAAGTCGGAGGAATCGCGCTTCCTGAATCCGTTCAAAAAGACCTGCGACCTTTACGACGAGCACACCAAATGCATCATTCCGCAGCGCTCTCCCGCCGAATTAAAATTGCACGCCGAGATGCGTGAGCGACTCCTCGCCGCCCGCATGGATATTGGCCTGGTCGAGCATGATGCCAAGATGGGCCGGAAGTGTCCCAAGGATCTCGTTGTCCTCAACAGTCCCATGGACATGGGAGAGGAGGAGCAGGATGACGAGGGCGAGGAGGAGGAAACTGAGGTTAAGCCACAGCTAGCCTCAGCCGAGTGCAGCTCGGACATGATTCTCATTCCGGACAAGCGAATGGTAGGTTAAGATTTTAATTTTCCCTTCATTTGTTTAGGTTTTTCCTCAAGTAATTCACTTAAAGTTAAAGTTATTATTTTTTGGTAAATAAGTTTCCATTAATTTTATTTGTAATTCAACTTGGTTGACGATAGACTTGATCGCACATCTTAAAATAAGTAATAAATAAACCCACTATTTTATGGCATTGTAGCTTAGGCTAGCTTAGGATTAGGCTTGGTATTTGCTGCTCTTACTCTATCAGCTCAATGTCATCGATGTCTGCATAGATGCTGCCCGGTGGGAGTTCCGGCAGGGAGCTAAAGTCGGGATTCGCTCCGGACTCTGTGCTCGGGGCCAGCGAGAGGGTGCGGTAAGCTCCCGATGCAGCCTGCTGCTGCATATGCACCCCCAGCTGCGAGATCAACTCCAAGGCCTTAATGTCCGAGTTCATCAAAGCAAACTGATGGATGATGGCCAGGTGGGGGAAGACGCCATTAACCAGGGTGCTGGTGCCGGCGATCATCTGCTCATCCGAATTGGGCTGCTCTTCTGTGGGGGTTTCCTCCTCATCCGCCATGCTGGCCGGTGAATCCAGCATGCTGGGCTCACAGGTGACCACCTCCACGACATCGTCATCGCCCTCCTCGAGATGGTCAGACATCAGGCTGTTCTCGCTGGACAGATTGACCAAGTCGGGCAATTTGGGCAGAAGTCCTTTGTTGTTATCGCCGCCTTCTGGCGGGTCGGATAGCTCGCGCTGCATGAAGTTGGGCAGAGCCTGCTTAAACTCCACAATGATCTCCTCGACGGGCAGGTCTTGGGCGACGGGATTCTCTCCCTGATAGCCCAAGTCGTCCTCCTCGTACTTGTACTTTCCGCGGAAGCGATTTAGCCAGCGGTAGGAGGGTCTAAAGGAGGGCAAGTTCAGAATGGCAGCCATCCTCAGGGCGGTTTCCTTTAGCTTCTGGTTCCGGATGCTCAGGCTCAGATGGAGTTGACGGCACCGCTCCACCCACTCGTGGAGCAAGAAACTAATGGCGCTCATTTCAAACTTGCGGCGCTTGCGCGTCATCTCCTCAATTATAATGGAGGCATCTGCCTCACTCAAGGTGGCCAGTTGTTGGAGCAGCTCTTTCTTCTTCTCCAGAATGCGACGTATTTGGGTGGCGCAGCAGTGGAACATCTTGGCCAGGCTGTTCCTTGAGATATTGGTCTCCTCATAATAACGGATGACGGCAATCTTTTCGTAGAATGTCAGGATATTGCGCTCATTCCGACGAGATTTGGCCTGGGGAATAAATAAGGGATTAATTAATAAATTGGGAAGAACTTTAGATAAAAAACTAATCGGAGATTAAACTTCTTATTAGAATTAGGATTAACTCCTTTAATTCCTTTAATATTTTATTGCATACTTTTAGCCACTCAAGGATATTTGTGGCTTCCTTGAATTATTATTTTGTTTGCCTCATATTTTAAGATAAAAATATTTAAGTTCTTTCTTTATTATTAACTGCAGTTGGCCGCTAAAAGTAGGCATTGATTTGTGTTCCTTTTTACTTCTTAAGATGTCCTTGTGTAACCTTGAGTTTACAAAGAAAAGAATCCTTGGTGGCATTGTAAAAAGCCAGTTTGTAAATATGTTAAAAGAAATATACAAAAATATGTACATTTACCCGAAAACATATGTACAAATAAAATTACGTAAGTATGCATATATCCCTTTGGATGACGCGCGTTTGTCAGTTGGCCACGAGCTATAAAATCCACCCTCCACGGACCGCTTAAAGGCCAAGTTAACATACTATCTGGCTTCCACTTGGGACTTACCCCTTTGTTGTTATTGTTGCGCCGCAGCGTCGCCGTTGGTAATGCTGCTATGGCTGCCATTTCAATTGTTTTACTTCAATTCGCAGAGTTTCAACTAGTTTTGTGGGTTTCTCCTTTTCCAGAAGCTGCGCAGCAACTTCCTTCGAGCCAAGTGCGCTGTTGTTTCTTTTGTTTTCCCGCTCTAACCAACACTCCTGTCTCAAGGAACAGGAGCCTGAGAGAGACAACCCAAGGGTGTGCGAATGTCCTGCGGCGATTCCTTTCGAAGCTGGGCAGCCAAGAAAACGCAATAAAACAGAAATGAAATTAAGGTTAACGAACACCGGCCATGCGCCTTGGACTGTGTGCGTTAGCTCGTCACCGGCTCAGTATTCCGTATGAAATAAAAGCGGTTCACTATGCGCTCACAGTCCCTTTGGGTGGTGTGTTTGTTGGTGTTTCGCATCGGCTTCGGCCGATGTTGTTGTAGCAACACAAATGACACTTGCAGCTGTTACGGATATATGTACAGCGGCGGTCAAAATGGTAGTAATGGTGGGATATCAATAGATACTAAAAGAGCTGAGGATTGGAGCTTTTAAACAATTGGTGAAGTATTATTACATGATACTTAAATTTAAAAAAATATGAATAAATAAATGAAATAATAGTATAAAGAAAGGTCGAAATAGGTACTAAATAGATATTCTTTAATTAAATATTAATCAACAAATCTCGAAGGATACTTAAAGGTATATCGATTCTTTTAAAAGCCAATATTTTTCATTAATTATTCTTCAACAAATCTCTAAGGATATTTCTAGGAATTTAGATCTATTTTGAAAGCCAATACTCCCACCCTTCAGATATGCTGCACACTTTGCTGAAGGACAATGTATTATAAATAAATTATTTACTATTATTATTTGCCTAAGTTTTACAATTAAAATGACCTCAAATTTATGATTTAAATCGATGAATTTTGATGCATTTTATATCATTATATAATTGGTAAAGTTTAAGTGGAATCAGGGACGTTCTTTAATAGACAACAACTATTATTTTGAACCTTGTAATATATGTTTGACCCCAGCTGTGTTGCGTTGTTTGGTCTAGTGCACTGAGCATTGTGTGGTGCATACGTGTATGCAAAAGCAGTGTGGTTGCTGTCGCTTCGCTTTTGTTTCACTTGCGTCTGCGTTTTGCCGCGAGTGTGTGTTGTTTGTTATGTTTCGCTTGTTGTTGCTGGTGGAGTGGGCGTGGAATGGAGGGGGTGGCTGGGCTAACGATTAACATCCGATTTCTATTTTGCAAATGTAGCTAGCTGGCCACGCAGAAAGTGAGCTCTATCTTGGCTAATTACTTTTGTGTGGCAGATAAGAGCCTGTCTGCCGAGAGTGGAGGTGGAGTGCTTTGAACAATTCGTTTATTTTCGTTTTGTCTGATACCCGAAGTGATATAAACACGCTTTAATGTTTTATGGGCTTCCATCGTTATCGATTTACCTCACATCTTTTGAGGTAAACCCTTCGAAATGCCATTAAAAGGCTTCAAGGGGGGCTACATTTTCTACTAAAAACTTTGTATCTTATCTTCAAAATGTATTTCTAAGTCAGGGTTCTCTCAAAATAATCTTTGTTAGGAATTTATAAACAAAAAATGGGGAATAAGGAATATCCTTTTTAAATAATATCCTTGTACCTAAAGTTCATAAGATTCACCTTTAGTTAAGTGATGTATCCACCTATTGAAAATAACCTTGGGCTCAGCATTTTTGAGCCCCCTTTTGGAAGCTCTTTCTGGTGTTTACTACGCCCCTGTTTCTGCCATTCCCTTTGCTTAGTGGCGCCGCCAGAGAGGTCTCTTGTTTGCTTGCACACTTTAGCTTTACGTATGCACTTAAATGTGTATCTGTATCTGCATTTGTATCTGTATCTGGGCTTCGTTAGGCGGCTGCACCTGGCAAATACCAATTTTAATTCGAATTCCAAGTCATCACAGAGATTGCTTTTGCTGCCTCAGCACCCCATGATGGAAACAGATGCCTTTAAGTTGATTATGCCGCCAGGTTCCTTTTTCTAACTGTTATTGAATGTGTTTCTGTTATGAAATCAATGCAATAAGGGAAGATTTCATTTGCTAGGTGCTATAAATATTAATTATAATAGTATTTAAATAGAAATATATCCTTCAGTTCTTAGAAAAAACCTTTTCCTTATTAAAACAACTTCAGCTCTCCTTGAATTCCCTTCCAGAACTAAAGCCTGTTTTATTAAGAACTCCAACTCTGTGGGGACCTGCTCTCTGTACTTTTAAGATCTTGTTGGGTAACCCCTCCATCTGGCTTGACATTTTGCCAGCGAGGGTTGCGTAGTGAAACTAGCGACTTGTTGGCAGACTGCGCCTTGGCTTTGGTAGTGGTTGCCTGCCTGCCTGCTGTTGACGTGGTCGTATGCTATAACTGCGCGATATTGCGCCGCTCACCTGGCTCACCTGGTCTGCTGCCGTATGGCTTTGCCTGCCTGGCTGCCTGCTGTTGTTGCTGTTCTTGTTGTTGCTGCAGCACGCTAGATGACTTGTTTGTTCTGCAACCGAGGCAGCCTCGTATTTGTATAGCGGGTATTCGGGTCCGGGTTCGGGTTTCAGTTCGGTTTTCAGTTCAGTTTTCAGTTTTGCTGGGCTCGTCGAATGAGAGCGATAAGATTCCGTGATGTGGCACTAAGCGCTGCTCGTTGTTCACTGCTCTGTGCATTGGACGCCTCTGTTTGGTGGCCGTCAGCAGCTCTGCTTTGTGGCCAGCCAGCCATAGAGGCCCTCACAGACACAGACACAGCCGTAGCCCGTAACCCACACACTGGCACTCGGGCAGGCCCACATATAGCGCGCGTGGCGACATCAGGTCGTTATAGTCAGTCTAGTTGGCATTTCGTGCTTACCTTATGCCGCTTACTAACTTCTTGATGAGCGCAGAGAAGTAAAGTAGAAAAAAAAGCGAACACAAACAGGCCTCTCGTCCGTCCGTACATATACTATACACACACACACGCAGGCCGCTCTATATAGGGGACGTAGTACGTCGGGCATCGGTGGCGTATGCGTGCTATTTTCAGCCGCATTAAAAGCTTATGGCCATGGGCAGGAAAACACAAAAACAGAGTCGCCAAGTGAAAGCACAGAGCTTGCACAGAGCCAAGCGCCGATAACTGGCCATATGTTACACAATTGCCGGCGTAAAACTATTTGATTACTAAATAATTAAGAATGGCCTGAATATCCTAATATTACTTGGCCTTGAACAGCACCTTTTGATGACGTGGCAAACGTGAGGGGGCTAGATGTTTTGAAAACTAGCTTGGGTTTTGGTTGAAAATCTATTTAATTGGGAATATATATAGTCTTGTACATTAAGCGAGGTTTTATATAACTTACTTACTTTTTTATTTGTATTTTTATTCATACAAAAATATTTTGTTTAATATTTAACTATATACATTTATTTACTTTATAATACTTTTATGTAACATTTTATAAAAAGTCTGCACCTTAGGCATTATATTTTAATTATTTTAAATTATTTCCTTTACTCTAATAATATATTTATTTAATAAATTATTAAATAAAATTGTGAAATATAATTTTCTTTCCTTGCTTAGCTGGAGCTAAAGCGTCCCAAGAGTCGTATCTATTTGAATGAAACCGATGTGGGGCCTCTAGAAGAATTGCCCTTCCCCTCCTACAATCCTCGAGTCCTGCAACAGGGCTTAGAGACGGATAACCTCAAGACCTACGACCTCATCGAAGGTTGCAACCCGGAAGATCTGTGGACTTGGAATGTGGGCTACCAAAGGCGCGAACAGGAACTCGATCAGGACTTTATCAACGCTTCCCTGCCAAAATATGGTGGGTATATCTTAGAGGGCGGGTCAGATAGTCCTTCGATCGGTCATTAGCTCCATCTAAATTTCACAGAAAACGACGGGGAGCTTACTCTTTATAATATTCCCAATCAATTGGAAAAGACCTTCACTGCTGAGATTGTGTTTGGGACTAGGAATATATATCCTGAACCGAAGCCGGAATCTAACCGTTTACGGTGAGTTTATTAGAGATTTAAAAACTAGGCTTGTACCTTTAGAGGTGTATGGTTTGTTTAATTCAGAAAATAATAAAAATATTTCACAAAAACTCAATTTTCTTACTTAGTTACTATAACCGGCCCAGCGAGATCGGCGCCATTATCATTGCCTTCGTGGAGAGCTTCCGCCTGAACCCTGATTTCTGGACTGGCGCCACCATGGACACCATCCTAAAGCGCGGCGTGAAGCTGGTCAAGAAGAGTACCACCCTTAACTTTAAATCGGAGGTGAATGACTTCGACATAATCCCCCAAGTGGCCGAACGTCAGGCCGCCGTGGGGATTAAGATCCATTTTTCGGGGCTGCTGAAGAACGAGCCCAACATGTTCAAGGTCCTGTCGCTGTTCTTCTCCAAGTACAATGCCTGCATCTTCACATCCCGCGATCTTTTCCTGCTCATCTGGAAGCGATGCCTGAACTCGTTCTATATCTTTGATCCGAACGGACGCAACGACCTATGCGAACGGGATTTCGAGGAGGGGAAGTGCTCGCTAATGGCCACACGGTTCACCGAGCACCTGGTGCACCTGATCATCCTGTTCAGTGACCTGCAGCCCGAGGATGAGTTCAATATCTTTGAGATTTCGCTGACACAGTACGGAAAGTTGAAGGAGGAGCCGTATAAGAAGGGCGAGAATGAAGAATATCACAAGCTGTGGGCGGTGGTCAATGAGCATTTTGCAGTAAAGACAGCAGCCACGGGTGGCATTCACCAGCCCATTTCCGGCAACGAAAAGAATGCCTCGCTGGTGGTGTCTCTGATAGCCCTGATTTATTCCGAATTCGAGCTAGCCAAGTTGTGGAAACCGGGAACCATCGATGATATTATGCGGTATGGCGTGGCCTACTACAAGACGCTCCGCAAGAAGTTCCGGCTGGATGGCAAGCGCTGGAAGAACAAGAAACCGCACCTGAACATTGTGGACCTGCCGGAAATGTTCCTAATGGGTGCCTTCAAGGCCACCGTTCGCAAGTTTCCCTTCATGATCAACGGCCATGTGGCGGACTGCAAGAGCTATTTGGATTCCCAGCTGACGATGTCGCTGTACCAACTCTTCAACATGCCCAACTGGCCGTCGGCGCTCCTCCAGATCGATAACTCGGTGCTGGCCTTGTGGCGCGACAGGGAATTCTTCTACGTGTTCGATCCTTTCCGCAGGAATCGCGCTGGTTTGGTGGTGGATCCCGATGATTATACCATCAAGGGTCTGGCTGTGCTGCAGATGCATGCCACCTTCGACTCCTTTGTCCGTGTGCTGTACCGGAATGCCTTGAAGATGAGGCGTGGCGGCAAGTTCTTTATCCATGGCATCCGTTCGGGCTGCATCCGGCCGCTGCAGGTGATAACGCCGCAGGCGAATAAGTTCCAGAACCTAAAGATGGGTCTGCCCACGTTCACGGACGAACCACCTGTGCCGGAGCTGAAGCAGAAGAAGAGCATCGAGAGCATTCCGGAGGAGGAACGCTTCCCCACAGTCGAGGAGAACGAGTTGGTGGCCGAACTGATAAACATGATCATAAATAATATTATCAAGGATCTGCCGGAACCTCATCCGAAGAGGCCAAGCCTATACAGGCCTGCCCAGAAGGTGCTACTGCGCACGGACATGGAGAATCTCCGAGCGCTGCGGCTGAAGGTTAAGCGCGGCTACGAGCTGGGCCAGGAGGAGGAGGAGGATCTGAAGCGCGTGCTCACCGTGGAAGAGGAGGTAGCTCTCAAGAGCAACTTTAAGCAGCTGCCGGATGGTTCCTGGATCATCATGGGCACCACTTACCTGCCCCAGGTGGATGAGGAGATGGCCAAGCTGGGTGGCTTGCTGGCTGCCCTGGTGGCCATGGCGGTGTCCTCGAAGTACAAGCTTTCCACCTGGAATTCCGACCTCATCGAGTTCTCCCTGGAGTCGGTCAACAGCTTTGGGGAGGATTACCAGAATTATGAGAACATCCTGGCCTGCCTGTTGGCCAAAAAGCTGCCGGATATTGCCATAGGTGAGAGCAACTTTAGCCTGGAGGTGAAGAAGGTGGTCAAGTCCTCCATTATGGTGCCACTGCGTCAGGTCCTGGTCGATCTCTTAGTGGACAACAACCGACTTTTGCTCATCTGCCAGCGCTTCTCCTGCGTGATCTTCAAGCGCTACAATTTCGTGTATATGTTCATCGGCTTCCCATGCAGTGCCATTGGCTATAGGAAGGGCGGATCCGGTCCAGCCTGCCTCCTACGCTTCTTGGAGCTGGACGCCCTGATCAAGCGCATCGAGTTTGGCTGCAATCCGCAGGGCTGCTCTGTAATGAACTTTATTGTGGCCTGCATCGTAATGGTGGACAACAACCTTCATGGAAGATTCAGGCCGGCGGCCAAGATTGACGACGACAATGAGGTGAAGCAGGAGACGGCCCGGCAGAAGAAGCTGCGTGAGCAAAGGCTGGAGAAGATGCGCTACATCGACGAGGAGCTGAGGAAGGAGAACGAGCGCATCCAGGCGTTCCTCAAGGCGAAGCAGGAGCATTGGGATCGCAAAAGCGGAAAGAAACGTGAGTGTTTGGCCGGGGATTATTATTTTAAAGATTTTTTTATATATTTATTATTTCCAAAATTTAATGTTAGGTTTAGTTTAAGAACTAAAACTGTAGTAAAAAATTTTCTGTCTCCTTTATCTTGATTTTTCTAGTTAAAAATTAGCTTTTAATATTTATATATATTTTCTTAGAACTCGTTATTATTTTTTCAAGAATATTTTGTTTGTATTTAGCTGTCAATATTGTTTTTTAAATATTTTTATTGTTTTGTTACGGTTATTACAAGGTTTTTATTGAATTTAACTTTTAAATTGCATTTAGTAATATTTTAAAATACAATATTTATTTCGTTTTAAGCTCTAAGGATTCTTATCTTTAAGATTTCCATAAAAACATTTTTTTTTAGAAATTAACCATTATTTCCTTAATATCATTTTAAAATATAATTGCAGGCGAGCCCGAGTACAGGGACACCGGCATCGACGAAGCCGAGGGCGGCGAAGGCGAGGACGAAGACGATTTGGGCGAGGAGGAGGGCGAGGAAGAGGGCGAGGAGGAGGTGGAGCTGAAGCACAAGCCCGGCAAGAAGCTGCCCAAGGAGCTGCGGCGTGTGTACAAGCCCCGCCCCATTATGTTCGGCTATCGGATGCGCGAAAAGGACTGCAACTTCAAGATCCAGGGCAGCGTCGCTTTAGAGGGGCGTGGCGACGGCTCCTTCAAGACTATCAAGCCGTGCTACTTTGCCTCCGCCTTGGCCATCCTCAGCTGCTCCCTGCGCCCGCTGAACCAGTGGAACTCGTACCGCATCGACCGGGTGATCAGCAATGCCAAGAGCATAGCCACCAATGTCTGCGACCTGGAGTCGGCCTATGAGCGCGTCGTCCGCCACGTGACCATCGACGAATACGAGTTCGACATCTGGATCCGGTGCTTCGAGATAACGGGCATGTGGACAGCGACGCCCGTGAAGAATCCCGGTTCCCCGCAGACGGGACTCACCCTGTTCAAGAAGAAGTTCAACAAGCTGATGAACGTGCGCAAATATATGATCCTCTTCACGCCCAACGGCAGCTATGCCATCTATCACGATGAGTTCTTCCACGTCTTCGATCCGTATGCCAGCATGGAGAAGCCCGGAGAGGGCGAGGGGGAAGAGGAGGATGATGGTGGCGATGAGGAGGGCGGCGGCAAGAAGAAGAAGCGCTGCCCGAAGGGACCGAAGCGATGGCCCGAGCGAAATACTGCCTCGTGGGTGCTCCTCTACGACTTGGACTCTGTTCTCAAGTACGTTGATGCTCGGGTCGCCGCCAAGGATTGGAAGGAGAAGAGCAAGTTCAAGTTCTTCGTGGTGGATGTGCTGTCGCACAAGAAGGCGGCACCGAATGCTCGCATCCTGCAACTCCTCACCGATCTCTCCATACCCATGACCTGCTCCAACAAGCAATACGGCCGGCCGGAGTACGAGATCTGTGCCACCAACGAGTCCCTGGGCTGGCTGGAGCTGGAGAACTGCCTGCCTGTGTGGAGCAGGCTGAACAGGAGGAACACGGCTGGCAAGTACCGCAACCTGCCCATCACCAAGATCAAGAAGTTCGATGTGGAGATCGAGGGACGGCTCTGGTCGCTGTGGGGCAACCTGCATCCGGAGGCGCCGGTCTTTGAGGACGAGTTGCGCGGCCGCCAGTATCTGGGCTGCTACGTGATGGCCTGCTGTGCGGCCAGCGTCTACCGGCTGATGGACTGGAGTCCACATCTTCTGGACACCATTGTAATCAGCGGCACCAAGTACTTCAAGGAGAGCATCGACCAGATCAGTGTGGAGGACTACGAGTTTTCGCTGGAGAACCTCAACATCGACTGCTCCATGGACACCATCAACTTTGTGGTCCACATCGAGCATGTGTGTTATGGCAAGCTGTACCGAGTGCCCACCTTCAACCGGATGAATCTCTCCGAGGCGCTGATCTACTTCTTCAGTCACTACCAGTTCGGCATTGTGAGTGTGCGCAAGAGGGCTCTGGCCATTGGCTTCTGTCCGGGTCACGATGGTGGATACTTCATGTATGACTGCCAGGAGAAGGATCATCCGCTGTTCCCCAAGCAGCAGGGTGCCTCCTATATGCTGCGCACGCGCCACCTCCAGGTGCTGCTCTACTGCATTGTGGTCACCCTGAATGTGCCCTTCTACAACATCGATTTTAGCATCCACAAGGTGGAGATGCTGCGCGAAGGTGCCACCGTGGAGAACGAGGAGGAGGAGGGCGCCGAGGAGGGCAATGCGAACTAGGGGGGAGCTGGAGATGTTGGGAAAGTTTCGTTGGTGGCTCGTGGGTTCTGACGCTGAATAAACAGATGCAAAATACGTTTTTTTTGAATAAATATCGACAGAAAATGGATTTAATAAAGTACGATATCCCTTTTGGGATTATTTTCTTATTTATTGAATTTTATTTTATGATGGGTGTCCTTAAAACTCAAAAGTTTTAGCTTCTTTTCCTGTTTAAATTGGAAATTACAAAATTAAAAAAATAAAATTAGTCATCTTTTGTGTAAGAATCAACTTAACATGGCTTTCAAGTCTCTTAAATAATCTCGCTTTATCCAAACTGTGACTAACCCGAAGCCCCATCAGAATCAAAGCCAGACACACATATCTCTCTTTCTTCCAAATCGAAATTTAATCGGATCTCTAAGAACTAAGCAACTAAACATTTAACAACAATCGAATGACGCATGGCCGGATGACTCGATGCTAGCCAGACGGTGACTCAATTCCGGGTGACTTAATGGCGCAGACGACGCTGTTCCTCGGCCTGCTTGTAGTGATAGCCATCAGCACGAAGCTCGTGGGCGGGCTCTGCTTCCAGCTGCTCTGGGGTCTCCGCATCGGAGGGAGCCATGGGCTGCTGCACGTCTAGGATGTATGGCATCTGCTCCTCGGCCGGCTGCTGCTGCTCCTGTTGCTGCTGCTGCTGCTGCTCCTGCATCTGCAACTGCTGCATCTGCTCCTGGTACTGCTGGTAGGTCAGCTGCTGGTTCTGCTCGGCAGCAGGGGCAGGGGGCAGATAACGCATGGCAGGCTGCGCCTGCTGGAGCTGCTCCATGACGGCTTCCTGGGGCGCCATCTGCATCTCCATCTCCATCTGGGGCATCATCATGGGCTCGGCATCCATTTGTGGCTGAGCAGGTGGAGGCGGCAGATAGCGAGTGGCGGGCATGGCCTCCTCCGGCTGATCCACTGGAGCTGGGGGTGTGAGCAGGCTGCTGGGCATGGCCTCCATCTGGCCATGTTCGTTCTCCCGCATGTACTCCACCTGCTCGGGCAGTTCGCGTAACTCCTGCTGCTCGATGCTCATGGAGATGGCTTGCTCTGGACGAGGAGGCGGCAGGTAGCTGCTGCTGGGCAGGTGGGAAACATCTGCGGCGGCCAGGCAGGCGCACAGAGCAAGCGTCAGGCAGAAGGTTTTCTATATAATTTAGTAAAAGGGAAATTCATTTTAAAATATTCTATTTATTAGTTTGTAGTAATATCCTTTTAGTGGCTATCCTTGACTCTTAGTTATCCTGGTAACCATATTCCTTTTCCTGGCCATGTACTCACCATCTTGTTGGATGTTTGGCTGTGGAGCGTCTGATGTCGGAAGAGCTGGAAATGATGATATTTATACGAGCACAGCCTCCGAGGAGACCTTCAGTTGGCCCAGTCAATGGTCAAGGGGTTTAGGTAGTGGGCTCGGGTAGTCGGGTTCCGTTATTTGCTCAGTCCATCGATTTGTCGCCGGTTTCGTTTTTATATTTCTTTTTTGTTTTGGCTCATCTCGACAAACAATCAAGCAAACATTCGAGTATTCCAGCTGAATCATCGCCACTGGCCCCCAAGTCAAGCCAGGCAACACCACACCACACCAAACCAAAGCTAACCAATCCGATCCGAAGCCTCAATTGGACTCAGTTTAAGCCGCTTTTGGCTATTTGGGTACCCTTGCAGCGGGTAATTACCATTTTTGGGGCCCACAAGGAAGCCACCTAACTAAAAACAATAAACAATTTATAAATAGTTTTCTGTAAAAATAATGGTGGCTATTTTGGTCGCTTGTGAAAGCTTTTACTTGGTAACTCAGCGGAAAAGGTATGTCAATACGGGGGAAAAGATAACTTTAGGAGGTTAATTAAATATTCAGCTTAAGCTTAAATAGGAAAAGTAAATAATATTTGTTGAGTTATGTAGGAACAAGTTTAGAATGGTTTAGGTATTTATTTCCGTATTCTCTTGATAAAAAAAAATATATATTATAGTTTTAAATCTATAATTTTTATATTAAAATACTTACTTTTCAAACCTTTTCATTTATTAATAATATATGTATAATTGAATAGAGTTTTTGGCTTTAAACGACTGCTTTATTGTTTATGGCTTTGTTTTGATAAACAACTTTATCTATAAACCTCTTAAATGACAATATATAAATTCAAAAATTAAAATTTAATAAGTATAATAAAGTATGCGAGGCTCTTTATTTTTAAACTCAACTCTACCAATTTTTCAGCATTCGTTTTCTCTTTATTGCAGACTTCACCTGCTGACAGGTGCCACTTGACGGGGCGTTTGACAATCTCAATTGTGCTTGAGATTCGCGGCTCGAGGCGTATAAACTGGAGCATGGTGCATAGAGCTTGGAGCGTGGCTATATGCCCAAGGTTTACCCCGACTTTGCTTTGCGTTTACTTATTTTTGCACGTCGCCTGTTTGACCCTCGCGGGTGGATTTCACGGTCAACCGATGATGCACCTAGCACCAGGCGAGAGATGTCTCCGTGTCTACAAGGGGCCTGACCGGAAAAGCAAACAGGCATTGAGGTAAAATCTTTATGCTTTTAATTTACATTTAAAAATAAAAAAGAGGTAGATGTTCTACTGTATTCCCTGCTGAATACAAATTGTTTAAAATAATTTTGTTAGTTGCCAGGTTGTAAAAACTCAACCAAGACAGTTTTGTTGTTATTGTTTCGTTACCTTCAGGTTCACAAAAAATATGGTCAAGTGCTGGCATTGCGTTTATTAGGGGAACAGCTTGAGGTTCGGTGGAAATTTCATCAAGGCACCTCCATTTGGTTCACCTGCTGTCCCGACAACATCTTTCCCTATGAAAGAGAAACAGAACAAGCCAAACTGGGCCGTGGAGGCTGTGGATCCTCCGCCCGGCGTTAGTTCGTTTTGTACCTTCAACACCCTTAGGGACACTCGCATTCAGCGCCGGAATCCCCAGTTCGAGAATGAGCCCCCGCCGATCGGCAAGAGGTCTGAGTCCATACCTCCGGCAGCTCGTATGGGCAAACAGTCTGAATCTAGTTCCAAGAGATCCCCGAGTCCAGAGGTCCTTCCCACCCCTCCGATGGGCAACAGGTCTGATTCCAGTTCCAGTGGACAGCAGAGTCCAGTGATGCTTCCGCCAACTCCAACCGGCAAGCGGTCTGAGTCCGGCCCACGAGGATTCCAGAGTCCGATGAAATTGGACAATGGCAGGGATCTCAAGGGGAAGGATAAAACCGGAAGGCGTTACTCTCCGTAACGAGAAGGAATTCAGGGACGAAGAGAGAAATAACCCTGGGGATAGCTGAACGACGCATTTGGGAGGGTTGATAATATCACCCAAAATATAGCAGCAGAACCTTATCTCCACCCTGAACAATCGGAGTACCTTGATGAAGATCCACAGGCCTTGAAAAATAAATTTAAACGTAACACCATTAGATTAAATCCTCACTAAAGGAAATTCGTTTTATTTTTAAGTATTATTAAACCTGGGTAGCCTGTTGTTGATCTTGAAGATAACTAAAAATAATTTAAATTATTTTAAAATAGGAGGGGAAATTCATTTATCAAACATTTAACAAATAGAGATCATTTAAGGTTTTCTTTTAAGGTTTCTAAATAGAAAAGGAAAGGCAATAAAAGTATCATTAGCTACAGAAATTTTGTATGATATATACAAGCAATGAATTATATTTTACAATCATTTAAATAATTTAGATTTTTTTTAAAAAATAACTTTTACTTATATATTTTGATTAAGTTGTCCATCCGATGACAAAGTTATGTTAAACAGGTAGCAAATAGATAAGTGATTTGATTATAATGAGATTAATTAGGCATGCAATTTGTGACTTTAATAATTTTATACAATAAATATACTCTTGATATAGAATGACTAAAATAAACAATATATAATGTAAATAAATTTCTGTTTTAGTGCATAAAATATAATTAGTTTAATACAAGCTATATACAATCCTCCTGAATGGTATACTTCTAGGCTTCATGTTTAGTTTCCTCAATTAAATTTGTTAACTCAGCGTTGCCTACTTTTTTGGGAAATCCATCGATTGGGTTCAAAAGAGCTGTGCCAATAATTAATGGCAATAATAATAATAATTTAATTATAGAGGGTTGGATAATTAATTAAGCTATTCATTGAGCTAAAATATTCAACAAACTGTTTTCATTCTGCATAGGAGTTAACTTTTACTCTTTTAAACCTCGAAAAAATGTATTAATCTTGAACCTCGCTTAATTTTCATCAATTTTTCAGTTTTTCCACAACATAAACATTAAATTTTACTGTAAAGATTACCGTAGCCTTTACAGTCTTTCAGTGAGAAATCCAAAAACCAAAGCAACTCAAGCAAAACGAAGTATAGATATTATTTGTTTTACAATTTACAATTTGGTTATCAGGGAGTACAAATTTTGGACTTTAAATAGAAATTATATCCGCTTATAAATTGCCCGTTTAGGAAGCCAGGAAGAGATCTTCCCTGACCATGTCGTCACGAGTTGGAGAGCGGGACAGCGGTGTCGGGTCCAGCGGCAGCGACGATCGCATGGCCATGGATCCTACAGAGCATAATTTTGCCCTTGAACTGAAGCCGACCCCCAAGCAGACATGCATCCCGATGCACCAGCGCCTGACCAGCTCGGAAACCAAGTGAGTGCCACTAAAGGGAACCACTTACATTCCTTTAAATTTAATCACTGTTTTATGTCCTTTTAGTGTGTTCCATCGGGATGTGGAGTACGAGGTGCCGGACAAGTCCTGGTCGGTCCTGTACATTGGTACCGCCAAGGAGAAGGCCCTGAAGTAGCGGGAATAAAAATTCCAGATGCACAGCTCGCATCCCCGCAGCTTTTCCGTAGCACATCCTGCATTCCAATTGAAATCGATTTCCTGCAAACACAATGGCCCACTCAGCGATTGAGTCCTTCGCCGCCACATCACTCAGTCATCCATCAGACGTCGCGAAATGTTATATAAAATTTAAATTCGCCCTCGTGCTACTGCATATATCATTGGACTTTTATTATTTTTGTGTGTGGGCTGAGCCTGATGATGCTGCTGCTGCTGCTGCTGCTGGTTCTGGCTGCAATTGGTGCTGATACGTACGATTGTGATTAATGGACACGCCGTCATTGAGCCCGATCCCCGGCGCTTCAGATGCTCGCCATATACATACATATAAACATTTATGCATAACGATCGCAGACCCATTTATGATGTCATATTCATTGAGCCAAGATTGCTCTTGAGAAGTGTCAACTGAGACATTTATATCTAAAGCGGAAATAATGGCTTAATGAGACAAATGACGCGACTCTGACACATCTGACAGCTTCAAAATTCTCAAAACGTGTGAAATTCTGTCGAAATTTATGCTTGTTTTTTGCAAATCCATATTGTCTTCTATGATAAATGTTTGCGAATTGTTTGGGCATAGAATAATATGATTATTCAAGTTGATGAATAATTTATCATAGGGTTTATCTTTTCAAAACTGTTTGTATAATTAATTCTTGAAGTGGAATCCTTAGCTAAAATTTTACTAGATTTAAATAAGCCTAGTTTATTTTAGAACCCCAAAACATAAGACTCAATTGTGGTTTGTCCGCTCAACTGAACTCTTGTGGTTCCGCCCCTTCGTGAATTTATGGTCTGTCTGCTTTTGAAAATAGCTCCAAAAATAGCTTTTCTTCCAAGCATGCCAAAATCTGTTTGTCTGCTCGTTAGCATATCTGCAGACTGAATATTTTGGCACTGCCCGCAGATGGGTGGATACTCGCAGATACTCTCCTGCCCCGAGTTCACTCTGTGGGCCACATGTCAGCTTAGAGCCCATCTGAAGTGTCTGACCCAGATAATTTATTTAGCCGCCAGCTGAATGCCATACACAGTTTATATGTAAAAACATTGATAGTACTCCCGGCAAGGATGCCAAAATATTTTCATAACAAACGGTTAACAAAATATTGCATTAAGTTAGTGCCACTTTAGATTAGATTGCAGGCTATAAACTTAATAGAAAATAATCTACAATGGCAACTAAATAGCTTTACAAGGTGTGCAACTTTTCCTGTCCAGCTAACCTTGGCAGTCAATCAAAAAGTTTACTCACAAAGAGTGTGTGCCTCATTTCCGCTGCGAATTTCTATTTGTTTGCTGCATATTTCTGGCATTGCAAGTGCACTTTATAAATGGTCCTCTGACCATTGCCATGAAAGTGGCAATGACATCAGCTGACTGTAGGCTATATCAGGAACATTAATACCACAGAGAGAGTGAGATCAGGACAGGGCAATTAGGTTGAAAATTTATCGAAACTATTAAATGGCATGCAAGAGTGTCGTGCAAAATAATAATTTAGTGGGAAAACAGCCATGAACTCTCTTCGCCTCTGCTCTCTATTTGTAAATACAATATATGTGTGATGTGCATTTGGGTTTGCCACAAAATGTGGCCTGTTTGGCTGCTGCTGCTGTGTTCTAATTGAAATGGACCACAAAATTGCTTAGAAGATGTTTGTATGCGGCTTGCCGCAAACTTCAAAGTTTCGCTCTCCGTCGGTCGCCTCTGATTGATGCCCATGATTGATGATGGAGTCGCACCCAATCCGTCGTCTGAGCTTTTCGTTTATTTTTCTTCAGTTCCTTGGGGGTTTTTTTTGGGTACTCGGCGATCCAATTTGATACAATTGAACTTTGTCGGGTGTCCACAAAATTCTTGCCATACATTTTTGCGTAATTTGCATAAAAGATATTGGCAAGCTTCAAAGTCCAAAGTGCCAAAGTCGCCTCTGCCAGTGTTTTCATTTCCCCCTTCTTACATATATGGCTTTCTGTTTTTCTTTTCTGCTCTGCTATGTGGTAAAATCTCACATTTCCATAAGGCAAACATGAGCATAAGCATAAAATTAAATATGCACGAGAATTGGCATAGCCATGAAGGCAACGCCAACTGCACTTGCAACAATTTGAGCTTTAGGCACTGAGAAAATAAAATCAAATAGTTTTCAAAGAGAAAAAATAAATAAATATAAATAGATTAAATTATGGCTTAATTTATTAAATAATATATATATTTTAATAGAAGCTTTACAAGTAAAGTTCCAGCAGGGAAACCAGGAAATTCTTAAGTCATTTTATTTTAAGCGTTAGAAAGTCTTCATTAATATTTCTTTTCCTATAAAAATTGTTTAACTAATTAGTAAATGTTTTTTATATTTTATACCTATTAAAAATTATATCTTAAATTTTTTTTAAATATTATTTCCAGTGCATAGTGATTGGCTAAAAGGGGGCCTGCCCGAGGTAAGCGGTTGCCTTTGCTCTGGCCAAATTTCGCTTCACTTGTTGTGGTTGTAATTGCTGCCGTTTCTCAGGCGGCGGAGAGGCGGCAAAGGGGGACACTCGGGGGAGGATTGGTATCTGTCATTGACATGGATGGCCGTCGTGGTTCGTGCCTGTAGCCCAAATGCGTTTTGCATAATTTTAAAGCCTCTTTAAAGCAGCGAAATGCCATTACGGATTGCAATTTTGTGACCAAAACTATTTTGCGGATTTTTTTTCGGGGACAAATTGAATTTCACTCTTGACTGCACTTTGCAGGAGAAGTCAGAGGGGGGAGGAGAGAGAGGGAGAGATTTCCCATTTCCCACGCGGCGTATACGTGTTATTTGGCATTCCGCAAAGCGCGAAACAATTTTGATCAATTTCCCTTCAATTACTTTCTGCCAATTAGAGGAAAATTGATTAATTAGCCTTAGCCACTGGGTTTGAAATATGTTTTTGGGCAAAATGTTAATCAATTACTGCTGAATGTCCGGGATAAAAGGCTTATGGCTTTAATCTGTCGATAGCCCTGTCAATTATTCATGAATTATGGCCTTAATGAACACGCAAAAACAATATTCTAAACACAATGGCCAGATGAATCATGGCTGCTGAAAATTTACAGGTGATTCAGTGGGTTTCTAATACAGATAAGGATTAACAGATGATTCAGATTGAGTCAGAGAAGTTACAAAGCCAATTTCAGGCTCCTTGAGTTTACAATTTTACAAGTACTTCCCCTATTGTGTCATTGATCTTCATAGTACTTTCATTTTTGACAATCAAACACAACAAATGACTTTGCCTAATTGAACTTGAACTTGATGTTAAGTGACAGCAATTGAAATATCTTAATTTCGTACTCAAAATTTGGGTCAATTCATGCTGATAATTCTTGGAATGCAAACAAGTGTATAATTCTACTAATTAATAGCGTAATACGATACCCAGTGCGGTATACACACTTGCCAAAAAGAAGCCGAAAACAATTTATCAAGAACTTGCGTAATGTGTTTTTGTTTTGGAATCTTTTAAATATGCATGAGACCCGAAAACAATTTTATACTAGAGAGACCCCGCTTTGGCTTGAATATATATTGGAAATCGATTAGTGCAAAGTGAACAGGAAAATCAACAAAATGGAAATGACAACGCCAGACAACGTGGCTCTGGCCGCGCATAATTCTTGAGGCCTTTGGGGCAAGTGCACTGCGAATAAACAATATAAATTTTATATATAAATAAATTCAAAAGAATATATATAATAGTTGAGCTATTTATTTATTTAAATGGTGTTACAAATTAATTATATCATTATATATAAGAGATAAAATTCCACTCTCTTCCCCCTTAAAACCTGAATTATATATTTTTCTCTGTGCTAACCAGCAGCCGCCATCAATGCCAAAGTTTTGTCCACTGCCCGGGGACAGGCTGCAGTGGCCACTAACTAGTGACCACTGACCACTGACCACCATCATCATCATCGTCGCCTTCACTTCACTATTGCCAGCGCAGGCTGACCAGCAAGTTGTCTTCAATTAGCGCCAATCGCAGCTCAACAGCGAAAAGCAATTAAGTCACTTCACCGTCTTGGGGGTTCTGCTTACTGCCGCCTGCCGCTTATCAAATATTTTTTTAATTGAAAACTTATTACGGAAAGTATCCCAAACTTGGTTATCATCCGCGGGACTTGGAGTTATGTTATGAGATTATTTGCATAATTGGAAACACGTTAGCATCGGCTCGCTCTCTCTGGCTACTTCGATGGGAAATATGTGCATAAAGCATTACTCACTTGGCAAGTTGTATGACTCAGTTAGCCTTCAAATATTTACTGCAACACTATATGCATATTTATTCCTTGATTTTCGCAGCCTTAGTAAGAAATAAACCTCATTGGCTGCTGCGCTTATTGAGCAATCGTCTTGGAGTGGAGCAAGTGCAAGTTTGCATATTTCTCAATTAAGTTCCACACGCATCCAGCTTGTTTATTATTAAACATTTTTATGATGGGTTTGTTTTCTCGATTTTCGGATTTTCATATACTCAGTTTGTGGGTTTTGCATTGGTGCGGTTCCCAAAAAAATTGTTTTGCCGATCATTCTGGACCGAATATTTGCTCTTAGTGGAGCATAGCCAGACGCAAATCCCCGAGCACTGACACATGTTGCGCCTGCCTGTCGGTCTTGTTTTTTTTTTTTCGATATAGATACGTGGTGTATATATAGATATAGCCGAAATGTGCGAAAACTGAAATTCATTTGCTATATCTGGCAATTGTAATGAGGGAGGAGGAAGCTCCAGCTCCTGGTACCATTTGTCTGGGTTAATTTGTTTAATAGTTGTGGAAAGGTTTAGGGGAATTAATTGTATTATATTTCCGATAAGGAATCTAAAATGGTTTTTATCTATTTATATATATTTATTCTATTTAGATCTCAGATGGATAAGATTTAAAGCAAAGATCTGTTGGATTATTTATTATATTTAATTTATATTGCAATTTATTTCGAAATAATTATTAGAAAAACATAATAGACCTTTCTTTTATGGCTAAATACTATTGTAAATTTTACCCTATATTTCGTAGGCGTTACACATTTTGTGGCAAAGAAGTTGTATTTATTGACACTGAGCTTGGGAAGCTCTCTGAGAGTTCTTGCCGCGTCCACGTGCTGCGACCCCTTCGATGGGTCAATGTCGCCGGCCAGAAATGATGCTCCCCTTCAGTCCATGTGTTTGCTTAGGCGGCTGAACAAATCTTTAAATTGCCATAAATTACAAGAATTAGGGGCATAATATTAGATACGGCTGCCAGAGTTGCGTAAACACATTTGCCGGAGTCAAGTGCAGAGTGCCGATGGACGGACGGACGACGGCGAATGGAACGGAATTAATGGGTCTGCCCTTTGATGGCCCTCGAAGAGTTGAGTTATCGAATAAATCATTGCTGTGACCTTCCCTACCTCCGGTTCTGGTCCAAGTTATACCCCGAGTCCCCCGAATTCGAACTTTTATTTGAATTTTCTGGGTGTTAATGGCCGGCGAAACATTTGGACAAATAGTTTCTATTCCTCCTCCCATTTTGAACTTTTTTATTGTAACTATTTGGTAATTAAAAATTGCCTGATTTTTATTACTGTTACACAAAGAGAAAAAGGAGTTTATTGAGGGTTTCTAATATATATTTGATAGTTATATACTTTTATTTATTTAGTATTTTATATAAAAGCTGCTGCATATTTGGCTCAATTTCCAGCTAAATATGACTTTCCAATTATAATTTCTGAAGGAAAATACATGTACTGAATTTTCAAATTTAAATTAGAAACATTATCTTCAATAGTTTTCTTGGTTTTAATAAATTTGTACAATTTTCTAACCCAATAACAATAAATATTTCTCAACTGAAAGCTATTTCCGTATTTAAACTAACCTTGTCACAGTTTTCTTTCCTGATTTTATAATCCAAAAAATCATAATAATAATTCACACAGACTTATATGAGTTGTGCTAATAAAATTAGAGGCATGCTTGCAATTTTTTTCGGGGTGTAGGATCGTAACATTACACGAAAGGCGATGTTTATGCACGGATTTTTGGGCCAGCTGCCGCACATGTTGCCAGCGAGGCGCCACCCACTCAATGCCAATGTCCAGAGCAGATGGTGGCACGGCGCAGGCCGCGGCACATACAATACCCCACCCACCCACAGCCACACCCACCCACACGCACACCAAACACACACGCCCAGTCGATTCTATTTCCATTTGGATGTCATCTCTATTTTTAGGCAGCTCGGAGGAGCATGGAGATCGCCCTGTGTGGCACGATGGCTGGGCAACTCTTTCGCGTATCATAAATTAATCTATTTCAAATCCAAAAACTATTCCCAAACGCAAATTATGATCCATTTTTCTTCACGCGCGCGCTTTTTATAATTTCTCTAATTACGAATATTCCATTGTTTACATTTTGTCCGCACAACACGCATTTCCTTGAGTGTGCGCTGTGTGTAAACATTCCGCTTTTTGTTTATATGAGCTAGCAAAGTGCAGCGGATTAATAAGCGTCAATTGGGGGTACTTCAGTGTATGACTTGCCCCGAAATTTCATTCGTATTTGTTGCTCTTTCATTTACAATGTATGCAAATATTGCTCATGGCCCACATTGTTGTTGGCTAAGGTTGCACTTGAGGGCGCTGGTGCTGCTGGTGTTACATTTGCTTATTATTGTAGCCTCTGTGTTTGGTATTACTAGTTGCTGATGCTGCTTCCAGGCTTGATATCGTAGCTGTGGGAGTCGGAAGTGGTACCATTTTCTTCTATTTGTTACCTAAAAATACTATTAACTTTTCTTTAAAGTTGACTCATTCTTATTTCATGTACCATTTTCTATTTCACTTTTTTTTTTAAATAGAAAATAACCTTAAAGTGCTTTTTTATATCCTTTAAACTAAGTAAGTTTAGAGTTTGAAATTTTAATATATTGTTTAAGTAACTGTGGGGTCTTTTCTTTTCTCCCAGTCTTAATAATATATTTTTATTTTTGGCATACGTCTATTGTTTTAATAGCTTTCTTTCAGTCAATAAAAAGTCTGTTAATGGATTTTAATACATCAAAAAACCAATGAGTAATATTTTAAATATATATTTTCAAATTCAATGTCATGAGTAATATTTGAAATATATTTTTCTTAGGCCAGTATTTCTCTAATGACAATATATTCTAGAAATAACTGAAAGGATGAGTATTGCACCTGTTGCTGTTGCTTTAAATTCTCTAAGAATTCTAATATTGCTTTTATTGCCATTAAAGTATCTGATGTTATTACCAATTTAAAAGTTTCTGTTTATCTTAAAACCTTTAATGATGCTACAGTAATTGTTATTTATTTCTAAGCTTGTTGCTGCTTCTATTTTATATTCATATTGCTGCTACTTTTGTTGTTGCTGCTCTGAGGCTGCCGCTGTTGAAGCTACTGATGTTAAAGCTACTGTTATTATTGTAAGCAAATGTTATTGCTGTTGATGCTGCTGCCGTGCAGCAACTTTAGCTAAAGTGGCTTTTGCTTACAACCTTCAAATGTTGCTAAAATCGTTGTTTTGTTGCTGGAAATCTTAATATTTTTGCTTTATGTTTATGCAGCTTTAATGCTGATGCTGCTTTTGTACCTTAACTGCTATGAAAGTTGGTAATGTTTATGTTGTTACAGCTACTGTTAATGTAGCTGAAGTGGCTACAGAATTTGTGACTATGTAAATGCTGCATCTGCTGATGTTGCCAATGTTGTTACATGATGTTGAATTTGTTTTGATGTAGCCACTGTTATAAACAATGTAGCTGCTGCTTTATTATTATTACAAGCAAGCAACAAGTTGCCAAAAGTCAAAAGCTCTTCCCGGAAAACAAAGGGAGAACTGCGCTTGTTTTTCCAATTAAACGTACTGCATTTTGCTGGCCCATAGTTTTCCCACAGCAAACCCTGACACACTGCAATATGCAAATTTCACCAGACTTGGCTATGAGTAATGCCTTGTATTATAAAGGCCCACCGATCTACGTAATTGTTTATAAATATGGGCGGCGCTGGCACTGGCAGCCGTTCAGACAGATGGCGTCATTTGTTTGCGTTGAATGTGGTCAAGAATTTCTTGGTCGTTGGTTCTGAACCATTTTGGAGCATTTCTCGGGTTGACTAAGCCGCGGAAGGTAAACAAAGCGAAAGTCAGCCGGCGTTGGGCAAGAAATGGATATTTGGACTTGGTTTATTGCTCTGTTATTTGAAACATACTCTTTCAGTTTTTCACTTTTTCAGTGCTAGACGGGACGCACCCGTTGCGCCCATAAATTAACTGGGCCAAGCACTCTGATCTCATGCAAAAAGTCAGCGGCCATAAATTCAAATGTCTTTATAAATAAGCAAACGCGAGCGGCGGCGGACCCCGAGCAAACACTAAAATAAAATCAACTGTATAAATTATAAATCAGGCATCACCATCGCCAATTAAAAAGGGGCCAGGCATTGGGGAATCTAATGCAAAGGCAACTCAAATTATCGGCGGAGCACACTTCAAATCAAAAGC
Source organism: Drosophila mayri (assembly GCA_008042485.1). Taxonomy (NCBI): domain Eukaryota; kingdom Metazoa; phylum Arthropoda; class Insecta; order Diptera; family Drosophilidae; genus Drosophila; species Drosophila mayri. The sequence goes on along the minus strand of VNJN01002341.1, from coordinate 379,136 downwards.
GCGCCAAACTTCGCTCAGCAACATGTTGCCAAGAGGCAGGTGCAACATGTGCCTCTGAAAGCCGGTAAATTTGCAAAGAGAGAACCAGTTTCTCTCTTAGTTTTATGATTTTAGGAGGCCAGAGATAAGGCTTGTCATGTTTACACTTCTCTCTACATCTGAAAAAAACCATCTATCTATCTGTCTATACAATTTAAAAAACAGCTGGTTTTAAAAAATACTTTACAATAATTTCTCCATTTGTAGTGCTAAAAAGTAGACTACGTTTTTTGCGAACAGGCTTTATAATGAAAATCTTTGTTAAATAAATTTGCTAAATGCACAAATTAAAATATAAATACAATTAAATATAATGCAATTTTCAATATATAAATTAAATTTTTAGGTAATTTTTAATACAAGGCCGAACATCTGGGGTAACATGGCGTATACATGATTTTACCAAGCCCATTCTAGCCGACCATCTTGGCAACATGGCGTATACGTGATTATGTTAATCCATGTTTGAACTAATCAAAGTATAACTATGAAAATAGCTCAACTAAATATTGGTAAGTGTGAAAATTAAGTATTAAACCAACTTTAAGTAGTTTAAATTTTAAAGTTTCAATTATTTTGATAAAATAACTCAATTAATTGTTTTGCAAATTTGCTGATAACTCCATTATTTATTTTAAAATGTAAATATAATTTATGTGTCAAGACTAATACAATTTTTTTTTATGTGTCACTCTCTCTCATGACAACAACAGCATCTTGGCAGCGGCAACGTCACAACAAAGCCATGTGGCAAGGAGAACGAAGAGAGAGCGCAGCGCAAGCAAAACATGAAGCCGGCGGCACTCGAGCTTTGCGTTCGCTTTTTTACCATTCGCAATTTTCCGGTCGTGGCGAACAGACGCGTTTCTCAGCGCTCCGAGTTTTCCGTAGCAAATAGTGGCCCATAACGAAATAGCATCTCATCTCTTAGCCCGAAACTCCGAACGACTTGACCACAACAAGTGCGATTGTTTCATTTTCATAGTTCATAGCCGCAGCAGTGTGCCACTCGGTCGCCGTTGTCCAGTGGCTCTCCCCCTCAGGTGTTGTTACAGGTGAAATTTCGCGTCGCCGTCGTGCCGGTTAGATTAGCCTGACACCTTCGCTTCGCTACATTTTCGAGAGTGTCCGCGCCAAAAAATCGCGCTAATTGGCTTGATTTTCATACCAGCTAATAAATATCAAGTTTCAATATTCGCTGCCAGTGGCGGAAGCAGGTATATATATCCGGACATAGAATATATATATGCGATTTGGCAACAGTCCATCATCGAGGGAGCTCTGCCTATTTGCATTTCAAATTGTTTGCACTCTCGACAGCAAAAAAAAAGGTAAGAAGTGGCTAAGTGGAAATCAAACAAGAAATGGAACAATTAACTCGAGATGTTTTCAATTCGATTTCTGGATATTCTTTCGATATTTGCATAACTTGATGGGAATATATATAGCCGTGTGCCTCTGTAGAATTTCCAATTTTTTCGTTTCATTATTTTTTATGTCCATTTCCTTTGGCGGCATAAATTATCCCGCTCTCGCGTGATATTCTATTCTATTCGGGGGCACAATTCTAATTAAGTGCTGAGACCTGCCCCAATGATGTTGCCACTCCCACGACCCTTTGGCTTCACCTCTGACCCTTGGGTTTTGTTACAGATGGAGAAAATGGGGAATAAAGCGAATTATTTCGGTGTTTTGAAGTGATTTTGACTTTGAAAATAATTGTTTATAATGTTGTGATTTTAAACCAAATTTAAAAGTCTTTTAAAAGTCATGGTGCTATTAATTACCTTAAATTGTAATTTAGATATATTTTTGAGAACTTAATAATACATATTTATAATAATGATTTATGTATGCTAAAAATATTTCACATTTGTAAAGTAAAAAGTTTACAATAAGATGTTCTTTTGTATATATGTAATTTGTTTAGATTAAAAAAATACATTTTTTTTATTAGAAACATAAAATGTATATTTTTGGTATCAAAATCTATATAAATAATCACCCAATAAATCACAAAAGTTCAATAATTCATTGGCAAATAGCACCAACCTAGGCTAAAAATACTCGAACCAGATTAAACTAAACGAAATGTCAGAATGATAAGGGCTATGAGGTAACTGTGTCAAGAACTGATTAGCAAATTTGTTGACACTTTTTGTCGCTGTGCACTTTTAGTTGCTTTTTTGCCGCCTCTTCATTGGTCTTTATTGGTCTTTCTTTTTTTCATTTTTTGCTATCTGAACTCTTGTTGGAATTGTTAACAAAACTGTAGATTTATGCAGTAGATTAGCTCGTCAACGCCGCGAAGCGAAGGCCAAAGGACATGCTCTCCAAAAGGGCCAAATCCGCTTATTAATGAGCTGTCACTGGGCAGTGGGATTTAAGAGAGGGCAGGGGCATGAGGGTTAAGGGGCGTGGCCCCGGTCAGTCTTGGTCATCAATTAACGTTAATGCGGCAATGTCGTCAGTGCTGGCTGCTCGCTAAATGTCCTTGCCACACTTTTGTCAATCACAAGTGTTGTTTTTTCCTTCGATTTCTTTATATATTTTTTTGTGTTGTATTTTTGCAAGTCGTACGAATGCATTTCATATTCATAAAAGTTGTCAAGTCGATGTGAGTGAGTGTGACTAAGCCGACAACTTACCAAGAAATAATAATCGTTAAAATCGATTTGCTAGCAAGGGGGAGGAGAGCTCTACGCCAGCAATGATGACCTTCACCGGAGAGCAGCCAGCTCCTGCTCCTGCTCCTCCTCCTCCCTCTCTGAGAAGCTGGGAGCCGGGGAGATTTAAGCCAAATGCACGAATCGCTTTTTCGAGGGTCATAAATAAAAAAGCGAGCCGAATGGACCCTGACACTCCGCTCCATCCCCCACCCCCTCTGCAGCTTATGCCACTCAGGTGCCTGGCGTGGCGCATATTTTTAGACGTTTAGCAGAACACACTAAAAATACATTGCTTTCTTCAGCAAAAGCACAAAATAAGGGAAACACGAAATGGACCAAAATAAAAACCTAGAAGGAGCGACCGAAAAATATCCCACAAAAAAGGGAAAACAAAGCCCTGCCTGCACCCGGCGACCGACAGAATTCGCGGCGGGGATATCATAAAATGCCGAAATGCAGAAAAAGAAACTGAAATACAAGAAAATAGACATTAGCCAGCACAAAAAGCGATGCCGAGGCACAGAAACGTGGCATTTCGATATTGATAGTTATGCGAACAGGGATTACCCTGAAGATACTTTAGAAATAATATTTTTGGGAACTATTTTTCAACATGAACTATTTAACTGGCCCATTAACTAAACTATTTTTGAAGAGAAATCGACTTGAGAAACTTTAAAACTTAAATATAAATAAACTTTATAAGGAACCAGTATATATACGAATAATACAACATTTATAATATTTATTTTAAAGACAAAATTCAGTAATAAAATAAAGCTTTTTATTTTAGAGTTCAGGATATAATGTTAAACGTAGTTCATCAAATGATAAATTATATTTTAGGTGAATTAATAAAGAAACTATGAAATTGTAATGCTAACTCATTGACTGATAAATAAATAAATATATAATTTGAAAAACCTAAAAAATATAAATGACCAGAAGGCAGATTTAATGAAATTTAACTATAAACTAAAAATTAAGGTACAACTCCCCTCGGATCGTTAAAAAACTGGCTTAGAATCTCATTTGGCTCTTCACCGAGACAAAAAATGATAAACTTGCCACTTGAATGTGTGTTTTTGTGTGTGCGAGAATGCGAGACGGAGAAAAAGAAGCACAACGAAAAAAAAATATATATAAGGAAGAACGACAAAAAAAGGACAGAAAAAACATTTGGCAAAAGCATAAAAATAAAAATGAAATAAAATGGCATAAAAAATGCAACAGTTCAGTGAGATAAACACGAAAAAAGCCAAGGTAGAAAAGGCGGGCAGAATGTCCCGGGAACGGAAGGAAGGAGGGGAAGGAAGCTGCTAAGGAAGAGCCCGAGGAAGCTGCAGCATTTAGACCAAAAGAAGGAGGATGCCAGGGACAAAAAATGGGCCAGTAGCTTGGATTTCAGGCACACTAAAAACACTAACACACACACACGTGGACACACCTTGTCGAATTTTAAATGAGTCAGCTAACATTTCAGGTGAATTAAGGCGGGGGAGGGGAGGGCTTAGTGGGTTTCTAGAAGGTTTCACGAAGGCGGTGGATTCCCCAATAAATGTCCAGTTGTCCGGCTTTTGCTGCTGCTGCCCGCCCGCTTCCTTTGCCACTGCCTTTTTGACCAACTTTGGGGGCCCGGCTTCGACACTTGGCACGGTTTTAATGCCCTGCCCAAGGTTAACACGAAGGGACACTGCGGAAAAATAGGAAATAGTAAGAAAATTAATATAATCAACAATGTAGGACCTTGAAAGCTATTTCAGATATAAGAAACCTAGAATCTCAGGACCCCAATATCCTTGTGTTTAAATAAATTTCCCCCGGTGCACTTGCACAGAAAGGGAAACACACACTCTAGCATAATGAAGAAAAAGCGGAAAAGCCGGCAAATAGAAATGAAGAAATACAAATTGTATAAAAAACACAGCAGGTGTATGTGCGTGGGAGGGGTTAGGGTTGGGGGCTTGGTAAATGTGCCACAGAGATAAAAGCGTAAATAGAACTGAGGCACGAAAATTTTTTAAATTACCAGCAAAGAGGTTGAGTTGAGGCAGGGCGTGTTTTCTTCTCTTTTTCCCAACTGTCTCCGTTTGTGTGTGTGAATTTATTGAAAGTGCGAACACACACGCAAGTGAAAATGCCCCTGCATACATATGTATGTATGTATGTGTGGGTGTGGGGCGAAGAGCATACATCCTGCCAAGCGACCGCAGTTTAAACAAACTGCTTGGCCTGCCCATGTCCATGCTTCCATATGCTCCACCTCGCTCCATCGCCAGAACCTCCCAACCTTACTGGTTATGCCATGTGGAAAAGTTGTCACCTTTCTCCATCCCCTTTCACTCTTATTTCGGCCCCCCACCTTTGCCTCATTTTCCTTCCTCGTTTAGTGCACTGGAAAATATTGTAAGGAGGGTTTTCTTTATACATTTTTACTAGATTTTCTTTTGATTGAAAATATCTGAGGAACTAACTGATTTTTTTATTTAATTAATTTATTCACAATTTTAACAACACTGCAAAGCATGGAATAAACTCTTTATAGTCAGCTTTATTGATAGTTTATTTCTTTATTTAATAATTCTATTTAATAACCCCTAAAAGCTTACCTCTCCTTTTTTAAAAAATAACTCAATTGGCAGACAATTAATTTCGAATTATTAACCTTTTTTCCCACATAAAATAAAAAAATAATAAAATAATGACTAAAAAACACAATCACTATTATGTAGTTTTTCTGCGTGTCTCACTCCTTTGCTGACTTTGCGTGTGTGTAATGAATTTAAAGTTTGCTCCGCATACATTTTTCATACGCTTGCAAATTGTTATGGTTTTTGCAGCACCCTTCACCCGAAAGCCACCATATATCCACCTTGTATTAAGTGGGTGTCTCGTGTGTGTGTGTGTGTGCTGGCTTTTGTCCTTGTTATCCACACGAGACATGATTATTAATTTGCAATTCCTGCTAATTGCATGAGCTTCACCCACTCACAGCTTGCACCTGACCCCCCTTCGTGCCCCGCTTCTCTCGTGTGTCTTTAATCGCTTCAAAAAAAAAAAAAACGTATTTTCTTTTATTTTCACATATTTTCACTCACTTTCATGTCGTGTAGCAAGTTCAGCCGCATTCCCTCACATCGCCGCTGCTTGGGTAGATAAGCTTTAGATTAGATTAGCGGTCACTGGAGCACATGGTGAACATATTATTCTCCCTCTGCCCTCCCTCGAAGTGCTCTACTTCTGGGATTATAACTGTGGCCGAATGGCATCTTGAAATAGTTTTGGTTTATTTCCTATTTCAGGCTGGCCACTTGACTTTGAAATGCTCGGCGAAAGGAAAGTATTTTCTTGATATAAACAATATGAATTGTGTGGAATTATTATTGTTTTATTGCTTATTGTTTTGAGCAATTAGTTTTTTTCTTTTCTTATTGAGGAATTCTGGATGAATCTGGATATAAACCAGTTCAATATTTTGCATTTATTTCAGAGAAAAATTAAGGGAATACTAAGAAGATGGAATAATTTAAATATATATTTTTTAAAAGAATAAAGATGCTTTTTGGCATGATTTTAAATTTGTGGAAAATAAATTCCAAAACCTCCCTTAATTCCTATAAAACAAAACTAAAATCAATCACACTAAAGTGTGCAACCCTTTCCTCTATTAATCCATTCGAATTCATCACAAACATCTTGTTTACAAGGCCTCCTCCCTCATCATTTATTTCACTTGATGACGGATCATTCATTAGGAATTTTGAATTGATATTACATGGAAAATGCTCAAATTTGAATATTTATTTTGTGGCAAATTATCCGCCATATATATTGTAATAAAAATCAATTTGTGAGCAAACTGCCAGCCATTAAGATGGCAGCTCAGCTCGGCTCATCACACTTTCGATGGGGCGATGAGTCTGACGCTCGACGCTTGGCGCTTGGCGCTCGAAAGCTGATGGCTGTCATGTCGATGCATTATAAATTGTTGACATTAGCTGGCAAATCGACGGCCAGACGGCGTCGGTGATAGGTTTAATTTCGTTGATTGAACAGCATCGAAACAGCATTGGTATATAGCATCAGCAGCATCGGCAGCAGCAACAGCAGCAATGTTTTACGAGCGCATTTTCGCAGCTCTGCGCCTGCCATTTTTGTTTATAAATCGCCGGCAATCTAATCGATCGAATGGCTTTGGCATTTGCTGCTCGTGGGGTTAGCGGCTAAGTGTTTCAGCTCAGCACAGCTCAGCTTCCTGTCTGGAAGCGGTTAGTCCGTGGGCGGGCGCTCGTCCTTGACCCGGCCGCCATTCAGCGAAGGCCTATTATGCGGCTCGGAAAATGTTTTCCCGCCCCCTAAAAAGTTTCACTCTTTTGAGCCTTTGTGTTGAGAGTTGCGGCATTGCGCATACGCCCCGTTGCCAGACGAGGTTTAACCCTTTAAGGGACCCTGATGAACTTCCGCATCGAAAGGTTAGAAAATAAGATTAAATTAAATTAAATTATTATTTATTTCCCTATAAAATTGTCTGTACAAAATCATATTTTATGGAAGATAAATATTTAAAAGACTTGGCAAAATAATATATTTTTTACAGCACTTATTCTTAATTTCAGATCATAAACAATTTGAAAACCTTCCCTCTTAAAGGGTTAAGCTCTTTAGCAGCAGGAGCCCGCCTCTTTTATTTAATATTTTCCTTTTGAAGCTGCAACAGAGGCCTGGCTCTAATTAAGTCGATGTTTGGCTTTCCCACTGCGCTTTTAATGGCAAAACCGACCCCTGAAACTCTGCTGGCCCCTAGTTTTTGGTCTGCTGTGTAGCTAAATTCAATGAAAACCTCTCTGGAAAGAGAAATATATACAAAAAACTGCACTGGTCAGAGGAAAAGAAAAACAAACACGCACTTGCTGATAATTTAGCAAACTGGCGAGCCAGCGAACCGCTTGACAATTTCCATGGGCCACCAAATTGTTTTCTTCTCTGCGGTTTTTACTCTTAATTATGCGCCAGTTAGGTGGAGTTCAGTGGGAATTACCACGATTTTGTGGAAGGGGGATCGGGCGGCTTCTTCGCTTGTTGGGATTCGCTGACTTTGACATTTGAGTTCAGTTTTTTCGTTGGCATTTTTTATATACATTTTTTTTTTTTTTGCCAGACTGTCGCGAATTGGCGGTTCATTAAACTGAAGTGTCATTCTGCGAACGTTTCCCCTGTCTTTCTTTTATGTCTTTCACAGTAAAAGAGCAAAGTACAAAGTTGTAAGAATGTCTTGTAATAGCAGGGAATGGCGGCGCATGATTTTACGAATTTCGAGAACTCTTTTCAGGCTGACCTCAACATAATTCGTGCAATGCACTGGGAGAAATTGGGGTATTCATTTTTTTTGAGGGTAACATATTTCTGTAGAGAGTTAAATTATTATTTCAAAGTTGTTATGGTTAAATGGGGTAGTGGTTTTTATTTAAAGTGAATTTATTTGTTCAGCAATAATAAAGATAAACTTTATAATTAAAATATTTAAAAGAAGACTTTATATTATTCGTAGCCGGAATTCTATGATTCAATAATTTAAATGCAAAGTTTTAATACTCTCGAGAAACATTATATATTTTTACACCATTTTATCGTATGGCTTATTTGTGTCGGCCTTAGATTTTCTATGATGATTCAATGCTAGAATTATATGATTCATTTTAAATTCTCAAAGCTAAGCCCTAAAAATCAAACCAAAATGTAGCAAACCTACAAAATATAATCAGTTACAAGCCATAAAAAACTGTTAAAACCGATTAAAGGGAATGTTTCAAGCCAAACTCCATACCTTTTGAATTCATAATTCCCCATTTCCCAAAATATTCACACTCATCGGAATTTCCAACATCCTCGAATTCGATTTTGCATGAATTACATCATAATCGCCCCGTTCGCACACCTTTAAGAGCATTAAATGCGTCGCTTTGCCCATAACAAATCGAAAAACTTTCAAATTGCGAACATACTCGTAAAATCAGTTTTTATGGCTTCGCCCAGGCCCGGCTACGGAATACCCAACGCAAATCGGTGAGATATGGCACCATTATAATTGTACAGGCAAAGGCACAGTCGCAGGCACACTTGGTTGGCGTTTTCTGCTTTTTTGGCTAAAAGAAAGCGTTGACATGCAAAAATTGTCAAGAACAATAAGGCGAAACCATATAAAATATGTTTTTTGGGTGCGTTGACGCAGTCCGTCAGTGAGAGAAGTTTCGGGGGAGTTGGAGACTCGCCGAAAATGCCAATTAGCCTGAACCTCTCCCGAGCCCCTCTTGAGCATAATCAAGAAAAGACAGAAATGTCCCAAAAATCCATAAAAAACTTTCAAGTTTATTGTGCGCATGGAATGCGAAATATACGAGATCATGTTGCCAAGACAAAAAATAAACAAAAAGAAGCCAAAAATTAAGCAAACAGAACTATAACAACAAGGGACCGAGACCGAGAACAGCCGCCTCTCGAGTTCCCTTATCATAAGCGATCGTGCTCAAGAAATCAAATAAATTATGCGGTCAGTCCGAAATGAAAACAAAACCCGAGACACTGTTGCCTTATAGGCTTTCATGTTGGATTAATTTCTGACGCCGCACAGTGGTCTTTATTTTTAGGTAATAAATTAAATATAAAGCTGGAAATTAATATTTATTTTTAGGGAGAGTTTTTGCAAAGTTGTCTAAAGGTTTAGATATTTTTAGAGGCCTTAAGTATTAATTCGGGGTGTGAAATTTATGACAACTGGAAATTAAACCATAAATTTAAATTCTTTAAAATTTTTGTATATAGGAAAGCATTTTTACTTTAAGAAACCATCACCAAATAATAAATTAAAATGTATTCCTTTAGCTTTTACTTACTCTAGAGTTATTTCTCTTGTTTTTAAGACTATTTTGCTGTCTCCTTTCATTTCTTTCCATCAAATTATAAAACCTACAATCACTGTGAGCCAAAAACTTCGAGCTGAAGTTGTCGCCAGGCCAGAAACAATTGATTGCCATATATAAATTTGTTTTATTTTGTCGACTTTGCTTTGATTCTGATTTGAGGAAATAAACAAAAAGATACATAGACACAAAGCCTAGAGAAAAACAAACACGTTTGGGCCTACGAGGTGTTAAATTATATTTGTAATTAAGCCAATCTGGTGGGAAGTAGTCATAAAGTCGGTCTTAAAGTTCAACGAAATTAATCAAGTCGGTCTTATTTATCGCAACGCGCGGCCCCCTCTGATGAATTTGGTGGCTCAGAATTAATGATGTAATACATTAGGCCAGTTTCTTGAGCCAGGGGGAGCTGACAGCCAGAGCTCATTATAAATTCTATTGCGCCAAGTAAATGAATACGCCATAAATATGCAAAATGATGGCCAAGATGGCGTTGACATAGTCAATAACCAGGCGGGGAGAAAGCCATCCCACTTAACCTGCTAACCGGCAAACTTGGCCAGATAGCGAGCGGCGGCTATAATTCAGTTGTGTGCTCATTTTCCCTAGATAAGATAAAGGCGGTCTCAAGTTTATCTAAAAATCTTATCTCCAAAAGTATAAGAAGGGGGGATTCTGGCTAAGTGAAAACTTAAAGTTGGAAAAGGTTCTCAATGTAGTTGGTAGAAAATTCTGGGAAGAGAATGAAGCCAAGCAAGCTTAACAGGCCTTAATATCCACCATGATTGAGGTTTATTTAAACCAAAAAATATGCAAAATAAATAATAACATCCCTGCTTTTGTTATATCATTGAGCGAGCAGAGTAATAATTTAATTAATAATGTCAATAGAATTTTCTGCAAATTAATTTATTTATTTGGCAAAAATTAATTGCAAACAGAAATCGAATTTTTAATCACATTTTGAGCTAATAAAAACATTATTTTAAATATAAACAATAAGTAATTGTATTAAAGCTGAAGTTTATGCTGCATTCAGTTTATTTATAAATAAGAAAAGTCTATTTAAGTTTATCCTCTGTCATTTTCTCTAAGCTGACACTCATCACTTTTTCACAAATATTTTTGGATTAAAACTCCCAGAGAAAAACAAAACGTAAACTCGTTTAATATTAAATACATTTCCGACAGCAGTCGACGGAATGTTTCTAACTCCATCCATCATATTTCCGGCCGCCGTGCAACTTCCTCTGTGCTTCCTCCCGTGAACCACTTTCCACCGCTCCGCTCTGCCTTGACATATGAAATTAATGTGCGTTTAATATGTTTTCAATTTCAATGAAAATACCAAAAATATGCCGAAAAATTTCCGGCATAAATTGGCGCCGTCCCATAAATCTTTCCCACTGCCAGGATGTGGAGTAGGAAGCGAAACTCTACACAAGAATTCATATCACCCCGAGGGCTGTCCGCTATTTATGCAAATTGCAAACAATCCCAGGTCCTCATTTCCTCTCGCCTCGAAATGATTGCGGAAAATGGAATTCATATTTGTGGCTTGTTTGTTCTTTTTTTCAATTAGAGCTCGGTCAATGATTTGCCACACACACACAAATTTAATGGAAAATTGATTTCAGCCCAAAGCAAATTATAAATAAATTATGTTATATACATATTTCCCTTTTACTTTTTTTTTGGTTTGCCAAATTAGTTATTAAACAGGGACAGTTAGCTGAAAAGAGGATTGCACTGGCATTTAAAATGTAATTTCCCTGGCATCTTCCTCTGGCTTCTGCTCCATGCATGTGGGGGAAAGCTTCGCGGAAAATTCTGAAGCAGAAGGAAACGCGAAAATGTTGCAAGCCAGCAGAGGAAAAATTGAAATATGTGCGCCAAGCAGGAAAAAATGTGTGTGTGTGTGTGTGGGTTATCTCCCCTCCCCCTCTCCTGTCTTGTTGTGCATTTATTTTTGTTAGTTTCATTTGCTTTGTGCAGCTGCTTTGCAATTTCACTTGGCTGCCCCACCACCGCACCCACCCCCTCAGTTTTTCCCTAGCTGCTCCGCATCGCTAATCCAGTGCTAGATTTTTCCGAGCATTGTTCGGCTGACAAAAAGCCATTTGCTGCAGTTGGCAACTGGGAAAAGAATAGATCTTTGGCAGAGCTGCTTGTGATGCGCTTAATTTGAGTTTGTTTGGCGGAAATGTGACGAGGAAAAATAGAGCTCAGCAAATAGAGTGAGCACTTGGCAGGAGATTGATGGAAATAATTTACAAAATTTACAAAAAAAAATATATGAATATTTATCAACTTCCCCTGGCATTTAATTAAATAATAACACTCTCCATTTTTCCTCTTTCCAGGTAAGCCTTTTTAACCAACGGATTATTCTGGGTAACTATAAATTTCCAGCTGATCAAATTGAAACGATACCAATCTCCGATTTCGCACAACTCTTTTTCCTTGAAACTAAAAATAAAGAATGCAATTCCACCCATTCGATATGCAAACAACACAACAAATTGTGTTCAGTTGGCAGAAATATTTCAGCTTTTCGCATGTTGATTTTTCGGTGAAACCGAAAAGACCGAAAAAAAACCCCGAGCGTACAACAGTGCGTATGTGCAATGCGCCGGGCATGGCGGCAGACACGAGGCATACTGCGAACATATAACGCATACGCCGCGTGCACGCTACGCGCAATTAAGCCGAACAAAATGCGATCGCAGAGCGTTCATAAAAATAAATAGCGAAAAGACGAAATAAAAATTAACACCAAGCATAAAATATTCGCAAAGTTTAACGGGCGGCGTGTGCATGATAAATATATTTGAAATTTGCACGATAATTAATAAACATTTAGCGGCGGCGGAGAGGGAGCCAGCCAACCAACCACTTGACCATAATCAGTCAATCAGCCGGCAAAACGGGGACGTTGATGTTGCGCCCGTTAATGAAGTTGTTGTGTTTGCCTGCGTCAACCCACGCATATAAATACAGACTACGATATATATGTATGTGGATGGTGGGCAACACAACTGCATTCGGTTTCGGTCGGAGCCAATTAGGCGCATCAATTTGGCCAGTTTCACTTGTTTATCGAAGTGCAAATGCGCGGGACACGCGCCACATGTCGAATGGCTAATCAGACACTTTGGGGTCATTTCGAATGCAGATTTTCGTAGCAGAGCGTTGGCAGGGGGAGGTGCATGCCCAGGGGAAGTCCCGGTTCCGCAGTGGTTCAGTTTCTCAATTAAAGCAATCCCCCAGTCGGCACCGCCAGCATCCACTTATCCATTTAGCTTCGGTTGGGTTATCGCCGCCACCCTTTCAATTCCAATTTCAATGATCTCTGGCTGAGCTATCGCGATTGCCTTCACTTCAAACCTTTCGAATTTTCACTGCAATACCAGTCGCCCCTTTTCCTCATATTTTTTATCTGTCTCCAGTGCCATTTCCATTCACAGTCATTTCTGGGAGGGTATTTTTTATTAGAGGGGTTATTAAATATATGTATTAACTAGGAAGACTTCAAACTTCAACTTCAACTCTGTTTTATTGATTTAAATTTAAATGTATTGCTCCCTTGATTTAACTTCAACTTAATAAAGCTACTTTTACCTTGACAACAATCATTTCAAAGCATAACTTTTCCCTTTTATACAAAACAATTAATTAATTAAAACTCTCTCTTAATTGAAACGTAATATTATCTTGCTGAAACTAATTCTAAAAGAATTGTTTTCCAAGGATACCAGGCACAACACCCCCAAACCAACACCTCCCCCAATGCGTTAGTCTGACCCAGTTGAGTGGTGCAACGGCTTGGCACCTGCCGGGTGCGGGAAGGAGACAGGTGCGTAGGCGGGACTGCCCAGTTGTTGCCGAAGCAGGTCAACAATGGAGTGCCACTCAATACACACACAGAAAACACAGCGAGCCGCCGATGGGTGCAAACAATACTAAAAACAACTGGCACTTCAGACTTTGAGCTGGCGACGGGTGAACTAGCAGGCTCAGGCAGGGGGCAGATCCATATACATATATATATCTGAAAAGGCCTGGCTGGAAGGAGACACAGAAATGCAAATTGCTGAAATCCTTTTCAGACCGAGCGGCGCCACTGGCCGGAAAGGATACGCTTGTTAGCAGCGGAAGTGGCGCCTAGATAAGACTTGGTTGGGGGGAGACACAATTAGAATGAAAGAGGGAATCGTGGGGTCATGGGGCATTGTGTCCTTTGTTGCCAGGACACTGTAATTAAACGTTTAATGCGATTGCTGCCGGTGCCGTTGCTGTTGCTGTGTTGCCTTGTTAATTGGGTCACTCGAAATGAATTTTTAGCGCTCACTCAAATTGCCGGGCCATAATGAAGATGTTTTCCCAGGCTTTCCCAGCTTAGCCACTTAATTGACTTTCATTGTTGTTTCGCAGTCTGCAGTCCGCAGTTCGCAGTTCCACCTGCAGCACAACTCAATTAGCCAAGAGCCCAAGTTCTTGCACAACTTTCCTATTCTGCATAATTTGTGGGTCAGCTCTCGGCCCGGCACAATGGCCTCTTGAACAATAAATTGCAGTTAAATGGAACTTGCCAAAGGATTTCCCCCCACAAAAGGCGGCTCCAAGTTGCTCGCCAAGCACTTGAGTTGCTGTTTATCTCGGCTACTTCAGTTCCCGCCGATGGGTCATCAATTGGTCAGCTAATCACTGGGCTTTTAATTAACTAAACAATCATAGAAGAAATTATATATAAAGCTAATATAATACAAGACGAAAGAAAGCACTGGGGAAAATGTTAGGAGAAAGGGGATCAATAAAAGCATCTTAAAATATCATAAAAACTTCTCTAAAAGCTTAAGAAAATGCTAAATTCTTATTACAGATACATAAATTAAGTGTAATGAATAAGTTTAAATCACATTGAAAAGCCTGACATTATAAAATATTATTACAATTATGAAAACTATTAAATATATCTTGTAAATTAATTTCAAAGCCATTCTAGGACTTTATTTCCATTTTTCCATTTCCGTTTTCCTTACCAGTTGAAGCTGGAAAAATAAAATTTGTGGCGGAAAAAGGGAAAAGCCAAACTAAATGCAGACATTTCAATTTTCCCACAATGCCTACCAACTTTTCCATTGGCATCGGCAAGGACTTTTCGAAAAGTTGGCGACGAAAACAAAAGGCGAAGCGTGCAAAATATTTCTTTATTTTTTTCCGCTACGCTTCCGCTCCTTTTTCGCTTCCTTTGGTTGTCAACATTTTGGCAATTTGATTAAGTCCAATTTGTGCGACGTTTTGCTGCCACGCCCACCGAGCACCCGGGGAGATCGGTTTATTTGCGCTCAACTTTGCAGTTAAATAAGACAACAAAAATTTATTCGCCCAACTTTTCCTGTGTCGCCGCGTGTGTCTCTGAATGTTTGAGAGAGTGTGTCCCTGTGTGTGTGCTGGAAAATTGTGATTCCATTAGGAAAAGTCTGCAACTCAAATGTCATTTAAGTTTTTCGGGGGGAGGAGGAGGAGGAGCTGTGTGGCGAACTCCTGGGACAGGATGCCAGCTGAGTAACCGAGACACACACACTCCGCATTTGCATGGCAAATATAATTACAAAGAAACAGAAAATGCAATTTGCCGCTGCATACTTCTGGACAATCGAGCAGGAAGCCAACACACACAGATACATTCTCCCTTGATTTGGCATCCTGAATTTGGTAAACAGATATGAATATTTTAGGATTCGATTTTTGAAACGGATGAAGGTTCTGCCTGCTGCCAGCTCAGTTTACATCAATTAGAGTGGTCGATGAATATTTCACAATTCCGATTTCATTCAGTTTATGGCCATATAATTATTGGGAAATTGAGCCATTTTCACAATGGATACGCCACAGGCTGACACCCATGCAGCCGAGTCTAAACACAGGAAGAAAAGTAAACGATAAAATTTTTAACAATAATTAAAAACAATAATGAGTAATAGTATATTTAAAATACAATTTAAATAAGCTCTTCCAACAGATATGGATGGAATGGATTTATCAGCTATTTATTAATACCTTTATTAATTAGTTATCAAATATTTTTGCAACAATTTCAAGTAACAAACTAATTTAAAAGAACTGTACCTAGTTTTCGATGAAAACCTGAGATTAAATCATTTGTAATTAATTTTTAAGGCCTTTCAAATATTTTTAAAATATTCCCAACACTTTAAAATGTTCCACCTCAAACCCTTTAAGCTATAAATTTGCCTAATTTTTTCTTTGTGCAGCCAGAGAGGACCACACACACACATGATGTGCATGTGGAACAAGTTGAGCTCACTCAAACTAATCAGTTGTTTCAATATTTGCCCAAAGGCGAACAAGGACAAAAGTCATCAGCAATGGATGAAGGGAATGGGGATGGGGATGAGACGGAGGAGCCGGAATGAGGAGCAGTGAAAACCCGCAGTGCAGGCAGGAAGCGGAAACGAGCGGCGGCGAAGAACAACGGAAACAGCGCAATGCGCTGCAGATATGAGAACCTGCTCCTGCTGCTGCTGCTGCTCCTCATGTTCTTCCTTCCCCTCGTCATTATTCTTCTCCTCCTGGTGTTTTTCACTCCCTCACATGTCGATTAGGGAAGAGTTGAGGGCACTCAGTCGTCGGCTAATTGATTTTCTCGCACCCGCAGTTGAAGCTTTCCATATTTTCCAACACACCCGCCGCCAGGTCCTTTGCAAATTTTGTCTCGTGGGCCTCATTTTCAGCACTTTTTTGTTGATTTAAATACGTTTGCATAAAATGCGGCTAATTAAAACTTGTGAAACATCACCACACCCCCGAAAAAAAAGGAAAAACGGTTAACGCAAAGCGAAGGAATCCGCTTGAAAAGTGCAAAAGGAAAAGCCAAATGAAAAATAAGCGAAAACCAACTTTTATTTGAAGGAAAACTTATTGAATTTTCATGAACTTTTGCGCTGGGCCTTTTTTAATTCAGCGAGGAAATGGAAAAATTAGGAAATATATTAATAGGCCTAGAGCACATTGGGTTTACTCTATGTTTTAAAAAAAAAAAAATTAAAAGTTAATCAATGAAATTAAGAAAGAGGAATTCTTTAATAAAATTAAAACACTTACTCAAGTAACTTTTAAGTTTTCATAGCTGCTATAAAAATCTATAAGAAGCCCTATTGCGAAACTTCCATAATTTAAATAATATAAATCCAAGTTATATGTGTTTGGTGTATAATTTGTCAAAGTTTTTCATTGGCATTCCAAGAAATGCCAAGTTGTCTGAGTTATTTAATCTCGGAAAAGAACTTTCACGCCAGCCCGGGGATTTCCGTTTGACCAAAGTGCCATCGCTCATTGTGAGTGAAATAAACATAATGTTGTTACCCCAATCTTGCCGCTTTTCCACTGCTTTTCCCCGGCTTTTGACTGGCTTTTCCCCCCTACGTTTCCCCCGCCCTTTTCTTTTTTGTTTGCCAGGACAACGGACGAGTGTGCAAATGAGCAATAATAAAAGCCAAAACTCTTGGGCTGTTAATGCTCGCGCATTAAAATAATAAAAAAAAAAGAGACCGAAAAGGCGAAATAAAGAGGAGAAGTGGAATAAATCGCACAAAAAGCGAGTGACGTGCCACGCCCTCCGGATATGCTCGAGAATCCAATTTTTTTCACATCTTTTTTTCCTCCTGGCAGCTTCTGGCCATCAAGCATAATCAAGTGGCCTGCCGGCCGACTGAAGTTATAATCATTTTTTGCTCCTGCGGCCCCTGTTGGTGGTGCTAATGTTCCATTAAAGATACCACAAACTTGGTAGGGTCGAGTGTGTGTTTGTGTGTGTGGTGCGGCTTTGGCATTGGCAGTTCCATAAACAAATCCGGAGTGCTCCTGCATAAATATCCCAAACTTACGGCCCATAAAAATCAATTCTCCTCTGCAGAGATAGAGAGGGAGCACTCTGGCCTTTTGTTTATTTGCATTTCCTGCCGCCCCGAGAAACGGAAGTTCGCATGTCAGTCGGTTCTCGTTTCTCGGTTCTCTGTTCTATATGATCATAAAATCAGCCAAAGGCCAGCCAGCCGCAGAACTTGTCTTATTTACGGATATATGTACATATGTATATATTCCAACCCCCCATCGCCTGATTCCGGAGCCCGGGGCTTCACTTAGGCAAATGAGCAGCGGACTCTCCCAGCTGGCCGTGAATAATTCCTAGCCTTCATGATTAAAGCTCGTGGCACAGAGACATTAAAACCAAATCATGATTTCCGCAACATTTCTTTTCAAACAAAAACTAGAGAGAGAATCGAGTATAAGCACTAAAAAAATGACACACACCAGATTTTAGTATATTCATTAATGTCTTTGCTGACACAAAGACAAGGTAAATAAATCTGCAGAATGTCACAGAATTTATTTTAAACATGATGTTATATGCGGGCTTTTAAATTTATGTAAGAAAAACAAATGAATATATAGAATTTGATTTAATATATTAAACATTTTTAATTTTTGTAGGTAAATGTGTTTTAGATATCAAGAAGTGACACAATTTGCAATATAATAAAAATCACAGATCTGTATTTATTATTTTTTATAAACAGAAATTTGTCAAAAGAAGCTATACAGACAATTTTATATTAACTTGTTTTCAAGGTGAAGAAAAATAATATTTTCTAGCCAAGTTTCTGTATTACAATATTAAATATTTCCCTGAACTACAATGGCTTTTTTTACTTTAAATTTCGTCAGTTTCTATTTTCAGTGACTTTTTAATGGGTTTTCTCGTTTCGCAAACATTAAAGCGCCAAATAATCAAAAACACACACAATCTGTGAAATAATTTTAATTATTTTTCTCATTTTATTGGCACTCTCTACACTCTACAAACCTCAAACATATGCTATATATATAAAAAAATATATATAATCCGATAAGCTTAAGGCTCCTCACCATAATTTAGTTAGCTAATTGGTTCACATTATTTCTTTTTCACTTTTCGCCGTAGTTTTCCTCAATTTTGGGGTAAACACTTTCCGTGCGTCTGTGAAACGAGAAGCGTGCCAATTTTCTTGGCAATTTTCCTTGCTTATTTTTAGCACTAAATTAGTCATCGCCAAACGCAATTCGAGACTCAGACGGTTTTCCATCTAAAAAATATATTTAAAAGAAATAGAAGGGCAGAACAAACACTTGTTGCGACAGGCTTCCCTCGAACCTAATTGACAATTAATTGTCTCTGCTCGGGGAGCTTTCGAGGCTATTTAGCTGGCGTTTCCACGAATGCCGGAGATTATTTTAAAATTTATGGCAACTGGCAATCATTTTTGGGCCTTCGTTTATGTCACAGTTTCTCTTACTTTGAAGATACATCAAATGTTCGCCTTTAATGATTTATTTGCAGCATTGAAACGGACAGAATTTGGGTTAAACAATAAATATTTTGCTTCTGTTTTATTCTGGGGATTGAAAACATTTCTGTTTTTTTGGCATACATCGATGATATAATAAAGGAACTGAATGATTGATGATTAAGTACGAAACACGAATAGGCCATAAATATCAACAATTGCACTGTGTTCCTTCGTTCTATTATAAATCATGGCCACTATTTATTTCAAAATTATGCCACACCTGAGGATTAAAACGGATAAATTGTCAGTGACATTCCAGCAGCTGTCAAGTAAGTTGGAAAATATGTCAACAGCATGTGGGGGATATATATTTATATGTATATATACTATATAAATTGGCCATCGTGATTGATGCTTTTTGCAGACAACACCAAATGGAACATTTTCATTTTTTAAAAATGCATCACTTTTGACATTTGTTCAGGTCGTGCGCCCGTGCATGGAATTTTTATTTATCTTGTTAAGGACATTGTTCCGGAATTCGATTTGATTTCATATATCGTTTAATATGCAATGCCTTTACTTTGTGCAATCAACAGGCTTGCTGCAAATTTAATGCATTTAACCAAATATTATAGGCCGGATCGAAACTGATTCAATTAATCAGCATAAAAAATGCAGAATACACACTTGCCGCAAATGGAAATGTCATGAAAAATGCACGACTGCTGGCCGCAACAAAAGGTCGAGCTCAATTAGCCGGGCCATAAATATATACATCCTATATATAGCCCATTCAGGGACATCCAGGACAGCAGGAGGAGTGCTAAATAAATAATGTTTGAGAATAAAATCCATTTCGGGCAAAGGGGCAGAGAGGGCCCTGCCTGCAAACACATTTTCAAGTTCAGGCCAACGAAATCGCATCGAAAATAGAAGCTGGCAAAGGTCAAAGGGAAGGCTCTGGGGGTCGGTCATGTTCAGCTGTCGTGCTGGCCGCAGGCAAAGTCCCCGCGGAGTGCACCGCAAATTGAATTCAAATTCGTAAACGTGCCATCTCATGTGTGGCAAGTGGCAGCTGAGAGACGGTCCTTTTCGGGGGGTTGGGTGGAGGTGTATTTTTTATTTTTGTATTTCATTTTTTGAGGGAGGAAATAGTGCAGTCAACTGTCCGGGGGAATTGGGAAATGGTACTAAATGTGACACAAAAACTGTCTCCATTGCATTGTGGCGAAAGTTTAGTAACAAAGGGTATTTTATGCACAAAAAACAACAAAATTATATTGATAATATATTTAAATAAATATTAGACAATATTAAGAGTATTTATAATAAATAAAATAAATTATTCCTTGAGCTATAAATATTTTAAGGAATATATATTTAAAGGGTTTTAATTAAAATCAGGTCTATGATTACATATAAGAATTATTTATATTATTATCATTTATATATACAAAATTCAGGAGAACTAATTGAATTGAAAATAATTGAAGTCTAATATATGTCACAATTATCTATATTATTTTCCAATTTATCAATTCATTTTCTTAAAAAAAAATGCAAGTAACTCCTTCAATACCTTTTTCCTCTTGTTTATTATAAGGAAGTTATTTCTTTAGGCCTCTAAATTTCAGCAATAACATTTACTTTTTATTATGACAAGCATAATTAGTTGCTGAAAACGTTTACTAATTTTTCACAAATATTTTCTTTTCATATATTCAAATAAATATTAAATATTTTCATTAGCTAAAATGCAAGGCAAAAGGTCACAAAAGTGCTTAAAAATCAACAAGTTTTTCCGGTACACTACACTAGAAGTAGTAACAAAAAAAACATAAAAAATAAGGGAATGAAACGCGGAACTTCTCAACCACAAGGCAGACACTCGATAATCATGGATGGGATCGCTTCGCTACTGAACTGCAACGACTTGTGCCGCGTCCCCAGCGCTTGCCCATTATAGAAATGAAAATTTTTGCGCTAAGAGCCAAATGCATTTTCCACTTGGGGCGGGCGGCTGCCCGCCTGTGAGTGTGTGTGTAAATATTTTCCAATATTTCATATTTATGGGCTGCTTCATGACCTGCAGCAATAAACGTTTTATGGACCCAGCAGCGGCAACATGTTGCTGGCGCCGCTAAGCGTGAAAGTTTGTCAGCATGTTGCTGCAACATTTTGCTGCTGACAGGCTATTCTTGCTATTATTATTGTTGTTGGCTGGCCTAATCTCGTCGAGATGAAGCGGCAGCCATATGGAAAAATATTTCAAAGGAAGATTGCCAAACGCTGATAGGAGGAGCGAGTGAATGCGACCGGCACGGACTCCCCGAAAACCATTTGAAATTGATTAGAGAGGCAAGCGGCAGAGGGAGCCGAGATACACACCGCCGGCGGAGCGGAGCATCGTCTGAGATAAACATTTAAGATAGCATCGAGCCCATTAGAGACACAGATCGCCAAACACAGAGGCCTACTTTCAAGGGGGACTCATAATTCACTATGAATGGAGAAAGATTTCGAGTTGTAATTGCGTTTTTGGTCGCCTATATTGATTAGAAAAATATTTAGAAAATTCAATTAAATCTGGAAAATGTTTAAATAATAAAAGAATTGAAGATTATATACAAATTATATATTTTTTGGCTTCGAATGACAAAAAAATGGGTTAAAAAACAATTTAATATTATATTTTTAGTTGTCATTCTTATATATTGTCATGCTGTTCTTTACTTAAACAATTTATTTAGAAGTAAAGTTTAAAATATTCATAAAAAGCCCCCCATTAATATCCTTACCATCCTCACCTTTGATTACCTGCCCCTGGGACATTTCTACTAAAGATATTTCGCAATGATTTGTGGCTGGCTAACTCCTCCTCCTCCTCCTCATCTCCTTCCCATAAACACAATAAAAAGGCGATTTGAAAGATTGCGGAAATTTAGCGCGCCACCTGAAGTGGAGCACAACGGTTCGAGGCCTTCGAGCGGGAAACTCGAGAAATGCGCTGCGCCTGCGCCGCCTGCCCTTGCCTATAGGCATCTCCACAGATTTTCATGGCTGTCTGGTCTATATGGTCGTCATTATTCCATTGTTTGGCTGCCCCGACATTGTTCCAGACAGCCTGCCACCAGGCTTTGTTATGATTATGAAATGAAAACCCCCCGCTGGGGCCAAGCAAATGAGCTGGCTGTCAGTGTCATGGGAGCACAGTGGTTTCTTTGACTTGCTAAAAACAAGGAATTTATTCATTAACAAATTGTATATTCGTATATTTTTAATCCTACTTTTAAAGATCAGACAATTATATTCACTTTCCCCATTTTCTATATATTCTTTAAATTATTCCCTTAAAATTCAGAAAACTTTTATGGCTCACAAAGATAATAGCAACTTTTTGCTATACATATTCCCTGTGAAACGCCTTGCCTTTGACTTTTGTTTACGCCCACTTTTAGAATTCATAACTATTTTATGCTTTCACCAAAATGTTCTTTACAACTTCTGCTAAATGGTTTCCCGAAAGTTGCAAATCGACTGCTTTTGTGGTTGAAAAGTTCCAGACTTTTGCCAACGGCCGCCCAGTGTGCTGGGTGGAGGAGCCGAGGAGCTACTTAGAATGCACAAATCGGCGAGACAAGCTAATGAGACAGGCTCCTGACGGAAGATGTATCTATATGCTTTATAGCATAGATAGATAGCTGCAGCAGCTACTTTGACATGCTAAAATATCTTCACGCTGGCACGTTTCTGGCATTATAAACACATTAGGTATTCAGAGAACATTTTCATTTGCTGCCACGACGCTGGAGTTTTCAGTCTCTCCTCTCCAGCAGGTTTATTAATTCGATTTGAAATGCATTTTCGCCGAAATTGCTGCCTTTTGCATCGACCGGAGTGTGCTAAACATTTGCATAATTGAGTGTTGTCAGGGGGAAATAGACAGCAAGAGAGAGAGAGCTGGGAAATCATTCGTCAGGTGAAGCGAGGGAAGCTGTAATTGCATCCTCTTTTGCACAGGTTGCAAAGTTGCCAAAGGCCCGAGACCAAAAATTGCCAGAGGATGATAAATTATAGTTCTGCCATGGGGCCAAGGGGTGACTGCCACTACTACGTCTGCCGGCAATCAAATTCAATCAATTTAATTAAGCCAACTGGGGGGCGGTAATAGAAGAGACCCGGACCCGGCACAGCCAGTGCGGCAGGGAATTGTGCTTTATTTTTAACACGTTACGCTCGTAGAGCGATGCTAAAAATATAATGGTGTATACACTTGTCTTTATATAGCTGCCATAATATCGAGTAACAAACGTCGCAGTAACGCACATGGGCGAAATCCTCCTCTATCTGGCCAAAAGGGAAGTGAGTTCCCCGGCAACATAATAAAGCGGCCATAAAGCAGCAGAACGTGCTAACAACACGTACAAATGAGCCAAAAGGGATGTGTGTCGGTTCCATCCAGCAGCAGCAGCAGCAGCAGTGGACCAGTTTCGGCTACTATTTGGCGAAAAACTACTTCTGGGAAAATTCATTCTCCGGGAATTCGGACAGAATAAAAGGTGAATGGGAATGGAGGCGGTAACTAGGCGCAGCAGAAGTTATTTTATGCCGCAACTTCTTAGCTAAAAGTAATTCTTGGTATAGAATAACTTTTCTAGGGCATTAACTAGGTATTTTCCAAAAATGTTGGGAATATTTTCAGAGAAATAAAGTTACTTTTGACATAATAAAATTGTAGAAATTACCATTAAGGGTGGGTTATAAAAAATGTTACTTTAAAGATCAAACTACTTTAAAACAGAAAATAGCTTTCGCTTTAATGCTCTTATAAAAATATATGGATAAATGTTTAATAAAATATATATACTTAAAAAGAAAGATATATTGTTTAAGAGTTATTATATTGTCAGAAAATAATACATAGTTATCCGTGTACTTTTCAAAATGTTAAGAAGATTTCCTGCTCAGTTTATTGTTACTTCATAAAGTTAAAACATAAAGTTTTAACTAAACAGAAAACTTCTCAGATTATTAATGCCTGAATATGAATACCTCCTTTCTTTTTCCGCCAATCATATTCACATATAGTATTCCATCCCAAAAGTTTTCCGGAATGTCCCAAAATGTGGGCTGATGTTGCTCCAGTTGCTTTGGGGGAGCCACAAAAAATTTGTAATTCCCAAACGAGGCCGTGCAGCATTCTCATGCTAAACACGAACCAAGAGCGATTTACTGGCACTTTTTCTTTATTTTCCTCAACTCCATATCCCGGCGAGTAGAGAGTATATGTGTGTGTGTCAAAAGGCAGACAGCATAAATAACACGAGCCGCAAAAGAAGAAAAGATGCCCAACAAGGGCGAGGAAAAACACGTGCAAAAAAAGCCAGCTTCGTTTTCCTCTTGTTTTGTGTTTTCATTCCCTTTTCTTTACTTTTTTTTAAGGCAGCCGCTTGATAATAAAAATCAAATAAAGCCGGGCCAAGTCGAAGAAATGACTGAAACCGCAACGCCAAAGAAAGTGAGGCTGGGAAAAAGGCAATGGAAAGTAAAATTTCACACACGCGCCGTGGCAAACAACAGAAAAAAAACCAAGAAGAAATGTAAAGGAGGGCGGACAGGAAAAAAACACGTAAATAAATAAGAAGCGTGAACTTGAATTGATTTGCTTAAGAGTGTTACCCGAACCACTTCTTGTTAGGCGTAAAAACATCATAATTATAACGAGGTAGCAATTTGTAAGCCTCGGATCAGACAACGAGGCGTATGAGCGACGCGCGGCCAACGCGGCGGATGAGCAACACGCTCGTAAGGAACTTTTTTATGGCACACACGGGCATAAAATTTAAACCGAATGTCAAGAGAAAAAGGTTAAATGCAGCTGTAAAAATTCATGCGAGCGCGGGGCGATGCGGGGGCGCAGAGGGAGAGCTGCAAAAAAGATTTATGAAAAATTGGCTTTTGTTGTTATGGCCGTGTTGTTTGGTCCTTGTTGTTGTGGTTGCTTCCCCTCCCTGCCAGTGCGTCGAGGGGCTTCTCTTTGCAAGTAAACAAGATAACATGGCCGAAACACACATACACACATTCAGGCACACTCATCCCGAAACGCACACACTCGCTCACATGCGGTCGAAGGTCCGTGAACGGAAATGAAAATGTGAACTTTATGACAGAACTCGACTTTTTTACCGCTGCCGTTCGACCTTCTGCGCCCCGCCGTTCGTTAGGATATCCGCTTGGGTTTCCCTCCTTCTTTTTTTTTGCAGCAGCCAGGCCGCATTTTTATCAACTAGAATAAATAAATCAAAAACTATATGGCCTGAGGTCAGCTGGGTTTACACCCTGACAAGTAACCTTACATGCAAAAAATTAGGGGGCAATATATTATGCTTTTAGTATGTATTTAATATAAAATAATCATTTATCAACTTTTTTCTAGGAATAAAAAAGAGACAGTTATTTCTTAATTGAATTTATTTTAATTTCCACCTTTTAGTTTTTTTAGCTTGAAATTTATAGTTATATGTTTTTGTTCTGGTTTATTTAGTTATCATAAAAAAAACAATTTTATTTTAAGGCTTACTTGCTAGTTTAAAAAGTACTATTTAATGGCTTTTTTTAATTCTACAAATATTTAAGAAATAGCAGCGTTTATTTATTTATCAAATATGCAAAAGAAAATATAGAAAAGCTAAATAATAATCTGAGCTGCCATAAATTTCATGCTCGTTTTCATGTTGAATTGAATTTTATCAGTTGACCGCAAAATAAACAAAGATGCCAAAGCAATTTTGTGGCCAATAGAAACAAAAACAAGAAATGTGTGTAAATGTGTGTGTGTGTTTGTGCATAGCACATTGGCCAACATGGGTTAACTGGGTTAAAATGACAAACGCAATTGGGCACAGCAACAATAAAAACAACAACAAAAAGGCATAGTCTGTCTAACACATTTTTGTTAAACATTTGTTGGCCTTTCTTCGCGTGGCTTCCTTTTCTGTTGTCATTACAGTGAATACTTGTTAAGATTGAAAGCTAAGAATTACAAGAATTTATTGTAAATTCTTAAGAGAATAATTTAAAAAAATATGTAAGTTCAATTAAATTTAGGTAAATATTTCCTCACTTCTTAAAGTGTAAAAATGCATTTACCTAGCCCTGTATTTTGTTGTTTTTCTTTTTGTTATTGCACATTTCTCGTTTGGCCATGTTTCCCACATAAATGTAATTTCGTTTTTATTGGCCTTTTACAAATTTGTTCTCCGCCGTTGTTGTTTATGTTTATGCATTTTAATGGCACAGTAACCGGCAGCCAAGTCGAAAAATTTGGCAAGTGAAGCGGCCTGCAAGCAGCCGGCGCTTGCCAGCCGTCTGATCTTTGGCCCCTGGCCACCCCCTTCACTCAGAATATACCCCTCTGGCCCACCGACCCTGGCACAATATCAAAGTCAAATTGTGTGTAAAATTCTGATGGCGAATAAAATCATCAGCGGCGGAAAATGTTGAAACCAATTCAAAGCTGATGACCAAATGATGAGCAGAAAAGGGCCGGCATTTCGAGAATTTGGAACAAATGCGTCATGTTTCCAGGTCATTACAGTTATTTATTGAATCAATTTGTAAGCGAAATTCAACAGGCAAATTCTTCAGAGAAAAAGAGAGAGATCTGAGTTATGTTGCAAATAATGAAAATTATGCTGATTATTGTCATTTTGTTAGCTATTTTTATTAGAACATAAATCTCACTTTTTTATTTTTTGCTTATAACTAAGCAATAAAAAACACAGAAAAAATTCAAAAATTTTAAGTTAATTTGTTTTCATATATTTATAATAGACAACAAAGATTAATGTTGACTTAAAAAGTTAAGCTAATACAATTTGAATTTATTATAAAACTGTTTTTATTATTTCCGGCGGTTAATGTGTTTATTTATTATGTCATGACATACTTGAAATAATTATAAGCGAACAAAAACTGTTAACATAAGTGGTTTAAAATAATTATTCCATAAATATGATACAAAAACCCATTTACTCTTTGGTATATGCAATGTTTTTTTATTCACAATTAGACAATAGTAAAACTTAATGGTTTAATTATTTATGTCCACTGTTTTTATGCCCTAATTATGCCAAATACAAATAGCTGAAATTAGTAAATTTTCTACTTTTTTCAAGCTTTATCTAGTTTGATTAATTACTTTTCTATAAATAATTACCAGTTAAAAATGAGAAGCCTGAAAGGATGCACAAACTTTTTGTCTTTGTACAATTTTTCGTTCTATCAAAAGATAATAATTATGTTCGTTCCCTGGGATTATTAGCTAGTCATCTGAACAGATTGCTCCCCCCATCCAAAGCAGCTCTAATTGCATTCGATATTCCCCGTAACCCTTAATCCGTAGCCCGTCGCCCCTTTTCCGCGCTCAGCTGCTTGGCAGCTACAATTTCAAATACCCAGGATATTCGAGCGGAAGATTGGGGTACAGACTCTGCAAATCCCTTGTAATCCGAGCCGGAGGAAGAAATCACAGACGCAATCCTTTGGCTCCTACGGACGACTGCCACTCAGGAGTGTCGCTGCCGAGAAGAAGTTCGGTCGAAAGTTGTTGAAAAATTGCAAACGTTAATCAAAGTTAAGCGGCGGCGCCGACGTCAAAGTTAATTAAATTACAAAGTTATTTAATACTTTGGAATCGTTCAGCAGAGGTGGCGGCACCAGCAGGAGCCAGCGAAGCATCCAGCCAGGCAGGCAGGCAGGCAGCATCTGCTCCAATGAACTCTGCCCCGTGCATCATTCGTCCTTCTCCCGGGCAACGTGTGGCAGCCCTTAATGAAATGTAATTGAAATGAATTTATTTTTCTCACACTTTTTCGTGGACTCTGTCTGTGTAATGGAAGCATTTCGTGTGCAGCAGCTTAATTCATTTTCAGTCGGGCACTGACCAGCTAATCCCATCCTCCTCGGAGTCAGAGTCCATCTCCACGTCATTGCGTACCTCGTGCATCACCACGTCCTGGCCTCCGTCGTATTGGTGTGAACTCTCCATCTTTGGCTCCATCAGGAAGGGGCACTGACGGGCTATCGGAGGTTAAAAGTTGTTATGACGATGTGAAGATGAGATGATGGCTGCATAATGAAATTAACTTGGGGTACCTTGGTTCAGTGCTTCAAGGCATTTAAACTTGCTTTTGGTTTTAAATTTGCTTTAAGATTGATTTAAAATAATATTTAGAGGTTACATCAAGCCAGTAAAAAAAAAGTTAATTAAATGGAAATCTAGGAAATTTTCTAGAAAATCAATAACTGAACCAAACACGTGAGTTAATGAACCCTTTCAAAGGATAGTAATTATGATAAGTACCTTCATGAGTAATCTCATCCTTATCCTCGTATATATCCGTCTCGAAGACTTCGCTGCGTGGCATTAAAGCATCCAGACAGGCCATTTTCTGTCGAGGATCCAAAACCAGAACCTTGAATGTGTCTTCCGTCGACCGAGGATTGCCGGTCAGCGACAGAGTGGGCTCGCAGCCCAAGTAAAACCCATTCAGAGCTCGCTGAGCGCTCCGCTGATTCTCGGCGTGGCTTTCGCGCACCTCCTCATAGGTCTTATCCGTTCCCTTCTTAATGAATGTGCCCTTGTAGGAGTGTGCCCCGGGAAAGGGCGGGAAATTGTCAGGGATGTAAGAGCAGCCGGCCAGTTCCCGGGTGCTGGTCTCGTTCAGCATCGGCTGTGGCCCCTTGTGGAAGTCTTCCTCGCGTGTCTTGGGCTTTTTGCATACGACAGGGCGCTGGTTGCGACTCTGACTACGCAGCATGACGAGGAGGTCAGCCACGCCAAAGCCCATCTGGTCAAAGGTGCGCTCCAGATCAAAGAAGCTGGGCATAGTGCGGCCGGCGTGATTGGCCGCGTTGCTGGAGCGAGTGCCAATCTCTCGGATTTCTCAAGGGAAAAAAGAAGTTTAATAAGTTTCTTGGCTATTAAAAAGAAGGGGATTTACTCACTGTTTCGCATCGCGTCAACCAGCGAGTGACGCATGAAGCTGTCCTCCAGGCCGCACTCCTTGGCCATCAATATCTGATCAACCACTTTGTACAAGGCTTTATCGTAGTTATTCATTTTGAAAATAAAAATAAGAGCAAAGCAAAAAACTAACTAATCAAGGCAAACGTCAAGAAAAAAAGTGCCTAAAAAGGCTTGTAAAGAAAAGAGTTGGAAAGGACTTTTTTGCTATCGATTAATCTGACAGGCTAATGAAAGGGTTGTCAACAGAAAGAACTCCATAATATTTATTTACATTTTATAAACTTAGGTAACAATATATAGTAATCATTTCTCAAGCTTGAAATAATTTAAAAATATATTTTCTTAAATACAAAACCCCTTCCTTTATACATATTCACCTCCACTTTTCTTAACTAATTTACACAATCTTTCCATAATGCTGAACACAAAAGGCCGCCTTCGTTGCTTAGCGAAATTAGCTACCGTTTGGGGAACTATCTCTGCCGCCACTCCCCGAAAACTAATTAAAATATTTTCGCCTTATGCGATCGCGACAAACTGCAAACTGCTTAGCATCCGAATCCTACACCCGCCCCTCCTGCAGATCCATCCACAAGACTATATCTCGAACATCTCTCCTAATGAGTTATGCAAATATTTGCAGCTGAATGGGAGGGCGGCTTCCAAGAAAATAATAACAAGACACAGGCCATGCTGGCCATCCAAAAAAGTGGGAGCCATTGTTTGGCGAATGACAAATTTTCCAGACTTTGCGTCACAGATAAGCGGAAACGTGAGGCATAATCAGTCATAGAGCGCGAAAAGAGAACGGAAAACTTTAAGGGGAAAACGGGACACGGAGCTCGTTACTTGGTACTTGGGACTCGGGAAAAACCCAGGCACGAGGTCACTGTGTCGCAGTGGAAAAGGCACTTAAGATGCAGACAGATTCGCGCTTCAGACGCCCAACAGGCTGCTGCAATTGAACAAATTGTCCGACCTCCTAGAGCCCCTACACATGTCCCCCATCTCAGTGTCTGGTTCCAATCTTTATGATCATCGTCATGATGGAGCTGATGATGGGCATTATGTTGCCGGAGCTCCGCTCGGTCGTGCATTGTGGGCGTTCCATAACCGACAGACGTACAAAGAACTCGCCCGTCGTATCTGCGATCTCATGTTTTTGCCTCGAAGCGCTACCGTTTAAGGCGTACACGCAAAAAAATAATTAATATCTTAAATGTTTATCAAATGGTTACAAATTTATTAAGAGGAAACCTTGATCTTAGGTTGGGGGGAAATTGGAGCAGAAAAAGATACAACAAATACAGAATTGTTCTTGCATTTATATTTAGATTTTTAATCCAGCTTTTATTTATGGAATCTTTTTCTTTGAGAGATTAACGAGCTCAAAAATTTGGTTAATTTATAAAAATTATAGCTGATATTAATATTAGATATAAACAATCAAAAGCAAATGCTTAAGGGAATTCGTTAATTTTTCCTACTATTAGCAGTGTCTCTTAGACATTTTTTAAAAGATAAGTTAGTTATATAATGTGTTTGTTCAACTTAATTATCATTTGCTTGGTTACAAGTAAATGCCACACATTGTCTTGGCTTAAATGTGATTTTGAACTAGTCATTACCAGTGTTTACTTCGAAGTTTAAGCCAATGTTAAATAGTAATTAAAAAAGATCAGATAATAAAAAGTAATTAAAATACAGCAAGCTATCAGTCTTATTTATTATCTTTAATTTAATTAATTTATAGAAAACAGATTTAGCTAAATAGCTGATACCTAAACAATATTCTATTGCACATTTATGTATATTTCATAAAGCTTTAAACTTTAAACCTTAAGCAGAGTTTCCCTTTATTTTCTCTCTGGAAATTGTGTTACATTTCTGTTGACATGCTAATTTATGCACTCGCATTAGCGGTTGCGCCCATTGTCGCATAAATTTCATTCATAATTAACAAGATGAGCTGCTGCATCCCGCGTTGCAGTTGCTAGTTTGCAGCGGACATCACAAGTTGTTTGCTTAGACGACAAACAAAATAATTGCCGCAATTTAGCCGACGGGCACCACAGCCTCAAATTGAGCTGTCTCTGGCCAAAACGGGCTAATTCGAACGATTAATTCGATAAGCTTGCAGCTCCAATCCAGAGAGACAGTTGGACAAAACCCGCAGCAAATTGATTGAGCAGCCGATTACTGTGGAAGTCCAAGTCAGAGTCACAGTCCCTCCCCCCCACTCTCCAGTTGCAGTTGCTCCCCCATTCCTCCTCTAATCCCGGCCACAGGCCCGGTGCAAATTGCCCCGTCGGCTGGAGCACACTACAAAGCACCAGCAAATTGTTCCAGTTTCCGAGGCGCAGATAAATCTATTGAGATATCGACCTCCGGTCCCCTCTCTCTCTTCCAGTGATCTTGCACCGTTAAGCCCACGCAGGCCAAATGCATTCCGCCTGGGATCTCTGCCTCTGGACAGGAGGCTATGCATCTGGATCACGATCTTCAGGGTTCTAGGCTCTAGGTTCTGTTGCTTCTCTGGAAGCAATCAGGGGAGGAGGTTGGGCCTAATGGTTATGACAGGCCACTGCCGGAACTGGTGGACAGGTTGAGCCACAATCTCTGCTGAGCAGAGATTGAAAGGGTAATGGAGAGCCACTTGAACTATTCACCTGCAAAGAAGATAAATACTTCAAAATTCTAGAGATTATTACTTTGTTTTCCCCAGATTTCTTTACTTTGCTGTCCCAATTAAACTTATGCCTGATCTGCAAACACTTTGCTAGTATAATGATCACCTCTAATAGAGCCCATTATAGCCTAGTATCCCGCTGGCTATTTAAAATTAAAGTTCGACAAGAGCACGACTCTTTTTCGGCTCTTTCAAATTGCTAATGACACAATCAATGCAAACTTACGTAATTAGAGCCCGAGGAGCACTGTCAGCCAGATGGTCAACTGTTTTGGGCCACGTTTGTTTGATCAATGGCCACCAGTTATTGGCCCGCGGAAGCCGGCAGCCACAAAGCGCGTTCGTCAACCCGCCAAATTGTGTTAAATTGTAAAATGACAACGGCCATAACAATTACAATTATTGTAAGTTATTGCGCGGCATGGAAAACGAGTTTACCTGACCAGCAGGTGCCACGATAATTTACGGTACAATCTTTGGTATCCGAATTGGAAAATCAGTTACAAATCAGCCGCCTCCAATCTTTGAGTACTTGCAAACAATGACGGAATCACTGGGCTACATTTATATTATTTTCATTTTTGAAATGTCGCAGTCTTATCTTATCAGTGCGAAAAAAAACAGTTGCCAAGTTAAAATGGGTTAGCAGGGAAATAGGGTTGACAGAAAAGCCTCTTACTAATTTTTTGTTGAGGCTTTATTACTTTTTATACTGGCCCTCTTTTCAGAAATTGTTTAAATTCTGATTGTGAGGAGATTGTAAATATTTAAAGCTCTTTTAAATAAATGTTGTAACAATGAAACAGTTGCTTGAAATTCATATTTGGTTTATTTTACAATTTCTGAATGCTCTATATTTATTTTATTTATTTATTAAAAGGCAAACAACTGTTTCATTTTATATTTGGTTTATAACACAATTTCAGAATGCTCTTTGTTTATTTTATTTATTAAAAGGCGTACAAAATGTAAATAAATACAAAGAAAAATCCTTAAGCTTCGCTCTGCACGTATGCAAATAATTTTTTATTTGTTTCAAATATAATGCTTACATTGAAAAGCTTAAAAAGACCTGAAAGAACTTGGATTTCTAATATGATTATTTAGAAATATATTTAATTTGATATACTTTTCCATTTGTTCTCTTTTAATTTAAAATTAAAATGTTAAGAAGATTAAAGTTTATGTAATTTCTCACAATATTAAATTCCAATATTCAGTTTTTGGTAATCCCTAAGCTACACTTTATATTCCTTTTAAAATTTTCCACAAGAAGAACTCTTCCAAGTAAGAAAGAGCACTGTATTTATTTGCAGTTTGTTTGCTTTTTGGATATTATTAGGGCACTTGCACTTTGAAACTTTTGCTCTGACTTCTTTGCACTTCGACATTTGTCTGCTGAAAAACTTTTCCCTCCCCCGCCGACTGCAGGTTGTTTGCATTTTCCGCAGAGCTCCGGCAAAGCTTCTTTTGTGCCGAGGCTATGCAAATCGAATGGAAGAGATTGGAACTGCGATTGGCTTAGAGATTGAGAGATATATACAGATAGAGGGACTGGCAGACAGACAATGTTGCAATTTACCCTTTTATGACAAAGTTGACAAAGTAATTTTGCGGCGAGACTGGAGACTCACTTTCTATTTGCTCTCCGGTTTATTGGGTTCGGTGTCATGTTCGGAGCCGCCTATCTAATCACAGGGCACAGGGCAGGTGGCAATATCAGAAAAGGGAAAACTCGGAGAGCGATCGAAATGTCTTGATTAATTCCAATTGACACACATTTTTGTTTTTTGTTTTTGGCTAGACTTCATTTTTTATCTTTCATTCTGTTCCTTTCAACAACGTTTTGTATTGACCAAATTGAAATTTATTACCGAAACAAATGGCGAATTATGTCGAATGGAATTTATTAAATTACGGCTGCCAATTGAAAGCGGGCAGAACTCGAAATTAAAAGCGGTCTGAGGTGCGGAAGTGCGGAACGCGTGGCACATTTATTAATTTTATTCCCAGAGAAACGAACGGAGTCGCCTGCCCCGATTTCGATTCGATTTAAATTCAAATCAACTTCTCAAAGCTGGCGGCAAATTTATGCAGTATTTTGGTACATCTACATCAGGTTCTCCGCCTCCGCTTCTTTTGTGCTCATCATCCGCTCCAGAAACAAAAATGCAAAATTTGTGCTAAAAACCTTCTACTTTTCTAAGCATAATTACGAATTTCAACAGCCAAAGTCAGAAGTTTGGCTTGAGATGTGCTTATATAAGAGGATATTTTATAAAATTAATTTAAATTATCAAACAAGGAAAAGAAAAAGATGTATTTTTTTATCAACATAAATATTGATATATCACATATTTAAGCCATTTTTATTTTAGACTCCTACGTCATAGTATCTAAAGATATTTCGGAATTCCTAAACCGGAGTAGGGGATTTCACTGTGAAAAGTTGTATCTCCCAACTTTTTGTATCCCACATATCCCCACAAATAAACATTTCCAGCTGACAGACTTTGAAGATAAACAAACAAAACCATCCGAATGCAGTTGCTTAAATTATTAAAGAAATGCCAGATCAAAGGCTTTGGCCATTACGGGGGGGAATAGTGGGGTTTACAAGGCAATCCCTGACATCTTCAAGTGGCTGTGATCCGAGGCGAACTCTGTTGCAATTATTATTATTTTTGGAGCGCAGTGCATAGCATCTTGCTGACGCCAAATGGAGAACTTTGCATTTTTATTCGCGCTCCTCAATATGTCAAAATGCTTTTTGCGCTTTGCCTTCGTTCGGAGAGTTGGTTTTGTGCATCGATTGAGTCAATATTTATGGCAAAAGAAAATTCTTGGAATATCATTTGCATTATTTTCCTTTGGCTTGGAAACTTCTTACTGATTTCTGGTGCATTTATTTATTTCAGATTTGTGAATTTCTGATCTGAAGGGGAACCAGAGACGTCTAACCAATAGGTAAATATGAAGAAGATGCCTTTATTACTTGTATATAAAAATAACTCACAATATAATGCAACTAAGCACCATTAATAATGCATTTCAATTACCTAAACGACCAGCTCTCTTAAATAATTCATTCAAGTGTCTTAGTTAATTAATTAATAACAGATTACATGTATTTATGCATTCAAAATCTAATAAAAAATCGAAATCCATATGCGAAATAGCTAAAATATTCCTCAGACTTGACATAACTTAATTAAATATCTCAGCTTCGTGTTAACTAAGCTCAATTAATTCTGCTTTATTTATTTGCCAATTTGCTATGCCAAATGTAGCAAGCCCCTCCCCTCCTCTGGGCCATTTTCAATAAATTCTCAGCCAACAAACATGTAATGAAATTGTGTTATAAATTTTCCCCCTGGAAAATGCTAAGTACATTCCATAATTCAACAGCTTCAGCTCGATAGCGATGCCATTTTCTGCAGTTCAAATGGCTAATGCAATTTGAGCCACAAAAAAAAAATAAAAATAAGCTCCCACACACATGTGGTTGGTTGTCAGCATTTACCACACATTTTGCGCAATGCCAGGCGGCGATTTTGATTTTCATCTTTTGGGATTCAGGCGGTTTTCATTTACTCCTATTTACCATATATTTATTTCCTCACAGCGGCGGTGGAGGCGGCGGCGTCACTCTAAAGTCCGCCACCTTTTCCCTTATATTTATTTAAGCTGATTCTCTGGACCCACTATCGCCAAGTGCATTTTTTAAGTTTTTAAGGAATTAAAGTGGAGGCTATGTAGTACTTACAATAAGTTAGCGATAAGGCAGCAGGCGCCTTTTGTGACCCATAAATTAATAAAAGTGCAAACGGAAAAGTTGTCGCCGGTACACGTGGCGAATACGTAATATTTCCCAATGGTATTTCCGTGGCCTTAACGCCACCATTTGCTTAATGCCGCCGCTGGCGATCAATATTGATGCTTGACCAATATTTGTACAATTTGTTTCAAAGTCACAGCACTGACATACAGATATATACCGGTGAAGTGGAGATATATAGTGGCGGTGGCAAGTCCGAAGTGGAACTGATGGAAACACCTGAAAAGTCTGCGGTGTCGAGTGACTCAAATTGCAGATGATTCAGATGAACACACCTATATAGCTGCACTTGAGTTAGTCACGGAAGATTTTAAACTTATTTTTCTCATCTTTTTTTGTTTGTAGCTTTTTAATGTCTAGAATCAATTTGCATGCCATTTGTTCTGTCAAAGTTTCTCTCTGCTCTGACCATATACGAACCGTAATTTGATTTCCAGATATCGCCGAGTTTGATTTGTGATTTTTGTGGCGTTTCTGAATTGGCTCGCCTTGACATTTTGGTGGTGGAAAATTTAAATATAGATTAAAAATCACCAAAAACGGACATTGGAGTGTCGAGCGGCTCATCTGCCGGCCATTAGAAAAACGTTAATGCCACACCCCCATCCCGCGCACTCTATATATATATATATCTATAAATATGCCAGACTTTGCATAGCCATAAAGTCAACAAAGTGGCCAAGAGAATGGGATGATGATGATGCAGCAGCAGCTGGTCCCAGTGATGACTCTTTGAAGGGTGAAATATAGAGAGGGAGTCCCAGGGGGAATTGTAGGTGGGGTTATGGACTGAGGAAAATAATATAAATAAGTGATTATTATATATACTATTTGATTATTTTTTTAATGCAAAAAGGTAATTAAAATTCAAGAGTTTAAAACCTTTTCTTATTTTTTTTTTACTTTCTCTGTTCAATTACAAGAAACTCCTCTTCGATTTCAGTCTAATTTCCTCTCTGTGCAGGGACTTCTCCTTTTATAAAAAGCAAATGCAGCAGACCAGTTGGCAATAAATTACCGTCAAACGGAAATCATTTTGCATGCATGTCCTGCATCCCTGCCTCGAATAGCAGGACAACAAATAAGAAAAACGAAGAGCACTCTCTCGAAATGAAAATGTCCTGTTTGCGTCTGCGGAATCTGAAGCGGAAATTCAACAAATTTTTCCAAACGGAAGAGCGGGACAATTTCCACTTATCCTACTAACGGTCCCGTGGCCTTTAGCCTTCTATAGCTATAAACCAACATTCCATAATGCGATTAACCCCGGAACAATGCAAGTTCCGAGCTATTTTGCAAGAAACCAAAACATTTTCTGCAGCACACGCACAAAAACCATAGACGAAGCAACAAATTTTTGGAGCCTGTAAATGATTTCAAGGCAACTCATGTGGGTGTGTGTGGGGGTGGTGTGGGGGTGTGCGGGTGTGCGGGTCTAGCAAACAAGATAAAACTTTTGATTTATCGTTGACACGAACGACAAGAACAGAAAGAAGCAGAGCCAGAGCGGACCAGGACCTGACGGAGTCCTGCTGAATTTTTAGGCCAGTGGGAGGCAACTGGAAACTAACTTGGGACACAAATGCGTGCGTCGATAACGAAAGGCAGATCCTGCACTGGGAATATAATCCTGCTGACCTCGTGTAATTATATGTGGTGTTTCCCTAAGGTGCCAGTTTGGTTCACAGACTATTGTCAATATAATTAAAGAACTTTAAAATTAAAATCACATTTTTGTTGATTAAATTTTCAAATCAATTTATTAGCATTTAAAAAGACCTTTTCTTACAGAAATTACTACACTTTTGGCTTAGTTCTAAGTGTTCATAAACTTTGATTTTCTTAACAAATAATCACGCAGAAAAGTATCTATTTAAAATGCACATATTTTAGATCTCCTTGGTAAAATATCTATAAACTAAAAATCAAACCTTTTAAGGTATTTGCCAATCCTCATGATCCTATAGAACTTTCTCCCCGTGTGCCTGCATCGGAGGCAATTACCCAGCTGGCCACATGCCATGGTCTGGCAGTGTCAAGTGTGTGTCACGACACGCGCCGACAAATTTGTGGGCTGCCACCCAAAAAGCTGAAAAACAGGCATAAACTCTCTCTCCGGCTTCTGTGACAGGGAAAATGAGGCGGGTTTTTCGGTTGGGGAAATTCTGAAAGAAGAATACCGACAACAATGGGCAGCCGAATGGTCAACTTGGTGCTTTTGGTGCCTCCCACCCACTCCTCTGATAGCATCGGCAAAACAATTTGGCCCAAACCAGAAGCAGAGACAGAGAAGTCTGAAAGCAAAGTTCCGCAATATTTGTTTGCTTTGCCAGCCTTAATTTTCACAAATATTTGCTCACTCGCATTTTTGTTGTTTACTCACTTTGCTACAGCCTGAACTTGAAAAATAAATTAATAGAAAATATTTTAACAGTTCAGACGAGGGGAGCGTAAAATATTAACAGCACAAAAATATGCCAAGTGACATTTTTATGTCAATGAAATCCGCACACAAACCGATCTATACGGGTATATGTACAATATACATATAAGTTGAAAAACAGATCTAGAAAACGAAGATCACTTTAACAGAATTTATCATCGTAAGATATTTGTACACGTAAAGAAATTATTTATTATTTGTGCCTGTGCTGAAATATATTTAGTGCCTTGTGGAATATAAATTCGCTCTTTCGTTCTAAATAATAAAACTATTAAAAGAAACATAGACTTTGTTGGCATAATTTCCTAGTAAAAACGCTATGAACTCTTACATTGTTTAAAAACAAAATTCTTTGAATTTTGTATTTTCTATTGAATTTGATAATAAAACCATGCTTAAAATCATTCTTTTTTTTCATTTACCATTTCTTAATTAAATGTCAACAACTTACATATTATTTCTGATTATTTTCGTGCTGAATTACTTAATCAAAATTTGTCAAAATATTTATTAAAACATAGAGACATATGTTGCCATGTCACAATTTCACAGAGCTAGATTAAAATTATTTATTACCGTTTTCGAAACAAGGCTTATCGGCAAAGCCTTTTCTAGAAGAGTAAGTCTGCTTATCAGTAGCATTTTTTTTTGTTTTTGAATTCCTTTTAATGCTCAAATAAAATCAAATTTAAATATGCTGTGACATTTTTTCGCTCCGTGTGGACACCGATGGTGTCCGATAGGCTGGGACACCCCGGCGTCGAGTGTCTGTGTGTGGAATAAATTCGAGGGGCATGACATCACTTCGACCGACAGCCGCGGCTCCAATTGCCGTTCGAGTATGCGATATAGTACGTGATATAGATGCTGACGTAGCCGCCGGCGCCTGCGCCCAATGCAAATCTCAATCTGTAGGTTTATTTGGTCGATGACGTTGTCTCCAATAGCCATTCGCAATGCACACACGCCGAAAAGTAGTTGGAAAATACTGGGACCTCGATTTCGAATTGCGGGTACGTGCGGTGCTTCAAAGTCGTGGAAGGGGCACCCAGAGCTCGGAGCTGAGTTATGTCATATATCTTTTGGGGTAGGACCAAAGCCGAACGGATGGATGGACGCCCGGCGAGCAGGTAGAAATGATTGATATGTGGAACTCAGCGGGACTCGAACTGCAGCCGGGTTGATTTGTGATGATTTCTGATGAATTGCTTGTTGGCTTTTGCATGAATCTTAAAATCAAAAAGGAATTTATGGCTTTGAGTAGTAAGAAGGCGAAGCATTTCGCTTTTAATTTTCACTGCGGTCGATTTATAATGCTGCCCCGCCTCAAAAAACAGAACTAAAAGCGCCATAAAGGAAGGAATCCATTTAAAATTCATCTAAACTCATTAAAAAAGTTTTTTTTGGCGTAAATTAATTTCAACTTGGCCCGGAGCAGCGGAAAAATAGAAACAGAAAACTTTGAATGCACTCAAATTCAATTGAAAAGTGCAGCCTCATGCTGCCTGCCAGCCACTGCGTATACTTGATATCGCGTATACGCCGCGTGGGGACCGCGACAGACATTCAGTGCAACTCTGCGGATCTGTGAGTCCTGTCAGAGCAGCAGAAAACAAATACAACCACACAACAGACCCACAATGACTTGTCAGCACACTAAATGACTTTCACTTTTCCTAGTGACGACAGTGACGGGAGTTGTCTGGAAAATGCACGGGAAACGCAGAGAAATAAATATAATTTTAGGTGAATAAACGTTAAAAAAACTTTAATAAAAGTATTTAAATTATGTCAATGTTAACAGTTTTTAAATCTTTTCTTCTAACATAAATTTCTTTTTTAATAACAAAGATTCTGGAACTGCTAAGTGGGAAATTTCTTCCTTCTTTCGAACATTCTTAAGTTGAAATACATATTTCAAATGCATTCTTAAAGTTTTGAAGTATTTACTTTCACTCTTTAGCATTTAGATTGAATTTTAAAGTGGAACCTCTATAAAAAATACTTCAAATTGCATAAATTCCATTTATTAGCACCATTTCTTCCCGTGTAAGGCTATCTTCGTTTCAAAAGATGCGTATCAGTGGACAGCAAAAGAATTCCAAGAGGACAAAGTTGCCTGCTGACGATAGGAAGAATCCTCAGCCGTAGATGTAGGGAATCCAGGGGGGGGGGGGGGGGG